>CM069146.1:18401003-18886003 GCA_035221665.1 Okamejei kenojei
TTCGACACAGAAAACGTTGCCTATGTCCTTCGCTCCATGGGTGCTGCCTCACCCGCTGAGTTTCTCCAGCATTTATGTCTACCTTCGAATTTCCAGCATCTGCAGTTCTTTCTGAAACAGATTTGCTGCCTGACAGCTACCGGAGACCCGGGTTTGATTCTGGCCTCAGGTGCTGTCAATACGGAGTTTGCATGTTCTCCCTGTGACCCGCGTGGGTTTTTCCAGGCAGCTCAGGTTTCGCCTCGCACTCCAATGACATGCAGGTTTGTGGGTGGATTGGCCTCTGTAAAAGCTCCCCAGTGTGTAGGATAGAACTAGTGTACGGGGTGAATGCTGGTCGGTGCGGACGCAGTGTGCTAAAGGACCTGTTTGCACACTTTATCTCTAAACTTACACTGAACCAAATCACCCGTTGTAGGGTGGGGTTTTGACCAACGGCGATTGAAAGGAAGGTGTTGGTGGTACATAGAATATCTGGGGGAAAAATGCCAGGAAATATGTGGGCTGGTGAAGACACAACTGGCAACAAGGGGATAAGAGATGCATCTCTAAACTAAACCAAAACTGTTTTGAATCCACCGTTCTACTCCAACAATCGGTCAATTTGGTTCCTCGAATTCTGACCACTGCCCGAGGGAGGCAGAGAGGGAGCAACTATATCTCAGCGGAGTCGTTAGCTTGGTACTCTGAGGAGGTTCAAAGCAGGCCGGATCCCGGAGTGCTTCCACAGGCGGCTGATAATCTCGTACAGTTCCTTCGGCATGGAGCCCTCCTCAAGGGTGTCTGCGAGATGTACCAGCTTGCGTGAGTCATCCTGCCAAGAGAGAGAGAGAGAGATAAGAGATGAGTTAAAGCGTTTGGGCTGTATGTGAAACCTTTGGGGGTAACTGTCTCTGACGAAGGACCGGGGATGCTGCCTATTGCAGTCGAACAACTGATATAATCTGTAGATAGACACGGAATAATGGAGTAACTCAGGCAGCATCCCTGGAGAAAATGAAGAGGTAATGTTTTGGGTCGAGACCCTTCTTCAGACTATTCCTTTCCTCCAGAGGTGCTGAGGACCCGCTGAGTTACTCCAGCATGTTGTGTCTATCTACGGCACATCTGCAGTTCCTCCTTACACAACCATTATCATCTGCTCTATGGTGTAAAGCAGCTGAATGCAGCAGTTCCCCAGTACAGTTCATCTCCCCATGGCCCAGCATCTGTCTATCTTTACTCACCCAACATCCACACCATTGAGGTGGGCAACTCCCTAAGTTCATTAGACTACGAGTAATGGGGTATGGTAGAGCAGTTGAATCACTACTGACTGCCAGAGATTTGCACTGTTATCCTGGGACGTGAGTTCAATTCCCACCTGGGGGAATTTGAATTCAAGTACCTGAGGACATCTAGAAATTTAAAAAACTGTCACTCCCAGTAATGGCAACACACAGGAAGTCCTAGAGGCATGGAGCCATACAGCATGGAAACTGGCCGCTCGACCCAACTAGCTCACACCAGCCAACATGTTCCCATCTACACTAGTCCCACATGTCTGTGCTTGGCCCATATCCCACTAAACCTATCCTATCCATGTACCTCCCCAAATGTCTCTTAAATGTAGTGATAGTACCTGCCTCAACTACCTCCTCTGGCAGCTTGTTCCATGCACCCACCACCCTTTGTGAAAAAAAGGTAACCTCTCAGGTTGTCAAGTGCTGTGAAAACTCCATTTGGTTCATCAATGCCCTTCAGAGAAGAAATTCTGTCATCATTGTCTGGCCTGTGTGTGACTCCACACAAATCAAATACATAGGGACAGATGCTGTTAAATGCTGACTGCCAAAAGTTGGTTGCATGCAACAAAGGTTTATCACAGTACCTCAGTACATGTGACAATAAACTAAAGTGTGTACATCACATGATCTAAACTAATGTGTGTGCACATCATGGATGGTGAGGTGGGAGCAGGGGTAGAGTTGCTGCCTTACAGCACCAGAGACCCAGGTTCAATCTGTAGATTTAGGACTGAGATGAGGAAAAACCTTTTCACCCAGAGAGTTGTGAATCTGCAGAATTCTCTGCCGCAGAAGGCAGTGGAGGCCAATTCAATGGATGTATTCAAGAGAGAGTTAGATATCGCTCTTAGGGCTAACGGAATCAAGGGATATGGGGAGAAAGCAGGAACGGGGTACTGATTGGGGATGATCAGCCATGATCATATTGAATGATGGTGCTGGCTCGAAGGACCAAATGGCCTACTCCTGCAACTATTTTCTATATTTTCTATGATCCTATCTACGGGTGCTGTCTGTATGGAGTTTGTACGTTCTCCCTGTGACCTGTGTGAGTTTTCTGCGGGTGCTCTGGTTTCCTCCCACATTCCAAAGACGTTGAGGTTTGAAGGTTAATTGGCTTGACATAATTATAAATAGTTCCAAGAGTGTGTAGAATAGCGTTAGTGTGTGGGGATCACTGGTCAGCGCAGACTCGATGGGCTGAAGGGCTTGTTTCCGTGCTGTATCTCTAAACGAAACATGAATTAATACATGTTTAATAGTCACATTGTTGTTATGCTGGGTTATTAATGATAGACAGATTCTGGGCCATGAGGGAATGAATGGTAAAGGGGGGCAGGCAGGAAAGTGTCGAGGCTTGACCACCACTAATGCCCCATTCACTTGTACCTCCTCCAACCTCATCTACTGTATCAGTTATTCTCAGTGTAGATGCCTAGAAATCAGCGAGATCAAGCGCAGACAGGACGATTGTTTCGCTGAAGGCCTGTCCCACTTTGGCGACCTAATCTGCAAGTTTAGAAGAGTTGAGGGGCTGTCCCACTTGGGCGACCAAAAAAAATGACATGTTGAAGACCCCCTTCAACTATGTAGAAGACCTCCTTCGACTATGTTGAAGACCAGCTTCGACTAGCTACGACTAACTTCGGGAAAATTGGACACCGAATAGTGGAGAGTGAAGACGACCACCTTCGATCTGCTTCAACTATGATGAAGACTATCTACGCCTTCCTTCGACGACCCTCGATTGCCTACGACTAACATGCCGACCTACTACGACCTACTAGGACTAAAGCTACGAGCAAAAAAGTATCGATTTTTTCCATGGCGACCTTTTTTTACTCGCGGACATTTTTTAACATATTGAAAAAAACGCCGCGAACTAGCTGAGGCCTCGAGTACGCGGAGACCACTCGCGAGCATGAAGGAGAGTTACGAAGACCGCCTACCACCTCGTGTCGACCATGCTGCGAGTGTGAGTCGAGGGCAAACTCGCGGGAACTCGTGGGATTAGATCGCCCAAAATTGGGACAGGCCCTTTTGCCCGGGACTCAAACTCGCAGAATGGTCAACACGTGGTCCCAGAGGTCGTATGAGGTGGCTGGAACGCTACTTCATGTCGGAGGGAGCGTTCCGCGCTTCTGCGGCCTCAGCTAGGTCACGAAAAATCTTTCAGGATATTGAAATATTTTCCCGAGTAAAATTTGGTAGGATGGGTCTTTTTGACTCGTAGTGCAGTGAGTGGGACGCTATTAGTTACAGGCAGTCGAGGGCAGCCTTAGGCAAACCTCCTTTCGCTGACAGGGGGGGGGGCCAATTGGATTGGCTACATTGGAGTTTCAGGACCTAGGAAGACCTAAAAAAAAATGTCACTAAAACCTTTATTAAACATTCTTAAAAGTGTCCCACTCCTTCTCCCCCCTTCTCTCCCCTTCTCCTCCCCTTCTTCCCCTTCTCCCCCCCCTTATCCTCCTTCTTCTCTCACTTCTCTCTCCTTCTCTCTCCTTCTCTCACCTTCTCTCTCCCCCACGCGCTCTCTAAAGGACTTACCGTTATGTGGCAGGGCCGTTTACCTTCCGCTACATCGCGCAGGCAGCCGCTCCTCGCTTTCCCTGGCCCCCACCTTCACGATGTGTTTGTGCGTGTGTGCGGTTGAGAATCAGCTCGCGTTTCAACGGCAGGTCGATCCACTCGAGGCTTTCCGGCGAGTGCCTCGAGCTTGAAGGTCGAAGACACTCCTCTGGACTGGGGATTGTGTCGCAAATGGGTAAGGCCCTTGAGGAAGATCAGTTCGCCTTGGCTTAAGCGAATCTCCCAGTTGCAATCATTTTAAAGCCCCATTCCCTTCCCATTCCCACACTGAGCTCTCCATGTCAGAGTGAAGGCCACACACAAATTGAGGAACATATTTTCGCTTGGGCAGCTTACAGCCCAGCGGTATGAATATTGATTTCTCTAATTTCAAGTAATCCTGGCATTCCCTCTCTCTCCGTCCCTCCCCCACCCTAGTCGTCCAGCTACTTTCACTGTTCGTATCCCCTCGTTATCCCCTCTTCCACAGCCAACAATGGGCCATTGTGGGCTCCACCTTTCCTAGGTCATCGGTGCCGGCTTCTGTACCTTTTCATACCTCTAATTTCCCTCTCCCCTGGCTCTCAGTCCAAAGAAGGGTCTGGGCCCGAAAAACGTCACCCATTCCTTTTCCCCAGGGCTGCTGCCTGACCTGTTGAGTTGCTCCAGCATTTTGTGTCTGTCTGCAAACCCACAAATGTATTTAACAGCCTCATACGGTCAATCCTGCAATTGATGGACCCTTTACCCTGAGATGATGCCAGTGGATAGATGGTCATATCATCCTGAGGAAAGGTGCAACCCCTTTACTGACTCCACTAACCTGTCTGCCACTTGTCTCCGTAGCCAATGCTTAGGGTGGTCATTGCCTTCACGATGGCCATTATGGACTGCACGATGTTGCTGTAGATAATGGCGATGAACTCCAGACATTCCTCCCGGGAATAACCATCCTGGTGAATAATTCTGCCAAGCAACAGCGAGGTTGAGTGCAAGGACATGTGAAGCAATAGGAAGCCTCATGAGAGAAACAAGGAACTGCAACTGCTGGGTTACAACAGAAAAGTCTGAAGGGAGGTCCCAACCCGAAACGTCACTGATCCATGCTCTCCTAATTCCAGTACAAGAGCATGCCTTTAACCATCTTAGATTATTTTTTTTCTATTTCTCTATATTTCTGCCATACACTACTGGAGTTTGAGACTGGAGTCTTCAGACTAGAGACTGAAGAATGGTCTCGACCCAAAATGTCACCCACTCTTTTCTCCAGAGATGCTGCCTGACCCGCTGAGTTACTCCAACACTTTGTATCTTTTTTAGGAAGCATCTTGAGCCAGCTTCGTAGTAAGTCTGTGCTCATTTTCTACTTTCCCATCTGAGCCCTATATTCCTCTGCTATCTAGGGATATAATGGTCATTGCCTTGCAGTTTAGCTTAGAGTTAATGTGAGGAAACAGGACCTTCGGCCAACTGAGTCCACGACGACCATCGTGGACGACCCGTACACTTTCATCCGACACACACCAGGGACATTTTACAGTAGCCAATTAACCAATAAACCTGCAAGTCTTTAGAATGTGAGAGGAAACCAGAGCACCCGGAGAAAACCCACACAGTCACAGGGACAATGTACAAACTCTGCACGGACAGCACCCGAGGGCAGGATTCTTCTAAACATCCGTCTCCGTCTCACCAAGGGACATCTTCCTCATCCAGGAATCAATCTAATAGATCTAAGCCAGAGAGCAGCACGGTGGTGCAGTGGTAGAGTTGCCGCCTCACAGCGCCAGAGGCCCGGGTTCGATCCTGACTACGGGCGCTGTATGTACGGAGTTTGTACATTCTCCCCGTGACCTGCGTGGGTTTTCTCCAGGTGCTCCAGTTTCCTCCCACAAAGAAGTACAGGGTTTGAGGGTTTAATTGGCTTGGAAAAATTGTAAATTGTCCCTAGAGCGGTGTAGGATGGGTGATGCTAGTGTACGGGGTGATCGCTGTGGCGAGAAGATCTGTTAGGCCAAAGGCCCTGTTTCGCGCTGCATTTTAAAACTAAACTAAACTAAAACTAAACTACATTGTCTCCAGCCAAGTAGACCTTTCATTAGGTATGAGCCAGAAACTGTGCACATCTTCCAGCCATGGTTAATCATGGCCTTTCTCACCAACACTTTTAAAATATTAATATTCATCTTCTGAGCAACTCTATTTGAGTGTCCTAAGCAGCGACAGCATGTGTTACATGTCTGGCTCTGGAGAGGGTCCAGAGGAGGCTTACAGAGGACAAGAACTCTTACGTGTCCAAAGATGCTGATAAGGGTAGGGAGAGGAGCCTGATGTTGTGGTTACACATAGAGGGATTACAAATGACATAGGCAGAAAAGTGACGAGGTCCTGAAGGGTAGAATTTAGGAGTTGGGGGAAAGTTAAAGAGAAGACCCAAAAAGGGAACGAATTTCAGGATTACTGCCTGTGCCGCGTGACAGTGAGAGTAGGACTGAAATGAGGTGGAGGGTAAATGCGTTGGTGAGGGACTGGTGCAGTGGGCAGCGATTCAAGTTTCTTGAGCACTGGGACTCTTCTGGGAGGCATGATCTGTACGCAGAGGACGGGTTGCACTTGAACTCGAAGGGGACCAATATCCTGGCGGGGAGATTTGCAATGGCTACTGGGGAGACTTTAAACTAGAAAGGCTGGGGGAGGGGGACTCGGGTAGAGGGGGCTAGGGGAACAGGGTGTGGGGGCAAGAGGCAGAGAAGGGGAGCCACCTATTCTGGACCCAAAATGTAGGCGAAAAGATGAAAAAGATAATAGACAGAGAATAAAGGATGGTGGGTTTATAAAATGTACATATCTTTTTTTTAATGCTAGGAGCATTGTAAGTAGATGGATGAACTTAGTGCCTGGATTGACACCTGGAAATATGATGTTGTGGCAATCAGTGAAACATGGTTGCGGGAGGGTCGTGATTGGAAACTAAATATTCCAGGATTTTGTTGCTTCCGGGGTGATAGAATTGGGAGGACCAGAGGGGGAGGGTGTGCCTTGTTGTCAGAGAGGCATATTACGCAGTGCATTGGGCAGGATCAGATTAGAGGGTTACGTTCTAGGGAGGCTATTTGGGTGGAACTGAGAAGTGGGACGGGTTGTAGCACACTTTTAGGGGTGTACTATAGACCGCACAATGAGGGAGCGTGTATGGAAGAGCAAATATGTAAGGAGATTAGCAGATATTAGTAGTAGCAAACAAAGGTAGTGATTGTGGGAGATTTCAATTTCCCAAAAATAGGACTGGGAAACACATTCTGTAAATGGCTGGATGGTTTGGAGTTTGTAAAATATGTGCAGGATAGTTTTTTGCAGCGAGTATCATAGATGGTACCGACCAGAGAAGGGGCAGTGCTGGACCTCCTGTTAGGAAATGTGGCAGGACGGTGACGGAGGTATGCGTTGGTGAGCATTCGGGACCTGTGATAAATACCATTTAGTTTCAATATAAATTATGGAGCGAGTCAGAACAGGACCTAGAGTGGAGATTTTTTGATTGGAGAAGGCTAACTTGAGGGAATGCGTGAGGATTTTAAAGGAGTGAATTTGGGACATCTTTGTTTCATGGGAAGGATGTAGAAGAGGAAATGGAGGACATTTAAAGGGAAATTGTAGAGTACAAAATTCTTTAAGCCCTGTTCGGTTGAAGGAAATAGTAAAAATTGGAATGAGCATGGTTTTCAAGGAATTAGGACACTTGTTTAGAAAAAGAGGAGATATCTACATTAATTATAGGAGGCATGGAGTTTAAATGAGGTACGCTAAGAGGAGTATAAAGAATGTAAAAAGAATCTTAAGAAAGAAATTAGGAAGGCCTAAAAGAAGATATGAGGTTGCTTTGGCAAGAAGGTGGAAAGTAAATCCAAATGGGTTTTCTACAGCAGTATATTAATAGCAAAAGGATAACGAGGGATAATATTGGACATTAGAGACAGGTATGGACAGCTATCTGCAGAGCAAAAGAGATTGGAGATATTGAACAATTTTTTTCTTCGGTATTCACCAAGGGAAGGACATTGAAACTCTGTGAGGTAATGGAAAAAGTAGAGTAGCTATGGAAACTATGAGATTTCAAAGAGGAGGAAAAGTACTGACACTTTTGAATAATATAAGGTGGATAATTCTCCAGGGTCCTGACGGATATTTCCCTAGGACATTGAGGGAAGTTAGTGTGAAATAGCAGAGCTATGACAGAAATATTTCAATGTCATTAGAAACGGGATAGTGCCGGTGGATTGGCGTACTGCGCATGTTGTTTCCATCGTTTAAAAATGGTTCAAAGAATAAACATAGCAATTATTAGCCTATTAGTTTGACGTCAGTGGTGGGCAAATTAATGGAAAGGATACTTAGAGATAATAGTATATAAGGCATCTGGATAAACGGGTCTGATCAGGAAAGTCAACATGGATTTGTGCTGGAAGGTCATGTTTGACAAAACCTTCTTGAATTTTTTGACAGCGGTAACTAGGGGAAATTGAGAGGGTAAAGCAGTGGATGTTGTTATATGGATTTCGTAAGGCCTTGACTAAGGTTCCCATGGAGGATGGTTTCAGAAGGTTAATCTTTGGGTGTTAATGGTGGGAGTAGCAGATGGATTAAAACAGTGCTGAATGGGAGATGTCAGAGAGTAAGGGTGGTTGGCTGTTTGGTCAGGTTGGAAGCGGTGACCAGTGGGGTGCCTCAGGGATCTGTGTAGGGTACACTGTTGTTTGTATGTACATCAATGATCTGGATGTTGGGGTGGAAAATTGGATATAGTAAGTATTGCAGATGATGACTAAGATAGGTGGTATTGAGGATATTGAAGTAGATTCTCAAAGTTACAGAGAAGATTTTGGCCATTTGGAAAGTGGGCTGAAGATTGGCAGATGGAGTTTAATGTGATAAGTGTGAAGTGTACTTCTTGGCAGGACAAATCAAAAAAAAACAAAAAAAAAAAAATAAAAATAGGACGTATCATGGTAAATGGTAGGGGAATTGAGAATGTGTGGAAACAGAGGGATCTAGAGAATAACTGTGCATAGTTCCTTGAATGGTTAGAATCGAGTAGATAGGGTGGTAAAGAAGCCTTGGTGTGCTGGCCTTTATAAATCAGGAGCATGAATTATAGGAGTAGGGAAGTAATGTTAAAATTGTATCAGGCATTGGTGAAGAACATTCTGAGATATGGTTGTACCAATTTTGGTCGCTAGTTATAGGAAGGATGTCAAACAAAATAGAGAGCGTTACAGAGGAGATTTACTAGATGTTGCCAGGGTTCAGCACATGTTACAGGAAGGTTGAACAAGTTAGGTCTTTTTTTCTTTGGGAGCGCAGAAGGTTAAGGGGGGGACTTGATTGAGGTCTTTAAAATGATGAAGGGATTGGACCGAGTTGAGTGGATAAGTTTTCCCATTGAGGGTGGAAGAATCAAACAAGAGGGGCATGACATGGAGAATTAAGGGACCAGAAGTTTAGGGGTATACGTGAGGGGGAACTTCTTTTACTAGAGGGTGGTGGCTGTGTGGAATCCAGCTTCCAGCAGAGGTGGTGGAGGCAGGATCGATTTCTTATCATTATAAAAGTAATGTGGATAGGTATATGACGTGAAGGGAATGGAGGGGTTATGGTTGAGTGCAGTTAGATGGGACTAGGGGAAAAACAATGGTCAGCACGGGACTGGAAGGGCCGAGAGGGCCTGTCTCCGTGCTGTAATTGTTTATATGGTTTATTATGGTTATATTGGTTAAGAATGATTCCAGGAATGAGTGGGTTAGATATGATGAGCGTTTGACAGCACTGGGCCTGTATTTGCTGGAGTTTAGAAGGTTGGGGGGGGGACCTCATTACAGAATGATGAAAGGCATAGATGGAGTGGATGTGGAAAGGATAGAACATAGAACATAGAAAATAGGTGCAGGAATAGGCCATTCGGCCCTTCGAGCCTGCACCGCCATTCAATATGATCATGGCTGATCATCCAACTCAGTATCCTGTACCTGCCATCTCTCCGTACCCCCTGATCCCTTTAGCCACAAGGGCCACAACTAACTCCCTCTTTAATATAGCCATTGAACTGTCCTCATCTACGTCTGTGGCAGAGAAATCCACAGAGTTAACACTTCTGTGGTGAAAAATGAGTTTCCTATCTCGGTCCTAAAACTTCCCCTTATCCTCTAAACTGTGACCCTTGTATGGATTCCCAACATCAGGAACAATCTTCCTGCATCTAGCCTGTCCAACCCCTTAAAGAATTTTGTAAGTCTATATGGAAGTCTGCCATCCCAGGAATCAGTTTGGTGAACTTCTCTGTAATCCCTCTATGCAAGAATGTCTTTCCTCAGATTAGGAGAATTAAACTGTACGCAATACTCCAGGTGTGGCCTCTCAAGAACTGTACAACGCAGTAGAACCTCCCTGCTCTTGTACGTCCCACTGGTGGGAGTTTAGGACCAGAGGGCATACTCAGAATTAAAGGGCGCTCTTTTTTAGATGAGGTGTGGAGGAACTTCTTTAGTCAGAAGGTAGTTAATCTGTGGAAATCATTGCCATGGAGGGCTGTGGAGGTACAGCCAGTGGATATTTTGATGGCAGAAAAGACCAAGTTCTTTGATAAGAAAACGGGTGTCAAAGGTTATGGGGAGAAGCAGGCAAATGGGATTTGGAGGCAAGATCAGCCAATGATTGAATGGCGAGAGTGGCCTCGGATTGGGCCTAATTCTACTCCTAAAACTAGTGAGCTGGTGAAGTGTTTGTACTTTTTTTTTAGTTCTTATTACAACAATACGAGAGTTTATTGCAGAAATCGCACACTACTACAAGACAAGTGCTGGCGGAATGGGATCAGATAGATTTGATCTGTCAGCATGGACATGGTGGGTGAAGGGTCTGCTTCTGGTGCTGGTGTCCATGACTCTAATATAATTATTGATGAGGTGATGCACCAATGCCGCACACAGTTATCCTGAGTCGGGGTTTTTAGATATCAATGGGTTTCTGTTTAGCACTGAATGTCGTATCTGTAAAGGAATGTGTGACTTATCTTTTAGGTATGTCAGGTGTGTTTTAGCAACAATGGGTTTACAGAGATAATTCAACTCCTCAGCCAACTTGCTAGGATTGAACCTGTGTTCTGCTGAATTAGTCAGACGTTAACCTTTCATGGTATTTACCATCTTTAATGGGAAGATATCTGAGCTGATGCGGTGCTTATTACAAAAAAGAGACACAAAGTGCTGGAGTAACTCAGCGGGTCAGGCAGGAGCTCTGGAGAAAAGGGATAGGCGACATTTCGATTGTAGTGGGTGAGAGAGATCTGGAAAAAGAAAGAGGCAGAAAGCATGGAAGTTAATAAGTCGACATAGGTGAGGGTGGGTTTCTTGACTGGCAGATTAGTTTAGTTTTAGATAGTAACAGACATAGATGAAAACAGGTCTTTCAGCCCATGGATGAGCGCTGATCCGAAACAATTGATCGCCCCACACATTAGTCTGTCCTACACCACTAATTGGGTGCAATTAGCATAGACAATTAACCTACAAATCGGGCGGGCTCTTTGTAATGTGGGAGGAAACGGTTGCACCCCGGGGGAAAACTACGCACGCGGTCCGGCGTGGAGGAACGTACAAGCTCCACACAGACACAGCGACTGTGGTTTAGGATTGAGACCCCAGGTCTCTGGGTGCTGTGAAGTAAGCAACACCCACCCTGCGCCACTGTGGCCGTGGCAGATGGAGATGGTCGGAACAAAGCCCAGAGATAAGAACAGAAGGTGTTGGGACAGGTTTGAATTGTGGATACTGTGAGCGCCATAGGAGGGTCAAATTAGTAGGAGGGGAGAGAGGGGTGGGTAGTGGGGGCGGGCGGCGGGGGTGAAGGGGGAGAAATAGAGTAAGGTATCAGGTGGACCCCCCCGTCCCCTCCTCCCTCACCCTATGCCTCCTTCTTTTCTCTTTTTCCAGCTTGCTTCTCCAAGCACCCCTCCTCCCCCATACAATCAAGCCACACCAGAAGGGTCTCGACCCAAAGCTGTAGCTTAATCCATGTTCTCCAGACCATCATGTTCTGCTGATCCTTAAGGTAGACACAAAAATGCTGGAGTTACTCAGCGGGTCAGAGCTTGTGTCTCTGGAGAGAACGACAATAGGGTGGCGTTCCGGGTCGAGGACCCTTCTTGCAAGATAGGCATCTGCAGTTCTTCACCATACACTTGCTACCCGACACTGTTGAGTTTACTCACCAGCATTGCGTGAGTCCTTTTTTTTTTTGCGTATTAACAGTGTCCCTGTTCAAGTTCTTATGTTTCTACCTTAATTCATCTGCACTGCTGGATTTTTACTGGGACTCACACAACGACCCCTACGTGTGAAGCTTCAATTTGGGGCATTGTGAGAGAACTAATGAAAAAGCAGGAGATAAAGGGTTAAATCAAGGGAGAGAAAATCCCAGACGCCAAAAATACAAAATGTTCAGAATAATCAGGGCAATTATCTCTACTAGTTTATAAAAAAAACTTCCTGTATTTAAACACGGCCCATAAACCGTTGGCCTTTAACTCCAATAAACCTTAATGCAGAAATATTGGAAAACTGCTAGTTAGTCTGATGTTTGAGATAGTAATTACAATCATTGAACCTCAGGGTTATAAGGAGGCCATTCAGCCCATTGAGTTGATGTCAGCTCCAAAAGAGAAGCATATGCTACACCAGTCTCATTCTCCTGCTGTTTGCCCAATGGCCCAGACATTATTGTATCCCAATTTCAAAACATGAGCATGTCTTTAACCATCTTAGATTTTTTTTTCTTTGCCCATTTATTTCTGTCATAAATGTTGCAGTCTGGATAAACTCTTTGGTAGTCTTCAAGACTAACAGACCTGCAGAAAACGTCACCTCACTCACTTTTCTCTACAGTGATGCTGCTGACGCGGTCTGAGCTTACTCCAGCGATTTAGTGTCTATCTTTGGTGTATTGTAAAATCAGCACCTTCAGTTCCTTCTGCTACATATTATCTGACATATGTTGGTTCCATTCTTAATTTTGTTTGGGACATTATATTCTGTAGCATGCAAAACATATTAAGCAGGTCGGCGTATAAATATTTTCAGAGGATTGCTAAGTAAAGGCTTATTATCTTTGACTCTGCGTTTGAGTTAATGGATTGACTTTGGGGCAAATTCAAATTGTCTTTAAACACAATGCCATCAATTAAAAAAACATAATTGTGATAAAGAATGAGATGGAGTCTGTGCAGAGCAAAACACAACTGGTCAGGCAGCGTCCGCGGGGGGAAATGGGCAGATGATGTTTTGTGTCGAGACCCTTCTTTAGACTGTGAATACAGTCACGATGCTGCTCATTCAGCCCCATTGCAGGAGAGTTGTGAAGGCGTTGGAGAGGAGGTTTACCGGACTGCTGCCTGGATGAGAAGGTTTCATCTACAGGGAGAGCTTGGATACGTTTGGATTGAGCACTGGAAGTTGAGGGAAGACGTAATATGAGTATATAAGATTCCGTGAGGCACAGTTGTGGGAGACAGTCAGAACCTTTCCCCCGGGTGGAAGTGTCCAACACCAGAGGGCAGAGCTATAAGACGAGAGGGAGAAAGTTTAATGGAGATGTGTGGGGCAGGTTTTTTTACACAGAGGGTGGTGGGTGCCTGGAGCACAGAAAATACACGCAGTCACAGGGAGAGCATACAAACTCAATGTAGACAGCACCCATGGTCAGGATCGAACCCAGGTCTCTGGCGCTGTAAGGTGCCACCGTGCTGCCCTCTATCTAATCCATGCACCTGTCTAAATGTTTCTTAAATATTCAAACATTTTTTAAACAAATACCTGGGCATCATGTTCAGTGCAAATGTTGTGGGCTGAGGGGCCCGTTCGTGAGCTGTACCGTTCTATGTTCTTGTGAAAGGCAGGTGCAGCAGGTAGTGATGCTGCCTCACAGCTCTGGGGACCCAGGATGTTGTTAATGCGGAGATTACAAGTTCTCCAGTGATACGTAGGCCTTTGCTGGTGTTTCTCTCACCCCCCCACATCCCAATGACACGCTGCTAGGTTAGTTCAGTTTAATTTAGAGATACAGCTTGGAAACAGGCCCTTCGGCCCATTGAGACCGTGCCAACCAGCAATCCCCATACACTAGCACCATCCTGCACTCACTAGGAACAATTTATTATTATTTTTTACCAAAGCCAATTAAACCCACAAACCTGCACGCCTTTGGAGTGTGGGAGGAAACCCGAGCACCCGGAGAAAACCCACGCAGGTCACGGGGAGAACGTACAAACTCCATACAGGCAGCACCCGTAGTTGGGATCGAACTCGGGTCTCTGGCGCTGTAAGGCAGCAACTCTTCCACTGTGCCACCCTTCACAGTGCTTGTGAAGGTTGAGGTAGGGAAAGGCCATTGCAATTCAGTAGAAAATACCCAACAGACCGGGCAGATGTAGTCTGACCCAGTCCCCACTGCCGCACAACAGAGTCACGTTCCAATCAGTTGGATGGGAAACCTTTACATGTTGCCAGTTTAAAAATGACACTTTACTGAGTAAAATGGACAGCAACTTACTTCATCTGCTTCACAATGGTGCTCTTGCCAGATTCCCCAGCACCTGCAACAGAGGAAATGTTATTAGCAAGATATAGGAGTTCAGTCGTGAAGCGTCACTTAGTGGCTGATACAGTGCCACACCTTGTAGAGCCTCTGCCTCACCGCACCGGAGACCCAGGTTCAATCCTGACCTCAGGTGCTATCTGCGTGGAGTTTGCACGTTCTCCCTGTGACCACGCGGGTTTCCTCCCGCATCCCAAAAATGTGCGTGTTTGTCGAGTAATTGGCCCTCTGTCAATTGCCCCGAGAGTGCAGGGAGTGGATGAGGAAGTGGGATAACAGAGTGTGCACAATGCTTGATGGTCCGCATGGACTCGGTAGACTGAAGGGGATTTTTCCATACTTTATCTTTAAACTAAACCGAACTAAATTATAACCCAGGTTTCAGGGCATCTGGGGAGAAGTGTTTCAAAGTGGGAAAGAACGGGCTGGTGTTTTGCTTAGTTGTAGTGTAATTGGATAGGAGACTGTGGGGGCCATCAAGTGTAGTTAGAAGTGAGACGAAGAATATGTTTCTATGCTGAAAAAGACACCGAGAGCAAGGGTAACCCAGCGAGTCACGCAGCAACCCTGGAGAACATGGACGGGAGACATCTCGGGTTAGGACCCCAATCCGAACCGTCGCCTATCCATTTTCTCCAGAGATGCGGCCTGACCAACTCCAGCACCCGATATCTTGCTTGGTAAACCAGCATCTGCAGTTTCTTGTTTCAACGTGTCTACGCTGCATGTTAAACATACATTCACTTCACTTCTGGCATATCTATCGTTGCTACAAAACATACCACCTACAGAAGTGCATCATTATAAGACGTTTATCTATTCCATTGTCACCTCCCAAAACGGCCAACTCAGCCATCGGCAAGAACAGGGTTAGCAGGGAAAAAGCCTTCAGATCCCCCGAATGCCCAGTTGGAAATATATGGTTTAGTATAGTTTAGTTTGGCCCATGTACCAAGATACAGTTAAAAAGCTCTTTTGTTGCTTGATATCCAGTCAACGAACAGACTACACACGATTACAACAAAGGCATCGTTCATGGCCAACACCAAAGATGGACACAACATGCTGGAGTAACTCAGCGGGAGAGGCAGCATCTCCGGATCGAGGGAATAAGGGACGTTTCGAGTCGAGACCCTCCGTCAGTCGCAAACCGGGTCGCAAACCGAAAAGTCACGCATTCCTTCTATCAGAGATGCTGCCTGTCCCGCTGAGTTACTCCATCGTGTTGTGCCTATCTTCGGTGTAAACCACCATCTTGCAGTCCCTTACTGCACATCTATATTGTACAGAAGATACAGGATAAAGGGTATAAGGTTTAGTTGAAGATAAAGTCCAATAACGAGAGTTCGAATGTCTCCGGTTAGGCAGGTGGGAGGCCTGGACCGCTCTAGCTGATGAGAGGATGGTTCATTTCCCGTATAACAGCTGGGAAGAGTCTGGGTTCTGGAGCATCCTCCAAGGCAGCAATATGAGATGACCTCTGCCCAGACCCCATTTGAGAATACAAAATAAATGTCCAATTTGCTGTTGAGAGTTGGCCGCAGTCCAAACAGTGTCAGAGTTCATCCACATGAATGTAGCCAGCCAGTTCTTGTGATGATGTGCAGCTTTTATCTGTATTTGTAAGACACATCCAACCAACAGCTAGAGAGCGGCCCTGAGCTACTATCTACCTCATTGGAGACCCTCGGACTATCTCTAATCGGACTTTACCTTGCACTATACGTTATTCCCTTCATCAGGTATCGGTACACTGTCGATGGCGCGATTGTAATCGTGTATTGTCATTCCACTGACTGGTTAGCATGCAACAAAAGTTTGTCATTGTTCCTTGGTAACGGGACAATAAACTAAACTCAACTCAACTCAAGTTACAAGTGAGACTGAGATAGTGAGACGTGTTGGATTTTTGCCCGGGACCTGCACAGTGCTCTCGGCTAAATGCCACTGTTAGTGCCTGAACTGCCTCTACACGCACGGCCCTGGAAGTGGGTCAGTTAATTATACACCGAGTCTCGGACACTGCGAACATCTCCTTGTGCTGACTCTAGGAATTTTGTGCAAGGTGATTAACAGCGGTTTTAATCAGCACTGGGCTCACGTGGTCAAAGCTGATATGATGGTTCAGTATTATTGTCACATGTATCGAGAAGCTTTTATTGCACGTGACAATAAGCTGAACTGTACTAAACTAAATGCGGTGAAAGTTTTGTGTGCTATCCATCCATCAAACCATAGCTGAGTACGACTGGCAGTGGGGGGAAAAAAGAGAAAGGAAACGGGGTTGAATTCCATGTGAGAACCATGGAGAAAATGCAAATTAAAAGAAAAGTTCAAGGGCTGCAACAAGGTAGACTGGAAGATCAGGAATATGTCCTTAGCTTATGAAAGGTTGGTTCGATAGTCTGATATTAGTAGGGAAGGAGCTGTTCTTGAATCTGGTTATCCTCTCAAGCTTATGAATATTCTGCCTGATGGGGATGTGGAGAGATCCAATAACCTGGCTTCAATCCTGCCATCTGGTGTTCTCTGAGTGGAGTTTGCATGTTCTGCAGTTTCTTTCAACATCCCAGAGCGTTGCTGGCTGGTGGGGTAATTGTCTTTGGTAAATTGCCTATTGTGTAGGGGGGTGGAGGTGGGGAAGGGGGGAGTTGATGGGCATGTGAGAGAGAATAGTTTATTTTAGAGATGCAGCATGGAAACAAGTCTTTCAGCCTATCGTGTCCACACTGACCAGCGATCGCCTGTTCACATTAGCTCTATGTTATCCCGCTCTCGCACGCACTCCCCACACACTTGGGGCAATTTTATAGAGGCCAGTTAACCTGCAAACCCGCACGTCTTTGGGTTGTGGGAGGAAACTGAACACAGGGAGAAAGTGCAAACTCCCACAGGCTGACGCACCGAAGATGCAAACTCCACACAGATAGCACCAGAGGTCAGGATCGAACCTGTGAGGCAGCAGCTCCACCAGCTGTGCCACTCTGCTGCCTCATGTGAGAGGGAAAAAATGGTGGAATGGGATTGCACTGAGAGCTGGCCGAGACACACCGGGCTGAATGGCCTCCTGTGGAAAGCAGAATATTCCATATGCAGGAAAGCTGAAATGAAGCAGAGAAATCAGGAAATGCTCAGCAGTCTGGGCAGCATCTGTGAAGAGTATCAATGTTTCAGGACAGTGAATTCTCACCTTGCATTGGAGAGATGGGAGACAATCAACCCAAAATGTTTTTTTTTCTTTCTCCACAGATGCTGCCTGACCTACTGAAAATGTCCGTCGGCCTAGTGGATAGATGCCACACTCTCCACTGTAGATGACAGAATCATTAGGCCAAATCAGATTACACTCAGTACGTTCAGTCCTTGGGAGTGACCAGTGAGTACTCGGAACATTTTTGAACCCATTTCTCCTGGGGGAAAGGATAATTTCTCATCCACGTTCCAGACCTGATGCACATATCACTTCAGCCCCAAATTCCAATTATCTGCATTTCAAGAATTACTAATTAACTTGTTGAAGTGAGCTTCATTCTGTCCCCAGCCCGAGGGTGGAAACACTGCAGATGAGTTTTAGAGAGGACAAGACAAAATTAGAGAAAAAACATTTAATTAACTGGGTAATATTTATTTCTCATGATAAAATGTCATAAATTCTGCTTGTGCTTCTTTTAAACATTGATAGGGCAAACATTAGGGGGGGTGGGGCACAGTGACCCAGCAGTAGAGTTGCTGCCTTACAGTGCCAGAGACTCAGGTTCGATCGTGACTACGAGTGCTGTCTGTACAATGTTTGTACGTTCTCCCTATGACTGCGTGGGTTTTCTCCGGGTGCTCCAGTTTCCTCCCACACTCCAAAGACGAGCAGATTTGTAGGTTCATTGGCTTTAGTAAAATCGCAAATTGTCCCTAATATGGTGGTTAGTGCTAGCGTGCGGGGTGATTGCAGGTTGGTGCGGACTCAGTGGGCTGAAGGGCCTGTCTCCGCGTCGATCTCTAAACTAAACTAATCTAACTGATGTACCTCAGAAACAATCCTTTATTTTTCAACACTACAGTTTGTTGGCCAGTTTCAGGGACATCATCTGTTTGTTTAGTTCCATTGAGTTTAGAGATGCAGTGTGGAAATAGGCCCTTTGGCCCACTGAGTCCGCGCCGACCAGCGATCACCCCATACACTAGGTCTATCCTACACACTAGGGGCAATTTACAGAGGCCAATTCACCTACAAACCTGCACGTCTTTGGGATGTGGGAAGAAACTGGAGTACCCGGAGAAAATACGTGTGGTCACGGAGAACGTACAAAATCCATACAGGTGGCATCCGAGGTCAGGATTGAACCTGGGTCTCCAGCAACTGTACCGCTGCGCCTCCGTGCCACCCTACATTCACGGGAATCATGGGATCTTGTGCAAAAGCTGCTTAATCTGGGCCCTGGAATTGGTTGAGAGGTCGGGGTGGGGGCGAATGGGGGGGGAGATATCAGCCCAGAAACATCCCAGAGGGTGGCCAGGAACCTGTCTCGCCTCGGGATCCTTTGGCAAGAGGCCTGGTATTGTGGAGGCTGCCCTTAACCCGACGAGCCTTCCTTACTGCTGCACTGTATCTGGGGGCTGGTTTAGTTTAGAGATACTGCGTGAAAACAGGCCCTTCGACACAGCAGGATCATTGATCCCACTTTTGTATCCTACACACTAGGGGCAATTTACAGAAGCCAATTAACCTACAAACTGCACGTCTTTGGAATGTGGGAGGAAACTGGAGCACCCGGAGAACATGCAAACTCTGCACAGACAGCATCTGTAGTCAGATTCGAACCTGAGTCTCTGGCGCTGTGAGGTAACTCAGTCTAAATTCTTTCCAAAGCAATCTATGGCCAGTGTGACACCAAGGTATCTACTCCCAATAGCTGTTAGACACAGTGGTACTTGACTGTAGTATTTAATTCACGGGGAAGCCCCACTGCGGCTCGTGGGGATGGCAGATATATTTTGCAGTAGTTTAATGCAGGTTTTACATTTACAGCAGCTTCCCATTCTATTGCCGCTCAGTTTTGTGTGGCAAATATCCTCTGTAAAGGCTGCGTGAGGAAATAAAAAAAAACTGATTTTACAACAGTCGGGACATTGAGAGATAAACCTCCACTGCACAGGCTCTTTGGGAATTGTAACCTTTTAGGCATTGAAGTGCTGTAATCAGATGGATTCCAGTGATTTTCAGATTTACCTCCATCCCTATGACAGTAGTAGCGAATAGATCTGCAAATAACTGCCCTCGACCAAGGGGAGATAGATCACGCGAAGTTGGGTTAGTAATTGCCTTGTTCAATTACTTTTCGTTTCTCAGCAATTTATTTCCCCTGTACTTCATTAAAAAAAACTCTCTTTCGACGAGGATGCCTGATGTGCTCTCGTTATACCAGCAAAAGGCTTTATTAATAACTTTGGAGCCACCAGGGAATTTCTGCTAATCCTTAAAGAGGGGCTGCCACAGTTAGTTATTTTGAATCATTTTGCTTCAATTCTACCTGAACAAGTAAATTATCATTTCAATTTTGTTCATATCCTTCAGTGTTAATCGCTGCCGTGTGATGTTGGTGATTGCTTTAGCTCTCATTCCTGAACAATGAAGAGATAATTTAATTTTCACCGTGCTTTGTCTGGCTCATTATAATTGCCTTTGTTATATCCTGCCGCCTGACACCTCTGCGATGTGATCACACCCACTGTGCTAAGACTATGGCTGAGGCTCTATTTTAAGGATGCTGATATTACCTTTGTTCTCAGCCTCTCTTTTGCCTCAACCAGAGGGGAATTCACACGGATTACTAATTTAGTTTGGAGACACATCGCAGAATCAGGCTCTACAGCCAGCGAGTGCTCGCCGACCAGCGATCCCCGCGCACTAGCACTCACACTATCCCACGCACACTAGGGCCTTATTGCAATTTCACCAAAGCCAATTAACCTGCAAACCCGTACGTCTCTGGAGTGTGGGAGGAAAGCGGAGAACCCATAGGCAGTTTACGGGGAGAAGATACGATCTCCGCACAGACCACAGCACCCAGAGTCAGGATGGAGCACGGGTCCCTGACGCTGGAAGGCACTCTGCGCCATAGTGTCGCCCCAGCGTGCAGCTGCAGAGGCGATGGCAGGCGGAAGGGTTAAGAGAAGAAGCTGTAACGGTAGATGTAGAGCAACCTAACGTTCACTTTATGTCACTCTATCTGTGTGTGGGGAGGAGGGACGGGAGTGGGGAGGGGGTTTATGCGGGGGTGGTGGTGGTGGGGGGGATGTGTGGGGTGGGGGGTCACAGTCACTGGAACTCAGAAGGTTCCAGTTGAACAAAACTCAAAGTGCTGGAATAACTCAGTGATCCGACGGCATCTTAGTTTAGTTTAGAGATACAGTGTGGAGGTAGGCCCTGCGGCCCACCAAGTCCACACTGACCCTCTCTCCCTCTCTCCCCCTCCACCCACCCACACGCCCACTACCCACACGTAATAAGCCGTCAGCCATCTCTCACGCGGTAGAAGTCCGATACTGTCAACAATTTAATGTACCTTGACCTGAAGCCATACTGAGGCACTTGCTGTTCTCTCTCATTCTGGTGATTACCTGGCAGAATGTTGACACTGCCAAAGACAGAGTGACCTCTGAACTGAGCACCTTTAATCCCGTTTGCTAATTCCAGCCCAATCCTACGTATATATAAATGTGTAAGCTAATCAATTTGACTTCAATGTCCACAGAACCTTCTTCAACCTCCCCATCTTGCCATCTGTGCTTGGCCTTAATCAGCATGCAAATTAGGACAAACACAATCCTAAGAAGGGTTTAATCAGTTAATCTGATTTTCCATCATTACTTTGAGCGGACTGCTGTTGCTATTCTGAGGAAGCAAAACAGGCTAAAGCACACTCAAAGGTGCAGGGTTCTCATTTCATTTACGAGAGCCAATTCCACTTATCCATGTATGTAACTAGTCAGTAAAACAGTGACTGCTAAAACAGTTTGGAAGAAGGGTCTCGACCCGAAACGTCGCCTATCTCCTTCGCTCCTTAGATGCTGCTGCACCCGCTGAGTTTCTCCAGCTTTTTGTGTACCTAGTCAGTAAAACAGTGACTGCTTGCCGTGGTATCAATGTGTACCAAGGCTTGTCATTGTAAGAAATGACCCGGGAACTCCTGACCATTGAGCCTTGCGGCTGGCTTGTTCCATACAAGCAACGTTCCACATGTTAGCTGCAGCGGTTTGTACTGAAGGAAATTCAGATTTATTCCACTGGCGTTTTAACTGAGCAAAGGGTGGAACATTAAGGTGACAAGTTGTCTTTTGCTTCTGGGACATGCACTTAAATCAAACCATGTTGATATATTGCCTTTTTCCCTATTTGTCCCCTTCCTTGCACATCATCTCGCTGCTTTCTGTCTCCCTCCTTTCATCCTTTTGCTTTCCCCGGTCTCAACCATGTTCCCTGTTGTTTGGTGTCTTTGTCTCTCTTGAACCATGTCTACCTTTTCCTGCTTCTTTCTTTGTTCCTCTCTCTCTCTCTGTCGCCCCCTCCACCTTCCATCGTTCTTTCTCACTCCTCTCTCTTTCTCTTTGACTCTCTGAACCTCATTCCGTCGTTGTCCATTTCATTCTCCATCTCTTTTGCCCTCACTTCTCTCCCCCTCTTGCCCTCCCTTTCTCTCTCCTTGCCCTCTCCTTCATCCTCCCTTGCCCTCTCTCTCTTTCTCGCTCTCTCCCTCTCTCCCTCTCTCCCCCCTTCCCCCCTCTCTCTTCCCCTCTCTCCCCCCTCTCTCCCCCTCTCTCCCCCTCTCTCTCCCCCGCTCTCTCTCTCTCTCCCCCCTCTCTCCCCTCCCCCCGCTCTTCCCTCTCTCTCCCCCTCTCTCTCCCCCTCTCCCCCCCTCTCCCCCCCTCTCTCTCTTTCTCTCTCACATTCTCTCTCTCTCTTTCTGCCTGTCTTTGCCTCTGCCTCTGCGTGTGTTTGTGACTTTCTCTTTCTCTCTGTGTCTCTCTGTCTGCCTCCCTGTCTCTTTCTCTCCATTTCTCTATCTCACTTTTTCTTTGTCTCTGCCTCTCTGTCTGCCTCTTTGTCTGCCTCTCTGTCTGCCTCTCTGTCTGCCTCTGTCTGCTTCTCTGTCTGCCTCTCTGTCTGCCTCTCTGTCTGCCCCTCTGTCTGCTTCTCTGTCTGCCTCTCTGTCTGCCTCTCTGTCTGCCTCTCTGTCTGCCTCTCTGTCTGCCTCTTTGTCTGCCTCTCTGTCTGCCTCTCTGTCTGCCTCTCTGTCTGCCCCTCTGTCTGCCCCTCTGTCTCTCTCCATCTCTCTTCATCTCAGTCTCCCTCTGCCTCTTTCGCCCATTCAAGGAAGAATTATTGATTCAGAATTGATCCTGATCTTGCCCATGCTTACTGTCGTGGCAACGGAGGGGCTGATGAGTTGCCCATTGGGTGAATGAGGTATCCATGTAAAAGTGATCACATTTGAAATGGGGAGTATATAGGGGTAAGTGGCTCTAACCCACTGAAGTTGGAATAACTATTGCCTGGATTTACCCCATAATCCACAGCCAGAGTGCCTTGCATTGGGACGAATTCCAATATAAATCACAGAAAAAAAGACCTTCTTCTCCCTGAAATATTATTTTCCAAGGGGCTATTTGCTCACTTGGCACACCTTCTGATAAACCTTTCTGCGGCCAGGAGTGAGCAGATCTCTGGGATGGGTTGGAGGCTGGGAGCATTAGGTTTCTTCACCGAATTCATGGCTGAGATTTCAATGTGAGCTTCCTGACAAAGTGATGTGAAAGGACCTCTGGCTGAAAACACTACCTGCCGTGGGACGCTGTCAAAGTCAGAGGAATATGTATGTGAATCGGCCGCCAAATGATTGAAGAAAAAGCTAGGCCGGAGGTTCATTGGATCACCATGGGATTCCTGCACCCTTTGGAGAATCCAAACCACAGTGGTGAAGAAATGTGGGAAACATGGAACAGCAGAAACTCAGTGGGTGAGGCAGCATCTATGGAGCGAAGGAAATAGGCAACGTTTCAGGTTGAAATGTTGCCTATTTCCTTCGCTTCATAGATGCTGCCTCACCCGCTGAGTTTCTCCAACATTTTTGTCTACCTTCGATTTTTTTCCAGCATCTGCAGCTCCTTCTTAAACAAGGAATTGCAGATGCTGGTTTACAAAAAAAAGCACAAAGTGCTGGAGTAGCTCCACAGAATCTCTGGAGAACATGGATAGGTGAAGTTTCGGGTCAGAACCCTTCTTTAGACTCACTGTAGAGGTGGGGGGGGGGGGGGGGGGGGGGGGGGGGGGGGGAGAAAACTGGAAGAGAGATCTTCTAGGTTTCTTCTTTCTGGATGCAGGAAAGCCCAATGTTGATCGGGCCAAATCCATATCCAACAGTATTATCTTGGAGATGCAATGACCTGCTGATGCTGGTTTTACAACAAAAAAAATCCCAAGGTGCTGGAGTAAGTTCAGGCAGCATCTCTGGAGGGAATGAATAGGCGGCATTGTGGGTCTTTATCAGGAGTAGGCCATTCGGCCCTTCGGGCCAGCACTGCCATTCAATGTGATCATGGCTGATCATCCCCAATCAGTACCCCGTTCCTGCCTTCTCCCCATATCCCCTGACTCCGCTATTCCCTATCTTGCTCTCTCTTGAAAGCATCCAGAGAACCTGCCTCCACCGCCCTCTGAGGCAGAGAATTCCACAGACTCACCACTCTCTGTGAGAAAAAGTGTTTCCTCGTCTCCGTTCTAAATGGCTTACTCCTTATTCTTAAACTGTGGGCCCTGGTTCTGGACTCCCCCAACATCGGGGACGTGTTTC
The DNA here is from genome assembly GCA_035221665.1 of Okamejei kenojei. NCBI lineage: Eukaryota > Metazoa > Chordata > Chondrichthyes > Rajiformes > Rajidae > Okamejei > Okamejei kenojei. Next base: position 18,425,350 of record CM069146.1, read on the forward strand.
CTGCCTCTAGCGTGTCCAAACCCTTATCAATCTTATATGTTTCAATGAGATCCTCTCTCATCCTTCTAAACTCCAGAGTGTACAAGCCCAGCTGCTCCATTCTCTCAGCATATGACAGTCCCGCCATCCCGGGAATTAACCTTGTAAACCTACGCTGCATTCCCTCAATAGCAAGAATGTCCTTCCTCAAATTAGGGCACCAGAACTGCACACAATACTCCAGGTGTGGTCTCACTAGGGCTCTGTACAACTGTAGAAGGATCTCTTTGCTCCTATATTCGATTCCTCTTGTTATAAAGGCAAACATGCCATTCGCTTTCTTCACTGCCTGCTGTACCTGCATGCTTACTTTCATAGACTGATGTCCAAGGACCCCCAGATCCCGTTGTACTTCCCCTATTCCCAACTTGACGCCATTTAGATAGTAGAAGAATGGAAAGGGTGCAGAGGAGGGTTACCAGAATGATAGAAAAATGGACATAAAAATGCTGGATCAGGCTGCATCTCTGGAGGAAATGGATAGGTGACATTTTGGGTCAGGACTCTTCTTCAGACTGATTGTAGTCGGATGGAGAAAGCTGGAAAACAGGTTGGGGGTAGGACAAAGCCTGACAAGTGATAGATGGACGAAGGTGAGGGAGTGGGGTTGCTTGGCAGATGGATGGACAAAGGCCAGAGATGAAAAGGGGACAAAATGGAGTAAGACCAGGAGAGAAGAGGGGTGAAAGGTGAAGCCAGAGGAAGGGATGTAGGTGGAGGAGGGGGGTGGGGGGATAGTGGAAGAGATGGGTGTGCAGCCAGATGGGGCACAGGGGGACGAAAAGAGGGGTGGTTACCTAAAATTGGAGAATTCAATGTTCATACCATTGGGCTGTAAGGTATCTGAGCAGAATATGAGGTGCTGTTCCTCCAGTTTGAATGCGGTCTCACTCCGGCAAAGGCCCAACATTTGCATTGCTGATACCGAGACATTGCTTGGTGCATGCAGGGCTGCCCTGTGTCTTACATTGCAATTGGAATTACTGTTCAACCTTAGAAGTTCAGGGTGGCACAGTGGCGCAGTGGCAGAGATACTGCCTTGCAACACCAGAGACCTAGGCTCGATCCTGACTACGGGTGCTGCCTGTACAGAGTTTGTACATTCTCCCCATGACGAAGTGGATTGCCTCTGGGTGCTCTTGGTTTCCTCCCACATCCCAAAGCTACGCGGGTTTGTAGGTTAATGGGCCACCGTAAATTGCCCCAAGTGTGTAGGGAGTGGACGCGAAAGTGGGATAATGTGGAACTGTGTGAATGGGATGATCAATGGTCAGCATGAACGCAGTGGGTTGAATGGCCTGTTTCCATGTTGTGTGAGAGGATTGGATGTTGAAATGGGATAGCGTAGAACTAGTGTGAAAGGGATGATCGATGTTCGTTAAGAACTCAGTCAGCCGACGGGCCTGCTTCCATGCTGTATCTTTTAATCAGTTCATTAATGACCACATTTAAGAGGCTTTTTCAGAGGTATATGAATAAGCAGGGATTGAGGGGTGTGGGCCGGCCATGTGTGGACAGGTGGGATTATTTGGAGTGGGCATTTGATTGGCATTGGAAATGGTAGGCCGAAGGCTCTATTCCTGTGCTATGTTCTAATGGCAAGATACTGCTTGTGCTGATTTCCCTGACAGTGCACTCTAAGTAGTAGTGAATATTTACCTGTAGTCTGAGTCAGTCCTTTATTCTGAAAATAATGAACATTGAACTGTACATTTCCTTATGCAGTGGCCCCTTTTCATTGGAACAAACCAAAACAATTTAGCTTTTATTAAAACTAAATCTAATTATGTTTTGAGAATTAGGTTTGGTGACACAGATTGATTGATGTGATTTGGAAGTTGGGGAGTTGACCGGAGATTTACATGGATTCTGTGAAAGAGCACCGTATGCTCGCGACACACACGCACACACACACACACACACACCACGGGATGCTTAAGACAGCACTTCGACCTGGTTTGAATTTCACACAATTAGTTGCACTGTGTGTCGAAAATCAGCAGCTTTGTTCGGGCTTGCTGCTAAATAATAGCGGTTGTGGATATCATTCTGCTCTCGGACTATTTCCAGATGTGTATGAAAGAGCGAGACACAATTACAAGCAATTGAAGAAGGAGATTTGCTTTGCGTAGGGGCACCATACATACTTCATAGCTTAAAGGTCCATGAGTGGTGCCGGAATAATAAATGTAGCACTCATTTTAAACACTGGCTTTCTCTTAAAAGACTGTGATAAATGAATGTGTTGGTGTTTACCCTATAAATAGCTTTATATATAAATGCATTACTTGTAGGGATGGTCCACAGAGATCCACTGGTAGTTTTGATTTGGCTAAGGATCTAAACTAAGGAACAGTAGGTGATTATTTTGTACCTCCAGCCTGTTCCATACGTTTATATGCAGGAAGGAACTGCAGCTGCTGGTTTAAACTGGATAGACACAAAAAGCTGGAGTAACTCAGCGGGATAGGCACATCTCTGGAGAGAAGGAATGGGTGACGTTTCGGGTCGAGACCTTTCTTCAGAAGTGATCGCTTTTGATGTATGACGTGCTCCCTTCCCTTGCTCCACCACCTTAATACCTTTGCCTTTCACTAATCTATCAAGATAGACACAAAAAGCTGGAGTAACTCAGCGGGACAAGCAGCCTCTCTGGAGAGAAGTAATGGGTGCCATTTCTGGTCGAGACCCTTCTTCAGACGGAAAGCCATGGGGAACGAGAGATATGGATGAAGATGTAGAGAGATATAGAACAAATGAGAGAGAGATATGCAAAAAAAGTGATGATGATAAAGGAAACAGGCCATTGTTAGCTGTTTGTAGAAAATGAGAAGATGGTGCGACTTGGGTGGGGGAGGGATAGAGAGAGGGAATGCCAGGATTACTTGAAGGTAGAGACATCAATATTCATACCACTAGGCTGAAAGCTGGCCAAGCGAAATATGAGATGCTGTTCCTCCAATTTATCAAGCTCTGATATATATTGAACAATTTGCCTGTTTCAACAATTTTATACCGTTAGTTCTACTTGAATGGTTGAAATTTCCAGCTAACCTAAACGCAAGGCAATATAAAACAGGTTTGTTATCTCTCTATAATTTGCATTATCAGTCTTAAGGAGTGGAATGAAACTAATAGAAACATAAAAAATTAGATGCAGGAGTAGGCATTTGGCCATTCAATATGATCATGGCTGATCTTCTAAAATCAGTATCCTGTTCCTGTTTTTTCTCTATATCCCTTGATTCCTTTAGCCCAAAGAGCTAAATCTAACCCTCTGGAAAACATCCAGTGAATTGGCCTCCACTGCCTGGGTGAAAAAGCTTTTCCTCGTCTCAGTCTTAAATGGCCTACCCTTATTGTTAAACTGTGACCCTTGGTTCTGGACCCCCCCCCCCCCCCTCCACCCCTAACATTGGGAACATTTTTCCTGAACATTTAATCTGCTGGCATTCCCAAAGCTCTGCCATAGATACAATGGGCAAATATTGCCTCTGTGCTTCAACACACCACAGGGCAGAAATTCATCCTCAGTCACTGCACTGGACTCAGGTTTGGCTATTCCCCCTCTTTCCCAGTTCTATCAGTTCAGTTTAATTCATTGTCACGTGTACTGAGGTACAGTGAAAAGCCTTTATCGTGTGCTATCAAGCCAGTGGAAAGACCATACATGATTGCAATCGCGGAGTCCACAGTGTACAGGTAGAGGTTTAACAGAGTGGAGCGATTGTAATGGGTGATTGCAGATCTACTTCTGGGACCAGCACGCAGAGTGTCACCTTGCTCGGGTGCCATCTTCCACGTATAACCCTCCCTGTGGAATTCTTTGCCTCAGGAGGCTGTGGAGAGCAAGTCAGTGGATATTTTTAAGGCAGAGATAGACAGATTCTTGATTAGTACGGTTGTCCGGGGTTATGGGGGGAAGGCAGGAGAATGGGGTTAGGAGGGAGAGATAGATCAGCCATGATTGAATGGCGGAGTAGACTTGATGGGCCGAATGGCCTAATTCTGCTCCTATCATTTACGACCTTGGGACCTCTCTCTGGCTTTACATTTCACTCCTCACTCTCCAAATCGGACGTCCTTTTTTTCTCTTTTTCAAGTCTAGCCTTTGTCACTTACTCCATCCAATCAAACCCTACCTCACCTGTATCCACTCATCACTCGCCAGGCTTGGGGCCGCCCCAACCCCTCTCTCCCCGCGTTTCTGTTGCCTTCTATAATCAGTCCGAGGAAGGGGAGCCGACCCGATACGCCGTCTCTCCATTCCCTCCGCAGACGCCGCCTGACCAGCCGAGTTCCTCCGGCACTTTGTGCTTCGCTCAACCTTGAGGTGGCTGCACTCTGCCCCCGGATTTGCACCAGGGAACTTTGCAAAGGTGAGGTTTGGAAGTGGGGTACGATGCGGATACAGGGATGAGTTCCCACCTCTGACTTTCCACAACATGCTGGAACTGTCCAACCCCGGGGGGGGGGGAAGCAGTGGACCACTTATTGGCAATAACGAGTTAGAGCAGCAATTACTGTGGAACACACTCTGCAATAATACCCAGACTGTGGAGCTATCCTCAGAATGTGCTGCTAGTAAAATGAAAGGCTTGGGCTCCATCAGTTAGTTGAAAATGTGTTTAATCATAACTATTATCATCGGTTATTCGTCTGTTATTCGGTCTTACGCCTCTGGATCTGAGTGTCCAGGGACTTAATGTAGACATATAGTCTGGGCAGCTACCTCAGAACTGAGGGAACACTCCACTGGTGATTTTATCTTCGTCCGGATGAGAAGATAAACTTCTCCTGGGCCCAGCACATTGGTACGATCACAAAGAAAGTGCATCAATGCTTCAACTTCCCCAGGCGATTGAGCAGATTTGATATGTTGATGAATACTCTACAGGTGCACAGCGGAGAGCATAGTGACTTGTTGCATTGCATCCTGGTCCGGCAACTTGGCCGCCCAGGGACGAAGAAGATTGCAGAGAATGGCAGGCACTGACTGCCCAGTCCATCGCGGGTACTGACCTCCCTCCCATTGTCAATATGTCCGACAATTAAACACTCTTGATTCTATGGAAGGATCCCGACCCCAAACTTCACCTCTCCATGTTCTCCAGAGATGCTGCCAGACCTGCTGAGTTACTCCAGCACTTAGTGTCCTTGTATGTAAACCAGCATCTGCAGTTCCTTGTTTCTACAATGGAAAGAGGTGCGCAAGCTGTTCAGATTTCGTTCACTTTTTTAAATTCTTCACATGTTGGGGGCGGCAAGGGGGCGCAGCAGTAGAGCCGCTCACTTACAGCGCCCGAGACCAGGGTTCGATCCTGACTACGGGTGCTGTCCGTACTGTGCTTGTACGCTCTCCCCATGACCGCGTGGGTTTGTTCCGGTTGCTTCGGTTTCCTCCCGCACTCCCAAGATGTACAAATTTGAAGGTTAATTAGCTTTGGTAAAATTGTAAATTGTCCCTGGTGCATAGGATAGTGCTAGTGTACGGGGTGATCACGGGTCAGCATGGACTTGGTGGGCCGAAGGGTCTGTTTCTGTGCTGTATCTCCAAAGTCTGCAGTCAAGTTGAAATACACTCCATAATAGCACCATCCTGCTCACCACACGTGACAATGGCCTTCAGCGTTACTTCACCTATTTTTCAACCTCCAACCACCCTCGATGAAGTCACCATCCCAACAGGCTGTGAACAATGTGTAAACAGTGTTTGAGGTGAGATAGTGATTAGATCTGTAATCAAATATTGTGGCTATCTGTCCCATTTGATACGTTGATAACCAGATACCAGTGGTTCCTTCTGTCACAGCTTGGCAGTGAGCATACTGATGCTTTGTGTCTCGGACAATAGCTTCACTATAGTCTGTGTTGGTTCCCCCACTCCTTCACCTGGCCACCTTACAGCCAAATGTCCCAACGCTCACAGTCTGAAGAAGGGTTTCGGCCCGAAACGTTGCCTATTTCCTTCGCTCCATAGATGCTGCTGCTCCCGCTGAGTTTCTCCAGCACTTTTGTCTACCTTTTCCAGCAACTGCAGTTCCTTCTTAAACACTCAGCCGCCTTTCCTCTGCACTTTGGAGCACGTTGGAAATATTCAGTGTAAACAAAATGTCTCCTGTCTTGTCTTGGAGGAAGTGCAAGACAGATCTGCCAAATTGACCGAGGCATTAAAAAGGTTAAAAATTCTGAGGACAGATTTCAGTTCCGTGGTTCCTGGAGATGGTAAAAATAAGAGTTGAACTAGTTGGTCGGTACATAATAGAATTAGAACATGGGAGATAGAAATCGAAGAGTTTAGAAGAGGAATAGGCCGATCAGCCCCCAATGTCCATGTCAAACATGTTGCCGAAAACAAGGACTGCAGATGCTGGTTTACACGACAGGACACAAAGTGCTCAGCAGGTCAGGCAGCATCGCTGGGAAACATGGAAGGTTTTGGGTTGGGCGTCTTCTTCAGATGGGAAGAAGGGTCTTCAGATAAACTAATCTCATCAGCCTGCGCATGATCCATATCAACCCCATTCCCTACAGATCCTTGCGCCTACTAAACGCCTCCATAATTGGCCATCATGTCTACCTCCACCACCATCCCTGGTAGGGAATTCCAGGCATCCACCGCCCACCGTGTAAACAACTGGTCCTGCACACCTCCTTTCAACTTTGTCCCTCTTATCTTAAAGCTATGCCCTCCAATCCCTGACAGTTCCACCCTGGTGAAAATGACTATCTACTCTATCTCTGCCTCATAATTTTATATATATATATCTACCAGGTCTTGCTTCAACCTCCGGCTTCATAGAATTGTTCCAATGCAGGAAGAAGCCATTCGGCCCATTCAGCTCCTGATAGAGCAGCCTGATAGCATCTCACGGTTCTCCTAATTATTCTTCCACAATTGTCCGTTGCATTTTCAATTGTGACCGACTATTAAATGCTGGTGGTTCCAATGCATAACCACACTGCATTAAAAAAAATCTTCCTCACATGCTCGCTGAATCTTTTGACGGTCGATAAAATTATTAAAGTTGATCAGGTGAATATGAATGAATGTTTTGTATTGATAAGAAGGCTTTCCTGGCCCTTTCAAAATGTTCCAATGTGTCTTATGGTCAACTAATACTTCAGAATGTGGTCAATACCACAAACAATGTAATAATGAGCAGATAATTAGATTCAGTGTTAGAGATACAGAGTGGAAACAGGCCCCTCGGCCCACCCAAGTGTGTGCCGACCAGCGATCACCCCTACACTAGTTCTATCCTAGACACTAAGGACAATTTACAGAAGCCAGTTAACCTACAAACCTGCAAGCCTTCGGAGTGCGGGAGGAAACCAGAACAACCAGAGAAAACCCACGCGGTCCGTACAGACAGCACCCGTAGTCAGGATCGAACCCGGGTCTCTGGTGCTGTGGGGCAGCAAATCTACTAGTGCGCCACTGTGCCACCCTTGATCTGATTCAATATTTAATTCGGAGGGTAAACTATCTCCTAGGAGCTTGTTCTCATATCCCACTCCTCATCCCTCACCTAGGTGAAAGAAAATGGGAGACGTACTCAGCAGTCAGGCTGCATCTGTGGGGCAAGAAACAGAATGAACATTTCAGGCCGAAGATAGCCACAAAGCGCTGGAGTAACTCAGCGGGGCAGGCAGCAACTCCAAGGAATAGGTGACGTTTTGGGTTGGAACCGTTCTTCAGGTCAGGGGTTAACAAACTGCAGAACATGCAGAGCTGCCGGTAGTTCAGGCTGGGCACATGCTCAAAAAAGGAGAAAGAAATACAAACACGCGGAGCCCACATCACAGAAGAGCGACTGATACTGATTGTGAAATTCGGTTACTTTAGACTTTGGAGATACAGCGTGGAAACGGGCCCTTCTGCCCACCGAGTCACGCCAACCAGCGATCACTATCGTGGTACGCCACCACGATCCTACGTACAGGCAGCAACTTACAATTTACAGAAGCCAATTAGCTCACAAACTACTATGTCTTTGAAGTGTGGGAGGAAACCGGAGCACCCGGAGAAAACCTAAGCGGTTACAGTGAGAACGTACAAACTCCACACCAGACAGCGCCCGTAGTCAGGATCGAACCTGGGTTTCTGGCGACGTAAGGCAGCAACTCTGCCGCTGCGCCACTGTGCTGCCCTACTTGAAGTTGTCAGGTTCAATATTGAGGCTGCAACGTGCTGCATTTCTTGCATTTTATTGATGCGACATAAAAGAGTCGAGGCCTGGATAGAACTGAAATAAGGACTGTTTCAAATATCCTGCACCAATGGTAAGCAAAACGTGGCCCAATGCAAATACCCATGCAGACTTCTTAGATGTTGAAAAAAATGAGAGGAGTTGAAGGAGAGGTTACTCAAAGTGAGAAAAAGTTCAGTCAGGTGAATGAGGTGGCGGTGAACTGGCCGGGCCTTTGCTCAGGGAAGCACTAGAAGGTCCTCAGACCACCTGGGAATCGGGTGGCCATGTAAAGATATTGTATTTCCATGGTGAAGATGACTCCTTTGAAGGATTGGAAATGGACAAAGTGGCAGTGTGGAACTAAGGTGTTATAGAATGCGTAGGAAGGAACTGCAAGTGGAGGAAGTGTCGGAGTTTGAAGAAGACCTCCGACCCGAAATGTCACCCATCCTTTTTCTCCACAGATGCTGCCTGACCCGTTGAGTTACTCCAACGCTTTGTGTCTATCTGATGTGTTATTGATACAAGTGGGAAGAGACTAAACAGCAGGAGAAGTTGGTAGGAAGAAGAGGAGAGGGGAAGATGTGTCTGGTGGTGGAATCTCTTTGAAGGTGGTGGAAATTACAGATGTGGAGGGTATGTTGAATGTGGAGGCTGGTGGGTTGGAAAGTTAGGACCAGGGGGTCTCTATCGTTCCTCTGCCCCAATGAGAAGGGGTGAGAGTACAGAGGTAGGAAGAGGTCTGTTTGGTGGGACAAGAGCAGGTTAAACCAATGGGCCTGCCAGGGCAGCCCTGTTTATAGAATTTGGGCAGCAGATAGAACCTTAGACGTGTGCTCCTAACCTACACCCTCAATGGTTGCAACGTGATTGCAAATCTTAGCATTGAGGTTATCAGATCCATCTTGGGTAATGGGAGCAAGTGTTACATAATTAACAGGATATTTGGAGTTAAAATACAACTCAGTCATGACCGACTGACATGATCAACCAGCTCAGGGCTGAAGGCTCATCTCTTGTCCCCATGTAGTCCCCGCAGAGCTATTAATTAACAATGAGGATGTCAGTGGAGGTGATCTGGTGGCGCTGTTAATAGTACCATGAAAGAGAATCCATTGTTGATTGATTAGTAGGACTGGATGTTACAATCGCTAAGGTTTTTCACTACAATTGACATTGGGTATTCTTGGGGATGACCACTAGGTGATTCTGCTACCAATCAGACACATCTTCAGTTGTGTACCTCAATGTCACTGGGTGTTTCGGCCTTTTATCACAAGACACCCTCAGTCGAGGCAGGCCCACCGCAGGGTGATCAGCCCTGGGTGTGTGTCTTATGGTTATCCTCTAGATGGTCACGTGGCAGCCCGGACAGCATCTTTTCCCTTCAGCCACAGCCAGTGACTGCTCCATTCGGCGTGTTTCCCCTTCCATCTTCCTCTCTACCGCTGACTGTGGCTGGTTGGGCTCTGGACTCGTGTCCGTTGGTGGGACAGTACTTGGTTGAGCTTTGCCTGGGGTGCTGATACCCTGTGGACTGTGGTGGTTAACCTGCCACTGGGCTTCCCTCGACCGATTTGGCCTCCCTCTTAGAAAGTAATGGTCAATGCGAGGCCCTTCACCAAGCTCTCTCAGGCACTTGTTCCTGCCCTGGTGAGACCCTTCTCTGATGTTACATAATTCACAGGATATTTGGAGTTAAAATACAACTCAGTCATGACTGACTGACCTGATCAACCAGCTCAAAGGGCTGAAGGCTCTTCCCTTGTCCCTATGTAATCCCCGCAGTGCTATTAATTAACAATGAGGATGTCAGTGGAGGTGAACTCTTAACAATGTGCGCTTGTTTTAATTTCATTATAAGAACAGTTAAAATATTTCACCATGAAAGAGAATCCATTGTTGCCGGAGACCGACCTGTCAGTGATGGTGCACTAGATTCAGGTATGATGGAGATTTTATTAGAAAGATATTTCATTCAGAGAATAATACAACGGCTGCTTTCACTAACTGTTTATAAGGTGCAAGATCACATCACCTGTAACTTGCACCAACTTATTAAAAATAGCTGCATTTAATGAAGATGTTGCTTGAGGGTGGCACAGGGGCACAGCCGGTAGAGCTGCTGCCCTGCAGCACCAGGGACCCTGGTTCGATCCTGACCTCAGTTGCTCTCAATGTGGAGTTTGCACATTCTCCCTGTGCCCGCTTGGGCCTCCTCCGGGTGCTCTGGTTTCCTCCCACATCTTAAAGACGTGTGGGATTTTAGGTTAATTGGCCTCTGTAAAATTGCCCCTGGTGTGTAGAGAGTCTGATAACATAGAACTAGTGTAAACATTTGATCAATGGTAAGGGTGGACTCGGTGGGCTGAAGGGCCTGTTTCCATGCTGTATCTCTAAACTGCATTGATTTCTAACCTGCAGCCTGCATCCTCCTCATTTCTAACCAACAGAAACACTAGCGTTATAATTTTGAGGGTGTTTTGAGAGGAGGGCGGGTGGGAAGAGCCTGATATTAATGCCAGTGGTACTAGTGACACGTCACTATCATCACACTATAAGCAGATCTGAAGGATAGACAGCAGCTCAGGGGAACAGGCCGAGTGGAGGCAGGGCTGAGTAATCTACAATAAAGCTGAACTCATTTCCAATGCAGTGCAACTTACTGCTGGAGTCCTTTCTCGGCTGCAGTAAAGTCTATAAGATATAGGAGCAGTATTAGGCCATTTGACCCATCAATTCTGCTCTGCCATTCGATCATGGCTGATCTATTTCTCCCCCTCAACCCCATTCTCCTGCCTTCTCCCCATAACTTTTGATGCCCTCAAGAACCTTTCAATCTCCAATTTAAAATTATCAAATGACTTGGTTTCCGACCCGAAACGTGACCTATTTATGTTCTCCAGAGATGTTGGCTGGCCAACTGAGTTACTCCAGCGCTTTGTGTGTTTTAAACATTAGCTATGTTTCTCTTAACACAGATTCAATGAATTCCACAGGTTCACAGCCCTCGGGCTAAAGGAATTCCTTCTCATTTCCATTAAAGGTATTTCTTTTTATGCTCTGGTGCTAGACTCTCCCACATCCACTCTACCTAAGCCTTACAAAGACAGGCAAGTGAAATTTTTTTACTGCACAATGTTCATTAACCAGGCCTTGTTCTGACCAAAGGAAACCTCACCCCTTGTAGTGTTTGAAAAGTTAATGACGTGTTACTCAGCCGGCTTTGTAATGAGTGGCTCATTAAGCATGTCTGCAGGAGTTGGTTCCTCATTGTGCTGCCCTTGGTTATAGATTACCAGGGATCATCAACTTCAGTTATCATTCAGGTCTGCTCAGAGTTCAGCTTTCCTACTTCCTATCTCGTACCAAGCAGTGGGTACATGGGCAGAAAACGGCAGAGCAAATGGTCATTTCTGACGATTAGCTCTGTGCAAATGGTCTGGTTTGGAAGCCAGAATAGAAAATGCTGAAAATACTTAGCAGTTCAGGCCGCATCTGTGGGAAGAGAAACAGAGCTAATGTCTTGGTTTAGGTTTAAGTTTATTATTGTCAATTCCGCCACTGCAGAGTGAAAAGCTATGTTTTGCACGCAATTCCATCAGATCAGTTACACCATATGTACATACAGACAAGTCGAACTAAAGTACAATAGATCGTGCAGAGGGGGGAGGATACAGAGTGCAGAATATAGTTCTCAGCATTGTAGTGCATCAGGCCATAGACAAAGTCCAATGTCCACAAAGGGGTAGCGGTGAACACTACAATACCCGAGCTTATGGAAGGACTATCCAGAAGTCTGTTAACAGAGGGGATGAAGCTGTTCCTGAGTCTGGTGGTGCACACTATCAACCTTCTGGTCGACAGTTCTGACAAAGCGTCTTCAACATGAAATGTTAGCTGGGGAGACACAAGGAACTGCAGATGCCGGTTTACGAAAAAAGGCAAAATGTGCTAGATTTGTGAAATGTGCATTTCTGGGTCAGGGCCCATCTGAAAAAGGGTCCCAACCTGAAACATCACTCCAGCACTTTGTGTCTTTGAAACATTAGCCATGTTTCTTTTAGCACAGATTCAACTAACCTGCCAATTGTTTCCACCAGTTTCCGTTTTTATTCTAGATTTCCAGTTATTGATGTTTACTGGTTTATAAGTCACTTGAACCTTGATTGAGCTAAGCTGAATAAGGAAGAACAGGATAGTGGGGTTGGTTGTATAATATCTTCGTAAGATATCAAAGGAGGCCATTTGACCCATTGAGTCTTTGCCAGCTCTCAAAGTGATTGATTAAAACATACAGCATGGAATAAGGCCGTTCGGCCCACCAGGTTCACACTGACCACTGATAACCCATTCGCACTAGCTCTATGCTGTCCCACTTTCTCATCCATTCCCTACTCACTGGGGACAATTTACAGAAGCCAATTAACCTACAAAGCTGCACATCTTTGCTAATGTGGAAGGAAACTGGAGCTCCTGGAGGAAACCCACGTGGTCACAGGGGAAAAGAAGCAAACTCCACACAGACAGCGCCCAAGGTCAGGATCGAACCCGGGCCTCAATCACATCAATTCCCCACGACCCCATTTATTTATCTGTAACCTATTCTCCCTCCATCACTCCTGCTTATCACCAACACAAGGGATAATTTACTGGAGCCAATTAACCAGCCAGTACAATGCTATGGGACGTGGTGAGAAACAAGACATTCCAGAAAGACAATGTAATCCTGTAGAGAATGATCCTGTCGGTCAGGATCAAACCTGGGTCACTGGATGCATGTTATAGCTGCACTAGTTGGTTCCGCATTGTGCTGCCCTTGGTTATAGATTACCAGGCCTCGTGAACTTCAGATGAGATTCTAGGAGGTGACCTCGTTTTCCCGAGGATGAGAGGTATAATAGATATTCTAATCGTGAAAGGGAGCGGGTTAGATTGGAAGAGAGCATTTTCTATTCTATACAATCATGAAGGGAATAGATAGGGTGAATGCACAGAGTCTTTTACCCAGAGTAGGGGAATCAGCTTCCCAATTGTTATCAGGCAAGTGAACCAACCTATCAGCAACTAGAGAGTGGTCCTGAGTTACCATCTACCTCATTGGAGACACTCAGACTATCTTTAACTGGAGTTCACTGGACCATCTTGCACTAATCAATATTCCTCTATCATGTATCTGCACACTGTGGATGACTCAATTGTAATCATGTATAGTCTTCCCGCTGACTGGTTAGCATGCAACAAAGCCCTTCACTGTACCTCGGTACTAGTGACAATAAACTAAACTCAACTCAAGAACCAATAAACTAAACAAAACTCAAAAACCAAAGGATATAGGTTTAAAGTGAGAGGGGAACCTAAGGGGGGGAACCTTTTCACACAGAGGCTGGTGGGCATATGGAACGAGGAGGCAGTTGAGGGAGGTAATTATAACAGCATTTACATGAATAGGAAAGGACTTTAGAGGGATATGGGCCAAACATGGGCAGGTGTGACTAGCTTAGATGGGGCATCTTGGTAGCCATGGGCATGTTGAGCTAAAGGACCTGTTCAAGTGCTGCATGACTCTGTAAAGGTTTATAACTGGAGAATATATATTTCTGAGCATATCATGAGAAAATAGGAAAGACCCATACTCATAACTATAATCAGAGACATAAATAATGGCGTGGGGGGAAAGATATTTGTAACACAGAAAAAAATAAGCAATGACGTGCCTCCATTAAGCCATGGACTCAGCCTCTCAGAGATATTCCCGTTGTTCTGCCTATCTCTCACCTACCGTCGCCATCTTATTTTACACCTCTTTCCCAGTTCCAAAGAAACATTTGCTGCTTCTCTTTCCAAAGATGCTGCCGGACCTGCTGTCTCCAGCATTGTCTGATTTTATTCCAGATTTGCAGCATCTGCATTTCTTACGAGATATTTTTAAAGTAATCAGTGACAGGATGAAAGAGGAGTTGAAAGAATTTTTCTTTTCATAGTTAGAATCGCCTCATCAAAATTAAAGCGCACTTGGGTGTGCAAAGACATGCAGGGAGTACAGGGGCTATGTGGCAAGAGCATTTTATGAGTACATGGGCTATGGGGCAAGAGCATTTTGTGGACTTTGGAAATGGTGGCAAAACATGGCAGCGCCCACAAATGTAAATATGCAAAAATAATTTCACTGTGCAGTTGCACCTGCGACAATAAAGCACCAGTCAATGATGTGTGATTAGATTGCAATATTCTATCTCATGCACCATTGACACTATAGATAAATGGATGTGCTATATACTCCCATGATGGTGGCTCAGTGGCGCAGTATTAGAGTTGCCGTCTTACAGCGCCAGACACCCGGGCTCAATCCTGATTACGGGTGCTGTCTGTATGAAGTTTGCATGTCCTCTCTGTGACCTGTGTGGGTTTACTCCAGGTGCTCCGGTTTCCTCCCACTCTCCAAAGACGTACAGGTTTGTAGGGTAATTGTCTCGGTGAAATTGCACAATTGTCCCTAGTGTGTGTGTGTGTGTGTGTCTGTGTGTGATAGTGTTATGGCCCTGTCCCACGGTACGAGTTCATTCCAAGAGCTCTCCCGAGTTTAAAAAAAAATTAAACTCGTGGTAAGCGCGGAGAATGAACATAGCGGGTACGTCGGGGCCGTCTCTTAGCGGCTCGTAACGCTAACAGCGGGTGCTGGGGAAAACTCTCTAACGGCAGGTAAGCACGGGAAGACTCGTGAAGATTTTTTGACACGGTGAAAAATGTCCACGAGAGCCCCGAGTACCGACGAGTGGCCATTACTGTAAATTTTCCGAGTTCAAATCAGGGCAAACTAGGGAGAGCTCTTGGAATGAACTCGTACCGTGGGACAGGGCTTTTAATGTGCGGGGATCGCTGGTCGGCATGGAATCGATGGGCCGAAGGGCCTGTTTCCGCGCTGAAACTAAAAAAACTAAAACTACATTTGACCACTTGAAATCTGATGTTTGACATTTCAAAATCATTCCCTGCCTTCTGCTGACGTATGTCGACCATGGAAAATCAAACAACAGTTCGTATGTGGTTATTTTCACCTTCTGGGGTACCTGGAAGAGTTACTGGCAGTGGCTGTCTGAATATCTTATTGCCTCACTTCATGTGGAAGAGATTACTTGCGACATTTTGATGTGATCGGTGCTTTTCTGGGAAAGCTGTGGGAGGTACGCAGCAAAATGAATAAATGTGGAGCATATTGATGAGGTGATTTAACAGGAGAAAATAAGCCCCTTCAAATATTTGCATTGAGACTTTCTTGATGGCTGCCAAGCTTTATAATTGCCTGGTAATTAATGTTTTAATGGCATGATTGGTCTTTGTTAAAGATTCCTACCTGTAGAGAAGGAAAATTACAATGCGGGTTCATTCTGCTCGAAATAAATGATTTTTTATCTCCGTGACAAGGTGGGCAGAGAGGAAAAAAAGGAAATTGTGTTTGGATATTGTGCCTTTGTTGCCTCAATTCAGGTAATTCCTGTAACATTTAAGAAATTATGAACTCTGGGGCTAAGATGTGGGCAACATATGGTGGTGAATCTGTGGAGTTCATTGCCAGCGAAAACTGTGGAGGCCAAGTCAATGGATATTTTTAAGGCGGCGATTGTAGATTAGTACGGGTGTCAGGAGTTATGGGGAGAAGACAGGAGAATGGGGTCGACAGGGAAAGATAGATCAGACATGATTGAAGAAATTTGAATACATTTTATTAGCCAAGTATGTATACATACAAGGAATTTGTACGAATGGCGGAGTAGACTTGACGGGCTGAGTGGCCTAATTCTGCTCCTAGAGCTTATGAATTTATGAACATGAATATGTTGGGCTTGTTATTGTTGAATAAAGATTTAATCCTTCTGGACATCCTTCCCCATTGCAAACAAAGGCTATAACCCAGATCTTTCTTGTCAACTTTGTGATAAGTTTAACATCTCTGTGCTTACTAACGTGCTGATTATCCAGCAGCTCGTGGTAACAAAATAAATGTCCAAGGAGTTGTTGGGTGATATTGCCCACAGGGCATTGGACTGGTGAAATCAGCAGTCTCCTCTCAGCTACCACGTGTGGTGCATGTTAATGGACCATTACTTTTGCCGTGGTACTAACAAGCGGTGTAAGGATCTTTCTAATGAGGACTTTTATCATTTATATTCTTTTATATAGACTTTTATATTCCTGCCATGCCAAGCAAACTCTTAAGCCTACGTACTAAATGCTAGCCAGACAATTCTAATATTTTAAATGCAATCGTTATTTTCTTGTTTTATTTATTGTTTTCTTTAACTATCCACTCACCAGCTTCGTCTATTTTTAAAAATCTTTCTTCATTTCCCTTTCAAATATTCATTGGAGACCCTCGGACTATCTTGGATGGGACTTTACTCGCTTTATCTTGCACTGGACGCTGCTCACGTTATTCCCTTCATCATGTGCCTGCACACTGTGTATGGCTCAATTGTAATCACGTATTGTTTTTCCGTTGACTGGTTAGCATGCAACAAAAGCATTTCAACATACACGTGACAAGTTCAGTTTAAAGTCACACGTACCGGGGTACAGTGAAAAGCTTTTGTCGTGAGCTCACCAGTCAGCAGAAAAATAATACATGATTGCAAACGAGCCTTTCGCAGTGTATAGATACATGATAAGGGAATAATGTTTAGAGCAAGGTAAAGCCAGCAAAGTCCAGTCAAGGATCAATCCCAACAATAAACTAAACTAAACTAATTGTGTGACCAAATGCACTGTGCTCTCTATCATTCTCTATCCTTCTATGCCAATGGTTGAGTAGGTGGACTGGCGCCACCATTCATCCAGGGCTCTCATTGGCCTGTTGGCCTCGGCCGGCCCCTCCAGCAAGTTGAAAGCCAAACTTGCGATGGTTCTAATGGTGCCTCATGCTAAGAGGTCCCGTGCAAGTCAAAGCTGGGCCAAAAGATCTATCAATTTGAGAAGCTTAGGTAAGGAGCCCCATGTCTTAGGTAATGAGTTATCTCGGTGGTTGTGAAGGCAAGCAGTGAAGTTGAGATCATTTTGATTATCTGCTTTGGAATAAACCAGTCTAATAGCATAATCCTCAAAGCTCTTGGAATGACCTGAGGCAGAGAAAGGCCGTATAAATGTAATATTTTTATTTTCCCATTGTTACGTTTTTATCACATCTCCATGTGAACTTTTCCAATTGTGATTTTTTATGGTGAGGAATTGAGATATTTAATTGGCTTTAAAATACCAGGGGGTGTCCTATGGTTAACAGATTTACACGGAGAGTAGCGGGGGCCTGGAATCCATTGTGGTGTGGTGGTGGAGGCGTTTAAGAGGCTTTTTGACAGGCACATGGAAGTGCAGGGAATAGAGGGATATGGATCATGTCCAGGCAGATGAGATGAGTTTAACTTGGCATCATGTTCGCACAAACATTATGAGCTGTACTGTTCTATGTTCTTTTATATTCTAAGCTGGACCTCTTTAGTGTAAGATTGGGTGAATCACTGACATTTGGAAATTCTACAGATGTGAAAATATTTCTTGACCATCGGCTATAACTCATATTTAAGAGAATCTCTGAGTGAACGTACAAACATTTAAGTTCCCCCACCCGAAAAGTGACACATCCATGTCCTCCAGAGATGCTGCCTAGTCCACTGATTTACTTCAGCACTTCGTGTCTTTTTTTTTGTCAATCAGTATCTGCCGTTACTTGTGACTAAACTGTTTTTAGATTGCCAGTTAACACTGAAACAAGTTAATTAGAAAAGGATTGTACAGAGGTTGTGTTGCTGCCTTACAGCATCAGAGACCAGGGTTTGATCCTGACCACTGGTGCTGTGTGTACAGAGTGTGTACGCTCTCCCCGTGACTGCGTGGGCGCTCTCCACCCTCACCCCAAAGATGTACAGGATTGTCGATTAGTTGGCTTTAGTAAAAATTGTAAATTGACCTTAGTATATAGGATAGTGCGTGTGTACGGGGAAGGCTGGTCAACGCAGGCTCGGTGGGCAGAAGGGCCTGCTTCCTCGCTGTATCTCTAAACAAAAACTAAACTAAACGAAACAGAGAGAGAAATTGAAACAAAAATAATCTAAGTATAACTGAAGCCAACAGTTTTGTACTTCCTTAGATTCAAGGTAAAGATGTGTCTATTTTATTATGATGAGACAGTTATCTAATCTAAAGGGGGTCAGGATCTATGGTCAGTGACCTATACATCATGCTGAACATAGATAGAAGCAATCTTTTAAAGTACAGTCACTCCCTCACTCAAAGTAATCCTTGGGATTAGTCTACATCAAAGAGAATAATGGTTGCTAAGTAACCTTTGCATTAACTAGCTGTTCATTATGTACAAAATGACAGGGTCAAGCAAAAGTCGTCCTTGGCACTTTTGAAATTAGGCCTGATAATCTCCAGCTCATCAAGCTCTTTCCACCGGTCACTAATTACAAACAGGTCTTTGAACAACTCATCAATTCAGTTCTTGATGGAATATTGTCTGCCTTATTATTGTTTTATTGTTGCAGGAAGGAACTGCAGATGCTGGTTTAAACCGAAGATGGACACAAAATGCTGGCGTAACTCGGTGGGACAGGCAGCATCTTTGGATTGAAGGTGATGTTTCTGGTTGAGACTCTGAAGAAGGCACCCATTCCTTCCATCTAGAGATCCTGTCTATCCCGCTGAGTTACTCCAGCATTTTGTGCCTATCTTATTGTTGTAGTTCTGACAAGTCTCACGTTATATCCTGGTCATGGTCCAATCATACATATGAGATCCCAGCACTTCACATCTCTTTTACAAGCTACTGCGATTAGTTTAGTTTTAGAGATACAGAGTGGAAACAGGCCTTCTGGCCCACCGTGTCTGTGCCAACCAACCATACTAGCTTTATGTTATTCCAGTTTTGTATCCTACACACTAGGGGTAATTTACAGAAGCCAATTAACTTACAATCCTACATGTCTTTGGAATGTGGGAGGAAACTGGAGACCCATGCGGCCACAGGGAGAACGTGCAAACTCCATACAGACATCGACCGTAGTCAGGATCGAACCCAGTTCCTCTGGCACTGTAAAGGCAGCAACTCTGTTGCTGTGCCAGATGAACTGTGAAGATGCATAGAACAATAGCAGATAGTTAAACTGATCTATAGTGTCAAGGAAAGGCCAATTAGAAATGTATTACATTGCAAGAAGTAACACATTTTGCTGCTGAACACAGATTGGTGCTGAATTGAAGGTACACAAAAATGCTGGAGAAACTCAGCGGGTGCAGCAGCATCTATGGAGCTAAGGAAATGGGCAACGTTTCGGGCCGAAACCCTTCTTCAGATGAATTGAGTTGGCCCTCTGTCCATTCGCTACACAGTTTAAACAATTGCCATTCGGAGGATGTAGATATCGTTGGCAACACAGACAAGAAGAAGGGTTTTGGCCCGAAACGTCGCCTACCTCCTTCGCTCCTTAGATGCTGCTGCACCCGCTGAGGTTCTCCAGCCTTTTGTGTACCCCCCATTGTTTATCCTTAATTACTCTGCACTGTGGAAGCAGTTGAGAGTCAACCACACTGGTCGGTTTAAAGTCACACATAGGCCAGGCCCGATAAGCTCGGCTATGTTCCTTTCCCTGAAGAATATAGAGAACCAGATAGGGTTTTACAGTAATCCAATTGTTTCATGCTTGCTGTTACTGACACCTGTTTTTGCGCAAGGTACAGACTGATTTAATTACTTGAATTTAAATCCTCAATGGCTATGGTGAGATTCAAGCAGACGTCTCTGACTCAGTGATTCAGTACTCTGACTGCAGGCACTGTTAGTTAATTACTGTGCCCCATCACACATTGAGCCCTTGCCGACGCTGACTTCTTTCTTTCACATGCTAGGGCAGCACAGTGGCACAGTTGGGAGAGTTGATTTCTTACAGCGCCAGAGACCCGGGTTTGACCCTGACCTCAGGTGCTGTCTGCGTGGAATTTGCACATTCTGTTTGTGACCACCTGGGTTTCCTCCGGGTGCTCCGTTTTTCCTCCCAAAGACGTGCGGGTTTGTAGGTTAGTTGACGTCTCTGCCAATTTTGCAGGAAGTAGATGGTGGAACATAGAACAGATGGTTGAAGGTTGGCGTGGGCTCGGTAGGCCCGAAAGCCTGATTCCAGGTTATACCTTAAAACTAAACTAAACATGGGGTCTGATCATTGTTCAATACCAAAGGGATATTGGGTTGCCAGAAAGAGGAATCATCACTGCTGTGAAAAACTTGAAAATGCCAACACGAGAAACTTGGTGAATTTAATATTTGAAAAATAGTAATGGTATAAATAACCCAATGTTTTAATAGGAATTAAAAGAAACTGAAGAAATTACAGATCAATACTAGCATTGATTTTCCAATGGGAATTAGAATTGTAAAACTGCAAATTGTTTAAGAAAAGATCTGCAGTTCAACATCTGCTCATAGAGTCTATGACCAAGGGTATGTTTTTAGAAGTATTGTCTTTGCTTCAGGAGGTCAGGTCTTCAACATGTTTCCAAAACCATCAGCAGAGGAGGTATGTGGAAGTAGAATATTTATGTGAGGGCCTCCAGAATAATGTGGTCCATTTTTAAGATACGAGACAAATCATCTGTAAATTAAATCAGGAAGAGTCCATTCACATCTGAAGAGGTCATGTAGTCTGAAGAAGGGCTTCAACCCGAAAAGTTGCCTATTTCCTTCGCTCCATAGGTGCTGCCTCACCCGCTGAGTTTCTCCAGCATTTTTGTCTACCTTCCATTCGCATGGAAATCCCTTTCCCAAAAAGGTAGTGGATGCTGGTCAATGGTATTTCAAAATTGAGATGGACAGATTTCTACGAATAATGTGACGTGTGACTGAGAAAAGCTGTCATCCCATGGAATGGTGGAAGATGTTTGGACTGGTTGCACTCTGACAGTAATATTTTGTTCTGCGATATTCAACCTGCCATTGAACTGGAACAATTGTGGTAATATTGAAGTTAAATAATATCCAGAGGGCAAGATATTTGTGCCAGAGACCCGGGTTCAATCCTGACTATGTGTGCATGGGGTCTGAACGTTCTCCCTGTGACTGCGTAAGTTTTCTCCGGTGCTCCAGTTTCCTCCCACACTGCAAAGACGTACAGGTTTGTAGGCTAATTGGCTGTGGTAAAAAAAAAAGGAAATTGTCCGTAGTGTGCAGGAAAGTGCTAGTGTATGGGGTGATTACTGGTCGGCATAGACTCGGTGGGCCGAAGGGCCTGTTTCAGCGCTGCATCTCTAAAATCTATTGACTGGATTGTGAATCCCACCAATATAGCTCGTGGCTTTCCCCCGCCCGCGTTTAATTGTGTGAATTAGCGTTACCCTCAACATTAGTGGTCATCCAGCTGCCGAATTAGTCCAACAACATCGTTCAGGGAAGAGAACATTTCATCATTATCTGTTTTAACCTTTATGTGACTCCAGACCCCCTGACCTCTGAAAGGGCACTTGCTTCATGAATACCAAGACAGGAAATAAATGCTAGCGTCGTCGGTGATGCCTACATCCTGCAAATGATTAAATTTATTAAAAAAACACGTTCTATCTTGTTCTGCCCGCACTATTCTACCTAGAATCCGTTCCACATGTTGCTTCTGCCGTGTGCGGAAAATATCCTGATATCTGACTTTAATTTGCCTTGCACTAGTTTGAACTTGCTACTTCTGTAATTTAATTTAAAGAAATAAAGTAATTTCCTTTCTTGATATCCTTTGTTGTCTTAGCATGCTGGTTCGAGCTGAGTGTCAAGCTTTCTGGTCTGTGCTATCATTTGGTGCAGACTGAGTATCAATAATATCATTAAACGTGCCAAGTGAAAGACCATTTGGGCCATCATGCAATGCTAGTGCTTCATAAGACAATCGGTTATTCCTATGTTTCCTCTGATTCACCTTGTGTAGTGACATCAGTATTTCACCCTGTTCTCTATTATCTTTCGTGGGTGCTTGTCAACTCTTCCAAAGGTGTGTCAGGGTCAGTTGCTTTGATCTGTATTTAACAATCTCTGTTTCTGCTACCTTGCTCTTTACTGAATGTACATTAAATGTCTGGAGAGTCCCCACCCGAAACGTTGCCCGCCCATGTCGTCCGGAGATGCTGCTTGACCCACTGACTTAGTGTTCCAGCATCTGCAGTTCTTTGTGAGTTCATTAAATGCTTCTGTTGGTCATAAGATCTTGGTCCAAAGTTCTAGGAGCAGAATTAGGCCATTCGGCCCATCAAGTCTACTCCGTCATTCAATCATGGCTGATCTACCTTTCCCTCTCAACCCCATTCTCCTGCCTTCTCCCCATAACTCCTGACACCTGGACTAATCAAGAATCTATCCATCTCTACTTAAATAATATCCATTGACGGCCTCCACAGCCTTCTGTGGCAATGAATTCCACAGATTCACCACCCTCTGACTAAAGAAATTCCTCCTCATCTCATTTTAAAAGCCTACGTCCTTTTATTCTGAGGCTACGGCCTCTGGTCCTAGACTCTCGCACCATGATCAATTGTAAGGATTCAGTCCCTCTACTCTCTACAGTAATCTATGGATTAACAACAGTCTTCTTCACTGAAGATCAGTAGATCACTGATGAAGCTTAAGGAAATGTTATCCACAGACCAGAGCAAATGTCTATTCCCTGACCTGGAAGGTTGGCATTAGGCCCACCATCTGATCAGTTTACACTCTGGCAGTAGATGATTCAACATCCTGAGGGGTATGCACCCGAAATATCATCAGCTTCCTCTTCTCTTTGCAGATGCCGGGGGTCCTAGTGTTTTGCTTTCCGTGCCACAGCTTGAAGCCACGTTCTTCCCACAGAAATTATAACCAGCGGAGCAGCTGTTTCCTGGCTCCTGGGTCAGTGAGTATTCCCAAGCCAGGGATAGTGGGACGGATCCAGTTTCTTATCATTGGCAGGCGTTGACAATTTGGACAGCTCCAGATTTGAAAGAGTACACATGAGATACTTCTCATGTTTCCTCCTCCTCCTTTGCTTCTGCCATTTGAATATTCCTGGCACGTCTATTCCCTCCCATTTGTAGCGTGAAACTCTTGTCGAAGGTGAAGGAAATCTCCCCGAGAGTTATTTGCATTGATATCCTCTCCACTCTTGATCCCACGAAGAATATTGTTTACCTTTCCTCCATTTTCCGCTTTGTGTCACCATCGATCACTCCGACAAGAAAATTGGCACATGTCGGCAGCATCTTTCATGGATTCAGGATGTCCTAAAGTTCCGCACTATTAATAACGTACTTTTGAAGTGTAGTCACTGGAGTGAACTAGGAAACATGTCTGCCGTGTTTGAGCATAACAAGCTCCGAGAAGAAGTGTGTTCAGTTTAGTTTTGTTTAGTTTGGAGATACAGCGTGGAAGCAGGACCTTTGGCCCACCGAGAGAGCGCCGACCAGCGATCCCCGCACACTAGTTCTATCCTACACACTAGGGACAATTTACAGAATCCAACTAACCTACAAACCTGCACGTCCTTAGAACGTTGGAGGAAACTGAAGCACCCGGAGAAAACCCACGGGGAGAACGCACAAACTCCGTACAGACAGCACCTGTAGTCAGGATCGAGTCTGGGTCTCTTGTGCTCCATGCGGTGAGCGCGACCTAACGTGGTTGCTTGAGCCGTCTGGCCTCGCGCGGCCGGTCATACTTCGATCGCCGGAGCCGTATAGAGTTGTGCGGAGCTGGTCCCGACATCGCGCGGGGCTCCGAAAAACTGACCGTGTTCAAAGATTCTGCGCGGCAACGGCCTGTCGCCCGCAGCCGCCTCGACACATTACGCACCGCCTCAACGTCGTGCCTCCGTGACCCTCTCTATATGTGCCTCTGTGACCCTCTCTATATGTGCCTCCGTGACCCTCTCTATATGTGCCTCCGTGACCCTCTCTATATGTGCCTCTGTGACCCTCTCTATATGTGCCTCTGTGACCCTCTCTATTATGTGCCTCTGTGACACCACCTCTCTGTGTATGTGCCTCTGTGACCCTCTCTATATGTGCCCTCTGTGACCCTCTCTCTGTGTGCCTCCCCTCTCTATATGTGACCCTGTGCCCTCCTCTATTATGTGCTCGTGACCCTCTCTATATGTGCCTCTGTGACCCTCTCTATATGTGCCTCTGTGACCCTCTCTGTGTGTGCCTCCGTGACCCTCTCTATATGTGCCTCTGTGACCCTCTCTATATGTGCCTCCGTGACCCTCTCTGTGTGTGCCTCTGTGATGTGCCTCTGTGACCCTCTCTCTGTGTGCCTCTGTGACCCTCTCTATATGTGCCTCTGTGATCCTCTCTATGTGTGCCTCTGTGACCCTCTCTGTGCCTCCGTGCCCCTCTCTCTGTGTGCCTCCGTGCCCCTCTGTGTGCCCCTCTCTGTTCTTGTGAACTTACCACGGACTTCGCTCCAACTTCGCGCCACGTCGCGCCACTCACCCGACCTCCGCGCTGCCCCCGCTGCTGGTTTGGTTGCGCTCGCCGCATACAGGCGCATGCTGGTGGGACCGGCCCTGTACGGGGATCACCCGACCTCCGCGCGGCCCCCGCTTCCAGTTTGGTCGCGCTCACCGCATGGAGTCGCGTGCTGGTGGGACCGGCCCTTAAGGCAGCAACCCTACCGCTGTGACACTGTGTCGCAATAAGAAAATAATCACTGTTGGTTAAGTGATCCAAGAGAATTCTTGCTCATCCTCAGGATAGTGCTTTGGCACTATTCGTATCCAGGTAGGGCCTCAGTTTAATAAGGTCAGCATCTCGAAAATCACAACTGCTCGCTATTGGGATTTTTTAGTCTCGACTTTGAGGTCAAGTCCTTGGAGTGGGATAATCCAGGGTGGCTGCCACACATGTAGGTGTGTTCTATGGAACCTCAGCTACCACGTGCACTGTGATGTGCCCCTATGTTAGAGCCAGCACGCCATATTCATCAAAAAAAAACCCACCAGTAAAGGAACCATATATTACCCCTGACCGATCGTCGTGAGGTTACAGCTTCTCGGGTACCTGAATCTTCTTTATATTTCATTAACAATAGGTAAATAGTCAGAAATTCTTGCGATAGCATAACGATGAACACACACTGGGCTAGTTAGCATGTAGGTCAAGAGTAGACTAGAACCCTGTCATTGTTAGCCCAATGATGTTTATCTGCTTCAATGTGTGAAGGTCAGTGTCTACAGCGTCAAGAATGATGTTTCCATGTCCCTTGATGACCTATTTGAGTGGCACCATTAATTTAGTGCTAATTGGTGTCATATCATGGAGAGATATTTTTTGTTGGAGTTCATTCTCCTGTAAATTAAACCTGTCCAAATACTCGTTTCTTTAAAGGTACCCATACCAGGCAGAAAGCGGAGACTTCAATTCAAAGCCTGCCCTGCATTTGACCCCGTGGACAAAGAGAGAAAGAGCAACGTTCAAAGACAGTTCATTGGTATCTGCAATGTTCCTTTGTGTGGGTTTTAATATACCCGATGATGAGCCTGTTGGAGCACGGATTATGACAGCTGATTATTATATTTGGCACACCGATTATATCGCTTTGGAGATACAATGTACTGCAGTTGCTGGAATCTGGTGCAAAAAACAAATTGCTGGAGGAATTCAGCGGGCCAGGCAACTTTGTATTTTATATCGCTTTATTACTCTGCTGACAAACATGCTTGAGAGAATATTGCGTACAAACTCTTTCTGTCATTACTAATTCAGCAATTTTTGACTTGTATCTCTCCACTTTTTACTGATCTACCATTGCTGGCCATTCTCTAAATTCCTACATTCCCGTAAATGATTACCACTCTTCCCTTATTTTTAGCTTTCGAGATACAGCGCGGAAACAGGCCCTTCGGCCCACCGAGTCCGTGTCGACCAGCGATCCCTGTGCACTA
This sequence comes from Okamejei kenojei, assembly GCA_035221665.1. NCBI lineage: Eukaryota > Metazoa > Chordata > Chondrichthyes > Rajiformes > Rajidae > Okamejei > Okamejei kenojei. The sequence goes on from CM069146.1 coordinate 18,451,523, forward strand.
GCACTATCCTACACTCTCGGGATAATTTACAATTTTTACCGAAGCCAATTAACCTGCAAACCTCTATCTCTTTGGAGTGTGGGGGGGAAACTGGAGCACCCGGGGAAAACCCACACAGTCACAGGGAGAATGTCCAAACTCTACAACCAGCACCCGTCGTCAGGATCGAACCTGCGACTTCCCTCTTGTGACTCAATGTCGCAGTTTTGTTTCTGTGAAGAATCTTGAGAAAGTGGCATTCAAGAGGCTTTTAGACAGACACATGAATATATCAGGTGATGGAATGGTGTTGATCATGTGCAGGGCAGAGGAGATTAGTTTCTCTTGGCATCATGTTGAGCACAAACATTGTGGGCCGAAGGGTCTGTTCCTGTGCTGTTCTTTTCTTTGTTCCTTTTTATATTCCAAGTTATAAGTATCGTGTTGTTTGGCATGCAAAAATTCTCATTCAGAGTGAATCAGTAAAGACTTAATTAAAATTCTTCCATCATATCAAATGCCTGGCCTTGAGATTAACATTCGTGCTCACAATTTGGTGAAATTCATTAAAAGCATAATTTGATACCATTCATTAATTTAAGTTCATGTTTCTTCCTGTTAGATAGACATAATCCTCAAAATGCACAGCTGAATGTTAGTTACATTAACTGTTGTGAAAACAATGCAGTGCGCACATTATTATAATTTCCTACAAACAGGCCCATTTTTGTCAGTGGTTGTAGTTTGTACGTAGGTAGACATAAAAAGCTGGAGTAACTCAACGGGTCAGATAGCACTTCTGGAGAAAAGGAATAGGTGACGTTTTGGGTCGAGACCCTTCTTCAGATTGTCACCTATTCTTTTTCTCCAGAGATGCTGCCTGACCCACTGAGTTACTCTGAGTTATCGTTCTTAAGGGTCTCGACCCGAAACGTCACCCATTCCTTCTCTTCAGAGATTCTGAAAGGGTCTCGACCCGAAACGTCACCCATTCCTTATCTCCAGAGATGCTGACTCCTCGATATCCTGCAGCTCCGCCTCCCCCCATTCGTAACAAGGACAGAGTCGCCCTTGTCCTCCGCTTCCACCCCATCAGCCACTGCATACAGCACACAATCCTTGAACATTTCTGCCACCTCCCAAGGGATCCCACTGCTGGCCACATCTTCCCATCTCCACCGCTTTCTGCTTTCCGCAGAGACTGTTCCCTAAGCAACCCCCTGATCAACTTGTCACTTCCCACCCTAGCCACCCCCTCTCCAGGCACTTTCCCCTGCAACCGCAGGCGATACGTCACGCTGGTGGCGCGGGAGGATTTTGTACAGCACTGGAACGCCGCACGACACCGCACGCAACTCCACACTCCTCCACGCCTCCCCATGCACCCGTCCCGCGCTACCCACACGCTACCCATGCGTCACAATGCGTCGACCTATTTTACATATGACGCGTAAATGAGGCGCAAATGACGGCCAAGTGGGACAGCCCTTTAGAGTCTTTATCCCAGAGTGGAAATACTGGAGGGCATAGTATTAAGAGGAGAGGGGGAAAGTTTAAAGGAAATGTGTGGGAGGATTTTTTTTCACAAAGTGGTGGTGGGATGCGCTGGCGGAGGGGTAGGCGGATAAAGATATGACAGTGATGTTTGGGGTTTTCAGATAGGCACATTAATATGCAGGGCATGGAGGGATAGGGATCATTTGCAGGCCGAAGGGATTAGTTTACTTTGGCGTCCTGTCCTGCACGGACATTCTGGGCTGATGGGCCTGTTCCTATGCTGTGCTGTTATATGTTCCATACCAAGATGCAGAGATTCATAATTGTGAACTGCATCTCAACTTTCAGCATGCCAAGGCTTAAAAACTACTCTTCCAGGTGCAAGACTGCTGTCATTTTAAATCCCGCAATTCCCAATCTGTTCTTGCTTCCTGCTGACTCCAAAGCATATTGTGACATATTGTGTGGGAAGTAGTTGCAGATGCTGGTTTACACTGAAGAGTGACACAAAATGCTGGAGTATCTCTGGAGAAAACGTATAGATGACGTTTCGGGTCGAAACCATCCTTCAGACTGAGAGTCAGGGGAGAGGTAAACTAGAGGTATGAAAAGGTTCAGAATAAATCAGAGCCGGCACTGGTGACCAAGGAAAGGTGGGGCCCACAATGATCCATTGTTGACTGTGGAAGAGGTGATAATGGAAAATATAGATGCAAACAGTGGAGCTCCAACAGGATGACTCGGATAGGGGAGGGGCGGAAAGAGGGAATGCAGGGGTTAATTGAAATGAGGGAAATCAACATTCATCCCGCTGGTAGACAAAAATGCCGGAGAAACTCAGCGGGCGAGGCAGCATCTATGGAGCAGCATCTATTCATCCCAGCTGGGTTGCTCAAGAATTGTCACTTAAGAATGTGGCATTTGGAGTCACCGAGGGTTCACCTGTGAATAGCTACGTCAAAAAATGAAGAATCATGAAATAATGTAATAAAAATGCCGGTTTATACCAAAGAGAGACACAAAATGCTGGAGTAACTGGAGAAAATGGATAGGTGACGTTTCGGGTCGGGGCACATCTTCAGACTGAATCTGAATCAATTCATATCCAATAACATTAAGCTGTGCTCATCGGGAATTACCTCTATTGTTCAGCCTGAAAAAGGATCACGACCCAAAACACCACTGTTCCATTTTCTCCAGAGATGCTGCCTGACCTGCTGAATTACTTCAGCATTTTGTGTCTGTCTTAAGAAAGTTTGAGTCAACTATTCCACGTTTATCTTTCCTGCCTGGAGCTGAAGGAGTGAAATGTGTTCCTTGTCTTTATCCAGCAATGGTTAGTCGGCTGGTCGTTGTGATGAATGCTTTACACACCTTGGACAATCAACATTAGGAGTCATGGATTTTAATAGCAAAAGTATTATAAAAGAATGGGAATATAACATAAAATAATATATTATATGTTTAATATAATAGGTATTATAATATATTATAATCGGGTGGTGCAGCTGGTAGAGCTACTGCCTCTCAGTGCCAGAAATCCGGATTTGATCCTGATCTCAGGTGCTGCTAGAGTGGAGTTTGCACGTTCTCCCTGTGGTCACATGGGATTCCTCCATGGTCTGATTTCCTCCATCCCAAAGATAGACTCGGTTGTTTAATTGGCCTCAGTAAAATCCCTCTAGTGTGTTGGATGTGAAAGTTGGATAACAGAAAACGAATGTTATGGTCGGTGTGGTATTTGCGGGCCGAAGGGCCTGTTTCCAGGCTGTATCTTTGAAAAAAAGATATCTCGGGCCAGAGTATTGCAATTCACCAAGTAAACAACTGGTTTTGGAGAATAAAAAAAATGTTTTTGGTGTCTCTCTGTATGATGGTATTTATTTTTGATAAAGCATTTGTTCATCTTGCAATTCTCCCAATTGGTTCATGGAATTAAAAGTTGTTTGCAATGTAAAAAGTGTGGCCAGTGTAGCAGCAGTCATTTTGCATTATTGTTCAGAGTCAGTCGGCAGGTGAGGGTCAGCAGTGACTGGTGTGCATGAAGCATTATTCAATTGCTGGCATATGTGTGTATGTGTGCAAATGTGTCTGTTTGCAAAGCTCCTCTAAAAGCAGTCATACTAATGTCTTGCCCAAGTGACCTCATCAGGGCTTTGTAGACACAAGGAACCGCAGATGCTGGTTTACAAAAAAACAGCACAGTGCTGGAATAACTCAAGGGGTCAGATGGCATTTTTGGAGAACATGTGTTGGTGAATTACATTGTCCTGTCAGGGACACATGACAATAAACTCTTTTGACTTTGACTTTGACTTTGGTGACTCTTTTTCAGACTCTACTCAGTTTGTTCTGAACATCAGAAGCTCTCTCCCTTTCTCCCCCTCTCCCCCTCTCCCCCTCTCCCCCTCTCCCCCTCTCTCCCCCTCCTTCCCCTCCTTCCCCTCCATCCCCCCTCTCCCCCCCTCACCCTCTCGCCCTCTCGCCCTCTCCCCTTCTCCCCCTCTCTCCCCCTCCTCCCCCTCTCCCCCTCTCCCTCTCTCCCTCTGTCTCTTTCTCCTTTCCCTCTCTCACTCTATCTATCTGTAATGCACTTTTTGTTTTATCTGCATATTTGATCAAAATGTGAATACTCCAATGACTAAGAGGATTCATGATTCTGTGTACAATCCAGGTTAGTGTTTAAATTGATAACAATGAGCTTAATCTTGAATACACTATCAATTTATTTCCTGCGGCATTAATCTGTAGATATCTGGAATTACCTCTAACTATTGTTCATGCTGCATTGAATATCTAAGTACTTCACCTGCAGTAAATGGTATGTAATGATTGGCACCAATAGCCTTTAACAATTATTAAGACATAGAAGTTAAAGACTGTATCTGATGAATTGCTCCACTGAATATATACAATAAATAGATGACTCGTCTGTCATCAACTAAATATGTCCAAGAATCATTCTCTTTTGCTCTGATTACTGTTATCTAGTTCAGTTACAGAAACTGAAGACTTTACCATGGTGTCGAAGCTAATATTAATCTCTCAACCAACAATAGATTATTCCTGCGATGCAGGGCGGCACAGTGGCACAGGATCAGAGCAGCTACCTCACAGCCCGGGTGCTGTCTGCGTGGAGTTTGCACGTATTCCCCGTGTCTGCGTGCGTTGTCTCCGGGTGCCTGGTATCCTCCCACATCTCAAAGTGCGGGCTTGTAGTTTAATTGGCCTCTGTAATTTGCCTCTCATGTGTAGGGAGTGGATGTGAAAGTGGGATAACATAGAGCTGGTGGGAATGGGTGATCGATGGTTGATGTGGACTCAGCGGGCCGAAGGGCCTGTTTCCAAGCTCTGCCTTTAGACGCTTCAATGATTCAATGCTGTGGACAAATTGGTGTCTGGAATTCCTACATTACAATAATGACTGCATGTCCAAAGTATTTCATATACTTTTCGTGCATTCAGGTGACACAGTATTGCAAAAGGCATTATATTAATTTAAATCATGTTTTCCCTTTTAGTTTTTAGTACATGCTGTAACAATACTGGGGCATGAAAGGAACTGATGTCGGCAATGGTGGTATGTAAATGCCAGGCACACATATGAATCTTTTTTCTTTTGATGGATTAATAGTCTTTTAATATACATTAGCTAGTTGTTGGGGTGGGAGATTGCAACCTTCACGTGGCCCGCCCTGTTTCGACTAATGCAATCAACCCGACGTGCACAAACAAATAGATCCAATAGAACAAGTTGACCCACAACTTTAGGCTGTGCACGCCACACGCAAAAAGAAGAAGCTAGTTGTTGAGATCGATACAAGCACATTAAGTTGCTAGTGTGCCTGCAATAATTACCATTGTATAAAATAGCAAATGCAAGTAGAATAATAACTTTATCCAGAATTAACATTAAGGATATACATATCAAGGAAAAAAAAAAATGTGTTCTTTCACTTGTTCCAAAGGGACAATATAGGAACATTGAATAGATGAAATATGTCTGAAGAAATGTCTTGACCCGAGACATTACTTATTCCTTTTCTCCAGAGATGCAGTCTGACCCGCTGAGTTACTCCTGCTTTTTGTGTCTATCTTCAGATGAAATAGAGCCCTAGAAATAGCTTATTTGTGTGTTTATGGGATGGGTTTCTGCCCACTGTCAGCGCAGTGGTGCGGCAGTTATTGCTGCTGCCTCTCAGCTCCAGGGACCGGTTCAGTCTTGGCATCTGGTGCTGTCTGTGTGGAGTTTTCACGTTCTCTCTGCAATTGTCTGCATTTCCTCTGGTTTCCTCCCACATTCTAAAGACTGTAAACTGCCTCTTAATGTAGGTTAATGGGGGAAAAAGGGTCAAAGATTAGCAGGTGTGAGAGAGAATGAGGTGCAGAGGTTTGGTGGAATACGGAGAGGGTCACTGGGACTAATTGGATGGTGCTCCTGTGAGCCAACATGGACTCGTTGGGCCAAATGGCCGCCCTCTATGTCACTATAATTATAAGATGGCACCTCTATCCTACGATGATCGGAAAGTTGGGTGAACATTGCATAAAAGTAAGACACTCTCAGAAGCGTATGGTAGAAAGTTCTCTTATCAACTAGCACTCTTTGGATCATTTGTATTCCATGCATCACAACACAGTTCATACACACTGATTAGTTTAAAGATGCACTTCAGCAGAAGGCTGGAGAAGCTGAAACCTTTCAAAAATTGGTTCAGAGATGTCTTCAAAGTCTTTCACAAGGAAAGTTTTTATTTATATAACCCATGTCAGACCTTAGGCTGCTTCAAAGTAGTTTTTAGCCAGTAAAGTAATTTTTGAAATATAGTCAATGAAGGGAACAACACATTCTTTTTGCCTCATAGAAAGCTTCCACACACATGACTATAATAATCGGTCTTTGTGATAAAAGTTGAAGAATAAATATTAGTTGAACCGCATTGGCAAGTTATATCAAGATTAAGGTATATCTAGCGAGACGTAACAAAGGACCCTTGTGTGATCGATGGCCACTGTAATGAATTGTAAGCAGTGACTTGAATAAAGTGGTTACCAAATACTTTTGAAAAGACATTCAGGAAAGCATAATAGACAAAAGAAAATAATAGATATAAACCGATTGCCCTGGTTAATAAGTAAATTCATTGTTGTCACTTACTTTAAACTCTGACCCACATTGTGGAAAAATTATTAATGTGTTAAAGAAGGAACTGCAGATGCTGGAGAATCGAGGGATTACACAAAAAGCTGGAGAAACTCAACGGGTGCAGCAGCATCTAAGGAGCGAAGGAGATAGGCGACGTTTCGGGTCGAGACCCTTCTTCAGACTGGTCAGGGATCAGGGAAACGAGAGATATAGGGTTACACAAAAAGCTGGAGAAACTCAGCGGGTGCAGCAAAAAAGTATCTAAGGAGCCATTGAAGCCAGGTCTGAGATAGGCGACGTTGCGGGTCGAGACCCTTCTTCAGACTCCTTCGCTCCTTAGATGCTGCTGCACCCGCTGAGTTTCTCCAGCTTTTTGTGTAACCCTTGATTCCATCTGCAGTTTCTTCGTTAACAACGTATAGATGGTGATGTAAGAACAATGAAAGATATGCAAAAAAATATAGCTGTTTGTGGTGTGAAAATGAGAAGCTAGTGCGACTAGGGTGGGGGAGGGAGATAGAGATAGAGGGAATGCCAGGGCCCGAGGGCTGAGGGAGAGGTGGGAAGGGGAGGAGACAGCAAGGGTTAACAGAATTGAGAAAATTCAATGTTCAAAATTACCTTCTTTATTGGATCGTGTTCAACAATGACAAATGGTTGAATAATTTGCCAGGTTAGCTAGAGAATAGATGGAACTTACTGCAGGAAGCCATGGATATGCCATTAATTAACTCCAATGGCCATTATTTATTCCTATATCTTTTCACTGTCCTTATGTGAAGGCATTTACTTTGGTAATGGTGATTGGCTCCAAACAGCTTCCAGACCATACATGGAGCAAATGAAGGCTCAAGGGTAACTGTTCAAGACATTGTGGCCATGATATATTTTAAGAATCCTCAATGATGAGCCATCAGAAGCAGCCATGGAACACAGGCCGATCTTTATTTCTCATTGTTGCACAAGGTGCTTTTAAAACAATATGGGCGACACGCTGGTGCAGCGGTAGAGTTGCTGCCTTACAGGCGCCTGGGACCTGGGTTCGATCCTGACTACGGGAACTTGTTTGTACGGAGTTTATACATTCTCCCTGTGACATGCATGGGTTTTCTCCGGGATCTCTGGTTTTATCTCACACTCCAAAGACATACATGTTTGTAGGTTAATTGGCTTGGTATAATTGTAAATTATCCCTTGTCAGTGTAGTGTGTGGGGATTGCTGGTTGGTGTGGACTCGCTCTAAAATAAGCTTAAAGATAACTAAAATAAAAACTTTCACTGCAACAATAAACATACATGTGACAATAAACTAAACAAATGCTGTCTAGTAATTCTTCCTCTGGATTTCAATCACAGTAAGTAGGGGTTTTATTGAATATTACAGGAACATTTGCTGAAACTAATTGCAAAAGGGACCTTTTCATTGTCTGATTACGGAAAGCATAATCAGACTATTGAATGCTCATTATGAGCTTCAGTATAATAAATTACAAATTTAATAGTTGGAGGTGCAATTAAGTAATATTTAGGAATTGAAAGGAACACATTTTGTATAGAACCGTTCTGCCAAATGTGTTCGTTTAAGTCAATTTTCTCTTGTGTAACCTTTTACAATAGTTAAGGCGAGCATGAGATCTCAGCCTTCATTAATCAGCTTTCATAGTAAAGCCACTATGCACATAACTCCTTATCAGCGGCTGTTTAGGCAGCTACACAAACTCACAGGTTTAGCAGTTTCATCTACATTTATCCTTAACAATAAGTTGAACTCAATGTCTAGATGTGAAGCCAATTACATCTTTCTTTCTCGCCTTGCCTCTTGATTTACCCACCCAGCAGTAGGAGCTTCACCGTCCTCGCATCCATCTCAGCATCTTCTCTTAGCTTCTTTTCCAGCTCCCTGGAATGTTTCTCCTCAGCGCTGGCTCCTGCTCCCATTTCGACCAGATTCTGCAACTGCTGCTCCCCTTCAGCTTTTAGACTCGCTTTCCTCGCCCTGCGTGAGCCTGACCCAGCTTTCTTTTCTATGGCCAGAGTCTGCGCTCCAGGGAGGGAGGTCGTCACTGGAGCTGCATGGGGATCAAGCGCAGGCTCTGTATGAACTCCAGATCTGCCATTCAGCACTTCTGAGAAGGATTTTGAGTTGGGACACGCCATGTGAGGATTGTATTCCAATCAGGGACAAGGGCAAGGAGAGAATGGTGAACGGTGTGTGCAACGGAATTAATAGACTTGCTACGGTCAGCTGAAGCTGTGGGCCAAATGGAGGCAAATCCTTAAATCTTCAAGCTGTTGCTCCAGTCAGAAATAGGTCTGGGTTGAATTATACCCAAGGGATCCTCTGTTTGAGTCTGTGTGTGTGTGTGTGTGCATGCATGCACGTGTGGGGGTGGCTTACTTGTAGGAACTTGGTTGGAAAATCTATGTTCATATTGAAATTATTCTCATTATTGTTGCTTGAAATATTAGTAGGACATCATTGAGATACTAGGTTATTTGGCAAAATAAGCAAGTCTTTCCCTAGTTGACATTTCAACTTTCCTTTCTAGATTCTGATGCAGTTACATCATTGGAGATGAATCATGATTAGAATAGTCTGTCTCCTCTTTCTCTGTCTTTCTCTGTCTCTGTCTCTCTGTCTGTCTGTCTGTCTGTCTGTCTGTCTCTCTCTCTCTCTCTGTCTCTGTCTCTCTCTGTCTCTCTGTCTCTGTCTCTCTCTGTCTCTCTCTGTCTCTGTCTCTCTCTGTCTCTCTCTGTCTCTCTCTGTCTCCTCTCCGTCTCTCTCTGTCCTGTCTGTCTCTCTGTCTCTCTCTCTCCCTCTGTCTCTCTTTCTCTGTCTCCCTGTCTGTCTGTCTGTCTGTCTGTCTGTCTGTCTGTCTGTCTGTCTGTCTGTCTGTCTGTCTGTCTCTCTATCTCTTTCCCACCTGTCACTCTCTGACTCTCTCTGTCTATCCCTCTGTCTGTCTCTATCTATCACACTATCTGTCTCTCTGCCTCTGTCCATCTTGCTTTTTTTACTTTCTTTTTTTCTCCCTCACTGACAAATTGAGGAAATCAATATCAGCCTCACTCTCTTATCCTTAGAGATTTGATAGCCATGTTCACAGCTTAGAGAGTGCAAAACCCTCTGATGTGATTACAGCTTCTGCAAGACAACTTGTCAAGTTTGATTGACCCCAATCCCATCCAAGCAGAGGAAGCTGAGTTGAGGCCTTAACTAGTTAATGATCCATTGGATCATTTATTTAGACCTGGAAGAGAAGGCAGTTCCTTTGTTTTATCATCGTGCCGGTTTTTCCCTCAGAGTTGCGCAAGCGAGTGAACGTAGATGTTCGTGCTATTGTTAATAGAACGTGGCTCAAATCCACGCATAACTGATTCAGGAGCAAGAACTGAACCACAAATAAAGCACTCGGCAAGTGTCCTTTGTATTCTGCCCAAACCTACCCTGCATAATTTAATGGTTTCCTGATGTGGCGGGTCAGGTGAATAGTGTGGTGAGGAAGGCGTCTGGTTTCTGTGCCTTCGTTGGGTAGGATATTGTGCACAACAGTTGGGACATCCTGTGCAGGTGTACAAGCCGTTGGTCAGACCACACATGGAGTACTGGGGTGGGAGATTGCGACCTTCACGTGGTCCGCCCTGTTTCAACGAATGCAATCAACCTGGCGTGCAAAATCAAATAAGGTCAAATAGAACAAGTTGTCCTGCAACTTTAGGCTGTGCACGCCATTAGCAAGAAGAAGACATGGGGTACTGTGAGCAGTTCTGGCCGCCCAGCCACAGGAGATATGTCATTAAGTTGGAAAGAGTGCAGAGGACCCTCACGGGATGTTACCCGGGCTTGCGGGCATGAATTATAGGGAGAGGATGGATATTTTGAGATGTTTTACTTTGGATCATAGGAGGCAGTGGGGTGACCTGATTGAGGGCTACAAGATCATGAGGGTCATGGATAAAGTGAATGGACATAATCATTTTCCAAGGATAGATGATTCTAAAACTGGATGGTACAGGCTTGAAGTGATAGGGGAGACATTTATGGGGGGCCTCAGGGCAACTTTTTCACATGGAGACTGGTCCACATCTGGAATGAGCTGCTATAGAAGCTGAACAATTATGGCTTTTAAATGGCATTTAGACAGATATATGGATAGGAAGGTTCTGAGGGTTATTGCCCAAATGCAGGCAACAGTAACTAGCCCGTGCTGTATCTCTAAATCAAACCAGCGACACTCGTGAAGTTGCAAATTGCTTGAACATCCCTTGTCTAACCATCTGACTATCAAAATCTTCCCATGCCTCTATTTTTGTCCTTCCCCTTCTCTCTGCCAGCCTTCTTTCTCACCCTCCCACCACAATCAGTCTGAAGAAGGGTCTCGACCTAAACCAAGGAAAATACTTTCCTTTTGAAACCTCCGTGCATTAGTTCTTTGTGCCTTTTCATATCGCTGGTTTCCCTTTCCCCTGATTCCATGTTCTGTGCGCTGAAGCAAAGCAAGAATGTCATTGTCCTATCAGTGACACATGACAATAAACTCACTTGACTTGACTTGACTTCTTAGTCTGAGGAGGGGTCTTGACCCGAAACGTCACCTATTCCTCTTTTTCAAAGATGCTGCCTGACCTGCAGAGTCACTTCAGCATTTTGTGTCTATCTTCGACCTAAAACATCACCAGTCCATGTTCTCCAGGGTTGCTGCCTGACCCGCGGAGTTACTCTAGCACTTTGTGTCTTTTATTGTCGAACATCCTTCTGGTCCTGTTAAAGATGCCCATTGTGGCTCAGTATGGTACGGAGGGAGTATTCATTCTGATAAATACCAGCTGCATTGTTGGCTGCCAATAATATTGACAACTGATCATTTAGTGGAACCCAGAAAAGGTCTCATGCCAACCCAGACACACAACTACATCCTCTACTAAGGCAGCACACAGGGCAAAATCTCACCACAGATAGACACAAAGTGTTGTAGTAATTCAGCGGGTCAGGCAGCATCTCTGGAGAAAAAGTGAAGGGTCAGGACCCCATTCTTCAGAGATGCTCCCTGACGCACTGAGTTACTCCAGCACTTTGTGTCTATCTTTGATATAAACCAGTATCTGCAGTTCTTTGTTTCTACATGAAATTTCACCATGTAGTAAATATTTAAATCTGACACAAGCAGGCTTAGAAGGTTCCAGAAGCGACAAATTACTCCAGCAAGTTACTCCAGCACATAATAAACCGTATCCGCAGTCTGCAGTTCTTTGGAAATTTTCTGTAGTAAATTTTTACATTTAGAAGGTTATCTGGTTTGCACTGAATGCATGATTCATCAGCATGGAATCATACAGCAGAGAGAAGATCCCTATGGTCCATTTTCCCAATGCCAACCATGAGTTATCTTGTGGAGACACATGGAACTCCAGATGCTGGAACCTTGAGTAAATCACAAAGTGCTGGAGTAACTCAATAGGTCAGGCAGCATCTCTGGGGGGCATGGATAGGCGACGTTTTGAGTTAGGACCCATCTAGCCTGAAGAAAGATCCTGAGCCAATAAGTCACTTAACCAGGTCCTCCAGAGGATTCTGTCTGGCCTGCTGAGTTAAGGGCCTGTCCCACTTTCACGACCTAATTCACGACCTTTTTTACTCATGGATATTTTTCAGCAGGCTAGAAAAAACGCCCCGACCTACTTGATGCCACGACCTATCTACGACCTACCTACGACCTTGTGACGACCATGCTGCGAGTATGAGTCAAGGGCAAACTCGACAGAGGTCGTGAATTAGGTCGTGAAAGTGGGACAGGCCCTTGACTCCAGCACCGTGTTTTAATGAAGTACATAGTACTATTTACCAGGATGGATGTGTAGCCTTTGTTATGCCATTTATCAATCAAGTATTTGCCTAGATATAATGTGGTGAGAGTACCAGCTTTGACCATCCTCTGACAGACCTTAAACCAATACCCTCTAGTTTTAGATTCCCCTACCCTGGGAAAAAGTCTGTGAGTATTCATATTTATTTCCATCATAATTTTATAAACCTCTGTAAGAACACCCCTTAGCACTTCTTCACGTCAGGTAAAACCGTCCCAGCCTATTCAATCTCTCCAGTCCAGACGGCATCATTGTGAATCTTTTCTGCACCCGCTCTAGTTTAATCACACCCTTCCTGTACCATGGCAACCAGAATTGCACGTAATATTCCAAATGCAGTCTAACAATATTTTGTACAATTGTAACATGACATCCCAATTCTTGTTTAAGAAAGAACTGCAGATGCGGGAAAATCGAAGGTAGACAAAAATGCTGGAGAAACTCAGCGGGTGAGGCGGCATCTATGGAGCGAAGGAAATAGTCTGAAGAAGGGTTTCTTTTTTTTTAATTTTTAAAAAAAACGTTGCCTATTTCCCTTCGCTATAGATGCCGCCTCACCCGAATTTTCCAGCATTTTTATCTTATCCAAATTTTTTATTTTTTTGTTTGTTTATCTTGTGCTCAGTACAGTAGTCTGGTACTTAGTTTTAAAGAGACACATAAACATGCCCTTTCCCATCTCTGCTGTACAGCAACTCACCCGTACACTTGGTCTGTCAATACACACTAGGGGCAATTTACAGAAATCCAATTAGCCTACCAGACCTGCACGTCTTTGGAGTGTGAGGAGGAAAACCAAAAGGAGCACCCGGAGAAATCCCATGTGGTCTCAGGGAGAACGTGCAAACTCCATACCCAGACAGTTCACCTGTAGTCAGGATCGAACCTGGGTTATGGCACCATTATGCTGTAAAAAGTGAAATAGCAACTCTTGCCTGTTAAGAGGAATCTCACTTCAGGATGCCACTCGTTTCAGACATATGTTTGAGATCCATTTAATGTCTCTGGTATGCGTTTTTTCCAGAAAATTATTAAGTTTTTTATTTTATGGATTAAGAAAACGCTGTTTTGGAATGTTATTTACTCTAATATCACTAAGGTAATAATCTTGGGGTTCATTGTCTTTCCAAAAATTTCTGATACAGTTAGCGCACAACTGTGCTCGAGTTACATGTGGCAATAAACTAAATTAAACTAATACTTTTAATCAATCTTGTTTTCGGTAGATCTTGAATTGGTTATTCTTACATTCATTGAACATTGTTTACATTAATAAATTTTTGTTAATCTTGTGCTCATCTTATACATCAAAGGAAATAACATTTGTATATTTATGCTCTCTTCACAACCACAGCGATGTAAATAAATGCAGAAAAAAAGTCACAAAGTGCTGGAATAACTCAGCGGGTGATGAGTGACGTGTTGGATCACTTTCTTCAGAAGAAGTCTGGGTAGGTGACGTTTCGGGTCAGGGCCCTTCTTCTGAATCTTGAACCGAAACATCACCTCTTCCTTCTCTCCAAAGATGCTGCCTGACCCGCTGAGTTACTCCAGCAATCCAGCGCTCCAGTTTTTGTAAACTAGCATCTGCAGTTCCTTGTTTCTGCACAAATAAATGTGAGTTGTGAAGTAGAATTAAAGGTGTTTCAGAGAGTCCAGTTTTCCCATTTGTTGGAGTCGGGGAGGGAATAAATCTTGGGGGCAGTACAATTGTGTTGGATGAACATTGGGAACGTTTCTCGTGCACTGCCTTTGATGTAAGTGAAAGTCACTCTTGGTGGTGATACTGGAAAGATTTGTATTTACTTTTAAGTTGCTTAAGGTGTTATTATATCATGAATCACACTGTAAGTTTGCAGTTTCAACAGTTAGTAATTTACCATATGTTACCTGTGGATTGTTCAGAGTTATTTTAAATATGTTTTCAATTTTGTTCTCGTCCCCTTGTTAAGTTTGGCACGAGGCCCCTGCTGCCTTCTCTGAGGTTGCCTTTGCATGGTGCAGCCTGCGATTGTTTCTGATCCATTATTTACACAGCTCCAAGCAGTTGCCTGCCTGTATTATAGTGATGGAGACATAGAAACATAGAAAATAGGTGCAGGAGGAGGCCATTTGGCCCTTCGAGCCAGCACCGCCATTCATTGCGATCATGGCTGATCAGCCCCGATCAATAACCCCGTGCCTGCCTTCTCCCCATATCCCTTGACTTCACTAGCCCCTCGAGCTCTATCTAACGCTCTCTTAAATCCATCCAGTGATTTGGCTTCCACTGCCCTCTGTGGCAGGGAATTCCGCAAATTCACAACTCTCTGGGTGTAAAAGTTTTTTCTCACCTCAGTCTTAAATGGCCTCCCCACAAGGAACTGCAGATGCTGGTTAACACACAAAAAGACACACAACTGCTGGAGTAACTCAGTGTGTCAGGTAGCATCTCTAGAGTCTGAAGAAGGGTTCCAACCCAAAACGTCACCCATCTTTTTTCTCCAGAGATACTGCCTGACCCGCTGAGATACTCCAGCACTTTGTGTCTAGCTCTGGAAAACATGGATAGGTAACATTTCGGATCAGGATTATTCTCCAGTCTGAAGAAAGGTCCCGACCTGAAACGGCAACTATCCATATTCTCCGGAGATGCTGCCTGATCTGTTGTGTTTTAATTTGTACACCAGCAACTGCAGCTCCTTGTTTTTGGTCTGAAGGAGGGTCCCAACCTGAAACAACACCTATTCATGTTCTTCAGAGATGATGCCTGACCCGCTGTTACTCCAGCATTTTGTGTATTAGTCATTACAGAAATGCACCATTTTAGTGTTCATCTGTGCGTCACACATTGACCAGATTTGGATGGGTTTATTTAAGATATGACCAAGACATTTGTCTCCTGTCGTAATGTTTGAAGGTTGGCAGGCATTGCCAAGAATTTGGTTTACTTGAAATTAATTTCTGAGGTCAGGTGCTGAAGGATGTGGAGCAGAGGCAGGTAAAAATATTGTAATTCGGTCAAATATAATTTGATAAATTAAAAGATCAGGACATTGTGATTCCTCTTTCTCCTGCTCATCCATCAACATCACTGATCTTTTCACTGGGAGTATATTTGTATTGTTTTAGTTTAGTTCAGAGGCACGGCATGGAAACAGGCCCTTCGGCCCATTGAGTCCGCTCCTACCATTGATCACCCGTTCACACTAGTTCTGTGTTATTCCACTGTTTCACCCCCTCCCTCCACACCAGGGACAATTTGCAGAGGCCAATTAACCTACAAACCCAGGTGTCCTTGGGGATGTAGGAGGAAACTAGAGCACTTGGATGAAACCCATGGGGTGACAGGGAGAACGTGCAAGCTCCACACAGACAGCTCTGCCAGCCTCCATACTAGAACAAAGTATTATAATACATATATTAAAAGGTGAAGTCTGTACAGAGTTGGTACATTCTCCCTATGACTGTGCGGTGCTCCGGTTTCCTCCCACACTCCAAAGATGCGCAGGTTTGTAGGTTAATAGGCTTCAGTTAAATTGCCCCTAATGTGTGGGATAGCACTAGTGTGTGGGTAATCATTGGTTGGTGGTGACTCGATGGGCTGAATGGACTGTTTCCATGCTGTATCTCTAAACTACACTGAACTAAACTAAAGTAAACTAAAGTAAACTAAGCTAAACTAAATTACACTACACTACGCTACGCTACACTACACTACACTACACCACACTACACTACACTACGCCACGCCACGCCACGCCAAGCCACGCCACGCCTCGCCACACTACGTTACGCTACGCTACACCACACTACACTACACTACACTACACTACACCACACTACACTACACTGCACTACACTACACTACACTGCACTACACTACACTACACTGCACTACACTACACTACACTGCACTACACTACACTACACTGCACTACACTACACTACACTACACTACACTACACTACACTACACTACACTACACTACACTACACTACACTGCACTACACTACACTACACTGCACTACGCTACACTACACTGCACTACGCTACACTACACTACACTACACTACACTACACTACACTACACTGCACTGCACTGCACTACACTACACTACACTACACTACACTACACTACACTACACTACACTACACTACACCACACTACACTACACTACACTACACCACACCACACTACACTACACTACATCACACTACACTTCTCTACGCTACGCTACACTACACGACACTACACTACACTATACTACACTACACTACTCTACGCCAAGCCACGCCACGCCACGCCACGCCACGCCACACTACACTACACTACACTACGCCACACCACACTACACTACACTACTCTACTCTACTCTACTCTACACTACACTACACTACACTACACTACACTACACTACACTACACTACACTACACTACACTACACTACACACACTACACTACACTACACTACACTACACTACACTACACTACACTACACTACACTACACTACACCACACTACACTATACTACACTACACTACGCCAAACCACACTACACTACACTACACTACACTACACTACACTACACTACACTACACTACACTACACTACACTACACTACACCTACACTACCCTACACTACACTACACTACACTACACTACCCTACACTACGCCACACTACACTACGCCACACTACACTACACTACACTAAACTAAACTGGTTGAAGGGATGAGTTTTTGGCCAAAGCAAATTGAAAAGAAGGTAATGATGGTATATAAGGTATCTAGGAAAGAAAAGCCAGGAAATATATGGGCTGATAAAGACATAACTGACAATAATTAATCTGTGGAATTCTTGGCCACAGAAGGCTGTGGAGGCCGTTGGTGGATATTATTAAAGCAGAGATAGATAGATTCTTGATTAGTACAGGTGTCAGAGGTCAGGAGAGCAGAATTTGACCTTTCAGCCCATCTAGTCGACTCTGCCATGATTGAGTGGAGGAGTAGACTCGATGGGCTGGAAGGTCAAATTCTACTCCTACTCCTTATGACCTTATGAAATGAGAGATGCCGAAGGAACCAGTGAAGTGGGAGTTTAGGAGAATCTGCAATGTCCGTGGAAGTTGCAGAGATTGTAAGTGGAAGGAGTTATAACGAAGTATCAATGGGAATCGACAGGGTGATGGTCGTGCTGTATGCTACCTTATTCACAACCTCTTCACATCTCTAAGCTTTCCCCACTCTCATCAAATATTAGTATCCAGTAGAACTTAGCTGCATTTTACATGATAAACTTTGATCCCGCCCTATTCTGATTTCAGGGTCTGACGTCTGAGTTGGCTAATATGTTTTTGTAAACAGGTATTGAATATTAATCCTTGATACCAGGAACAAAGTTGCCCTTTGGTATGTTTTGTATGCTTATTTTGCTCTGTCATATCTTTGGCAATGAATGGTTTAGTGCCTTTGTAAACTAGTTTACTTTTTACCTCCTGCTGTCAAAACATGTCGTTGTTTTTTACAAGCTTCTTATCCAACAATATTTCGCAGGCAATATTTAGTGCTCTCCAGTTGCTTTGAGCGCCCTGTGCTATGAAAGCACATATTTAGAAGGATTAGCCTTGAAATGCGCGAGGTGTATGTAGCATAATCCAAATTGAGTAATTGAAGACAAGGATTCCACAAATATTGAATTCTCCAGCTGTTAAATTATAAATTGTTTCACCGACACGGCTCATATTTGTTTAGTGAAGGTAGTAGTCCCGTCATAGAGTCATACAGCGTGGAAGCAGGCCCTGCAGCCCAATCTGCCCACAATGACCAACGTGCCCCATCTACACTTATCTCACCTATCTATGTTGGGCCCACATCCCGCTAAACCTATTCTATCCATGCACCTGTTTAAATGTTTCTTAAGTGTTGAGATCGTACCTGCCTCAATGACCTCCACCACCAGCTCGTTCCATACACCTACAACCCTTTGTGTCACGGTGTTACTCCTCAAGTTCCTATTAAATCTTTTCCCCCCTCACCTTAAGCCGACGTCCCCTCGTTCTCGATTCCCCTATGCTGGGTAAAGGTTTCTGTACATTTACCCAATCTATTCCTCGCCTGATCTCATGCACCTCTATAAGATCACCCCTAATCCACCTGTGCTCCAAAGAATAAAGTCCTAGCCTGCTCAACCTCTCTCTCCACAGCTCAGGCGCTCGAGTCCTGACAACATCCTCGTAAATATTTCCAGCTTAACAACATCTTTCCTTGATCAGGGTGACCAAAACGTATCTTCATCAGATCGCACTACTTTTGCTCCCCGTGTTATTCCAAACAATGGACAATAAGGTTGAAAATGTATTAATGTCTAACCCTTCACGAGGCGATCTCAGAAATCCATCACCAGGTAGGCGGAGACTGCTCAGGATGACTTTGCATCACTCCTTCAATGTGAGAAAC
Organism: Okamejei kenojei; assembly: GCA_035221665.1. NCBI lineage: Eukaryota > Metazoa > Chordata > Chondrichthyes > Rajiformes > Rajidae > Okamejei > Okamejei kenojei. The sequence goes on from CM069146.1 coordinate 18,470,447, forward strand.
CACTTTCCTTCCACGACCTGACTGGTTGGGAGCCCGTGGCCTGTGGAAACCAGGAGCATGATATGATCTGACAGAGCTCAGGCTGCTGGGCTTTCTGTGATTGGGGTTGCACAGCGCCAGAGACCCAGGTTCAATCCTCACCACGGGTGCTGTTGTGGGTGGCACAGTGTTGCAAAGGTAAAGCCAGAGATCTTCATTAATCGAAGGATTAACCAAAGGACAAAGGATGGCACGGTGGCGTAGCGGTAGAGTTGTTGCCTTATTGCGCCAGAGATCCGGGTTCAATCCTGACTGCGAGTGCTGTCTGTGTGGAGTTTGCACGTTCTCCCCGTGACCTTGTGGGTTTTTTGCCGTTGCTTCGGTTTCCTCCCACATTCCAAAGATGTGCAAGTTTGTAAGTTAGGATAGATCTAGTTTACTTTCGTTTTCTTTAGAGATACAGCGCGGAAACAGACCCTTCGGCCCACGGAGCCCATACCAACTATCATTCTTCCGTTCACCCTAGTTTTATGTTATCTTACTTTCTTCATCACTCCCTACACACAAGGGGCAATTTATAGAGGCCAATTAACCTACAAACTCATCTTCCGGACGTCGAAGGAAACCGGAGCATCCGGAGGAAACCCAAGTGGTCACAGGGCGAACATGCAAACTCCACACAGACAGCACTCGATGTCAGTATTGAAGCCAAGTCTCTGCTGTGAGCTGTACCACAGTCTTCTACCAGCTGTACTAGTGTGTTTGACCAGCTGTACCACAGTGTTCTACCAGTTGTACCACTGCGTTCTACAGTAATGTGCAGAACTGATATGCCAGTTTTGAGTGTTCTGCAGGTTTTGGCTTGTGGGCTGTGCGGCACCCTGATCAAATGAACTTCCCAAACGTGACAGTTTCTAAGTTAATTGTCGGAGAGCGTGCATTTCTGTTAACCATCGACATTTTCTGTTTTCTGAAGTAAACTTAAAGGACGCTGAGGGTGGCACAGTGGCGCAGCGGTAGGGTTGCTGCCTTACAGCGCCAGAGACTCGGGTTCGATCCTGACTATGGGTCCATGTCTTCTGGAGCTGCTGCCTGACCCACCGAGTTACTACAGCAAAAAAAAGACACAAAGTGCTGGAGTAATTCAGTGGTCAGGCAGCATCTCTGGAGGACATGGATAGGTGACATTTCGGGTCAGGATCCTTCTTCAGTCTGAAACGTCACCTATCCATGTTCTCCAGAGATGCTGCCTGATCCACTGAGTTACTTTGTGTCTTTTTTTGTAAACCAACATCTGCAGTTCCTTTGTTTATCTGAGGTAATCCAGCACTTTGCTCAAGATTCTGTCATCTGCCGTTCCTTGTTTCTCCATTCTGCTTCTATATCTGACCTTAGTGAAATGAATTTCGGAGATGGAGTTCAATGCATTGACCTGCTTTAGATAATGTGTTTAGCGGCATCATCCAGGCATTTTTGCTTCTAAAATTTGCTTAGAGCTCCTCAAGTGGCTCAGGTGGTAACAGCAGGTGAAGGTTGTGATAAGTAGCAGTGTGCCTGATAGGTGTACTGAACAATCTGATTTTGAAGTTTTCAGAGTGAGGCCTTACATAGAAACATAGACAATAGGTGGAGGAGCAGGCCATTCGGCCCTTCGAGCCAGCTCCGCCATTCAATGTGATCGTTGCAGATCATCCACAATCAGTACCCAGTTCCTGCCTTCTCACATACCCCTTGATTCCACTAGCCCTAAGAGCTCTATCTAACTTTCTTTTGAATGCATCCAGTGAATCGGCCTCCACTGCCTTCTGAGACAAAGAATTCCACAAATTCACAACTCTCTGTGTGAAAACATTTTTACTCATCTCAGTTCTAAATGGCCTACCCCTTATTTTTAAATTGTGGCCCCTGGTTCTGGACTCCCCCCAACATCGGGGACATGTTTCCTGCATCCAACGTGTCCAATCCCTTAATAATTAAAAAAGTTTCTATAAGATCCCCTCTCATCCTTATAAATTCCAGTGAATACAAGCCCATTCTTTCATCTTATGACAGTCCCACCATCCCGGGGATTAACCTCGTGAACCTACGCTGCACTCCCTCTGTAGCAAGAATGTCCTTCCTCAATTTAGGAGACCAAAACTGCACACAATACTTCAGGTGTGGTCTCACCAGGGCCCTGCACAATTGTCTGCAGAAGGACCTCTTTGCTCCAATACTCAACTCCTCTGGTTATGAAGTCCAACATGCCATTAGCTTTCTTCACTTCAATTTGAGCCTTAATGGCTCCTGTAAGTATATTGTCAGAACAAGTTGTAGAGCTATTAAGAAATACTCCAAGTAATGATCCAACAGATTTATTAGCATATTATAAAGTTATACAGCAAGTTGTCACCACTGTGACTACATTCCGACTACCCGCTAGTGTCTAGAAGCGTTAGTAATAACTGGTGACAGTATGGTAAAACCCGGAATGGATTACAGATCCGAGTGGTGTGTGGCATGTGTGTGTTAGTATTAGGTAAGACAAATCTACAAAAGTGTAGTGGGAACTGGTTAACTTTGTTCTCCCTTGTTAAAAGCTGGAAGGTGCAATGAGTGTAATGTCCCTTCACTGAGGAACGGAAATAAGCACACATCAGTCTGCTTGGGGTGGCAGTGTTTCATAGCCGCTGCCTTGCACCTCCAGCAGTCTGGGTTCGATCCTCACCCCGGGTGTTGGTTGTGTGAAGTTTACCCTTGTGCACATTCTCTCTGTGTCTGTGTGGGCTTTCACCAGGTGCTCCAGCTACCCCCCCCCCCCCCACCCCACCGCCACATCTCATTGGTGAGCAGGTGGGATAGCAGGAATTGTTGATGGTCATTTCAAAGCGAAAGGTTAAAGGGAAATAAGGGGAGGAATGGGACTGATTTGAGGGTCAGGATAGCCTTGATGGGCCAAAGAGTCTCTTTCTCTGTAATTAGAAAAATCTGGGCAATGGATGGCGCAGCGGTAGAATTGCTGCCTCACAGCGCCAAAGACCCGAGTTCAATTGCCTTTACAGAGTTTGTACGTTTTCCCCATGACAGCGTGGGTTTTCTCCGGTTTCCTCCCACATTCCAAGGACGTACAGGTTTGCAGGTTAATAGCCTTTGGTAAAGATTGTGAATTGTTCCCAGTGTGTAGGATAATGCTAGTGTACGGGGATTTGCTAGCTGGACGGCGCGGACTTGGTGGGCTGAAGGGCCTGTTTCCGTGCTGTATCTCTCTAAAAAAAAATTAGGTGCGTCCCAATATTGCCCACTAAGGTGAAAGCACTTGGCTGTAATTCTCGCGCTCACAGCCCAGACCTCCATTCATGGCGACACAAGAGAGTGCAGATACTATAATCTTCACAAAAAAAAATAAATGCCTAAGAAATTCAGCCGGCCAGGCGGCATCCATGGAGAGAAAAGGGCAGGGAACATTTTGGGGCCCGGACCCTTCTTCAAACTGCTTTTATGGTTGTGTAACGACTTACAAAGTGGAGACCAGAAATTCAAGCAGCCATTATTGCTGGGTTAATCGCTGGAGGTGGATACATTCTCCAGAAGATATTGCCTTCCCTGGCCATTTTCCCAGAGAATATGGGAGCAGGATCCCTCCAGGCCTGTACCCATCTTTAGCACAATTAATGCAGATCCACAGCTGAAGCCCTGTCCCTCATTCCTTCAAAAGGACACACAGTGCTGGAGTAACTCAAGCAGGTAATGGCATCTCTGGAGAACAAGGTTAGGTGACGTTTCGGGTCGAGAACCTCCTTCAGAAAGATGGAGGTGGGGGATGGGGGGGAAAAAGCTGGAACAGGGGAGAGGCAGGTAATAGGTTGACACAGGCAAGGGTTGTTTTTTTGGTAGATGGTTGGAACAAAGGCCGGATATAACAAAGGAAGGTTTAGTTTAGTTTAAGAGAGATAAAACGTGGAAGCAGTTCCTTCGTCCCTCCGAGTTTGTGCCGGTCAGTGATCACAAGCACTCTCCTACACACTAGGGACAATTTACAAACTTTATGAAAGCCAATTAACCTAGAAACCTGTGCGTCTTTGGAATGTGGGAGGAAACCGGAGCTCCCGAGGAACACACACGAGGTCACAGGGAGAACGTACAAACTCCGTACAGACAGCACCTGTAGTTAGGATCGAGCCTGGGTCTCTGGCAGCTCTAACACTACGCCACCCTTTGTCCTTTGGTTCATCCTTCAGTTAATGAAGATCTCAGATTTAAAATTTTACGTCTTATTCAACATCGGAGAATTCCAAATGTCGACTGCCCTCTGAGTTCACTCATGAAAATGTTGGCTCCAATTTTTAGACCATGCCCCCTTGCCGTAGATCCCCGTAGTTATGGAGTTATCCCCCAGGGCAATAAATAAACGGTTGGAGGAGCTCAGTGGATCAAGCAGCATCCTTGCAGGGAAGTGGACAGATGTTTCAGTTCAGGACCCTTCTTTAGTCTGAAGCCTATTCTCGAACCTTTGATGAATGAAGATTTGGTTTCAAAATTTTAATCTCAGTCAACATCAGCGAATTGTATTTTGGACTAGAAAACTGCCTGACCAGCTATGTTCCTCCAGCAGTTTGCTTTTTGCTCACGATTCAAGAGTCAAGAGTGTTGTCCAAAAGGGAACGATTCAATTCTTACTTGCAGCAGCACAACAGACTTGTAAACATAGTAGTCTGTAAGCAACATTTTAAACAACAAAAAGATGTTCAGTACATTAAAAAAACAAACCTTCAATAATAGTGCAAAGAATAATAAAAATTATCCGACCAGTCTATGCAGTTCGGAGCTTAGTGGGAGGTTAGTGTTTAATAGTCTGGTGATTCTTAGGAAGAAGTTGCTCCAGAACCTGGATGTTACGGTTTACTTGTTTCTATACCTTCTTCCCAATGACAGGAGTGAAATGAGATTGTGATTTAATTAAAATTTTAATTTTAATTTAGAGATGCCGTGTGGAAACAGGTCCTTTGGCCCACCGAGTCTAAACAGAACCTTTCGCCCATACACCAGTTCTATCCTAGACAATTTACAGAAGCCAATTAACTAACAAACCTGCACGTCTTTGAAATGTGGCAGGGAACCAGACCACCCAGAGTAAACCTACACAGTCACAAACTCCGTACAGACAGCGCCCGTAGTCAGGATTGAACCCAGGTCTCTGGTGCTGTGCTGCTGATTCGCCCGGGGTTTTGAGGCAGCGACTAATTAAGGTATTCCAGTACCAGCAGTATAGGAAGGAACTGCAGATGCTGGATTACACCAAAGATAGACACCAAATGCAGGAGTAACTCAGCGGTTCAGGCAAAATCTCTAGCGAAAAGGAATAGGTGATGTCTCGGGTCGAGACCCTTCTTCAGACTGAAGATGGCCTCGACGCAGAAACATCACCTATTCCTTTTCTCTAGAGATGCTGCCTGACCCGCTGAGTTACACCACATTTGGTGTCTGACCCGCTGAGTTACTCCAGCATTTTGTGTCTATCTCCAGCATCTGCAGTCTCTTGTGTGTGTGTGTGTGTTTAAAATCTATATAGGTTGAAATCAGTCACAGCAATAGAAATAATAATGACTGGAACCTGCAAGTGCGATTTACATTAAAGAGATGAGCCAGTTTTTATTTGGTTTGCTGTTATCCACAGGAACTCTGTGTTATTTCACACCACTGTCATTTGCACCAAACATGAATAACAAATACACTCAAGAATCTTTCTTTTCTTTGATTTACAAGTATTTACATGTAACAGAATATATGTTCACTGACATTTGAGCCAAGTTTAATAAAGTTATTAAAAATAAACTTGCTTCCTTTAAAAAACAAATATTAGAAGCTGGGTTAAGTGACATCACAGAATATATTATATACCATTACTGGAGAAATGCACCAAGGGGTGGAATTATCGATGCGCATTTTGCCAGCACACACTTTAGTTTTTTTTTAATGTTCTTTTAATAAAAGTAACAGCACCAACAACAAAAAGTTTCATTTAGAAAAAAACATGACCAACTTTAACAAATTATACAACCTTTTCTTCCAAAGCTATTTCATTTATGACAGTAAGTAAAATCAAAGAGCAGTCTGAGTGTAGACTCTCATTAACTATTAATGCATTCTAATATAAAATACAATGCAAGTTTAAAAAAAATCTACAGATGAGACTGAATAATTGTTAAAGAAGCTTCCTATTCACCTGAATTGAGGCATGATAATTAATGCTATAGAGTCTGTACATTTGTCACTGATACCATATTTCTGCTTGGAAATTCCCAGTCCTCTATCTTTCGTGTGTTTTCTTCCATAATACTGCCAGGATGCGGGAGGAGGTTTACATAGAGCATGAAGTGTCTGCACGAACAGTGAGATACTCTTGAGCTGTGCATTGTCTGTGATCCTGTGCAATTTGGCCGAGGAAAAAATGAACAGCATTCAGCTTCTCAATGTGATGTTTCCGAACAGGAATTGTGCCTGCTCTCCACTGCATTAGGAGATAGAGGGAAATATTTTGTGATATCACAGGCACTCCCCGACTTACGAAACCTGTGGTCCCTGTATCTGAGCTCCCCCCGTGGTCTCCACGCCGGAGCTCCCCCCGTGGTCCCTGCGTCGGTGCTCTCCCCTGGTCCCTGCATCGGAGCTCCCATGTTGACTCTGCGTCGAGCTCCCTTGTGGTCTCCAACTGGTACTATACAGTGTGAATAGTCCATTTACACGTGCGCAGTAGCACTTCCATTTCCGACTTACCTAACATCTAACTTATGCAAGGGTCTGCTGGATATAACCCAGTACGTAAGTTGGGGAGCGTCTGTACAGTGTATCCATTCTATTTTGGAGGATTTCCGTTCATGGCTCCTTGTCTCCCATTTCTTTTAAGCCTCTGGATCGAAACGTTATGTTATTGTTGAGATATTGGCCATGATCCAACGCCTTTTCCCCCCTTCCCGCACCCCACATCCCCCAGCTTCTCCAGCACTGCTGGAGCATTCAAGGGTCTCCGGAACTTCAGAGGTTGAGAGGAGACTTGATAGAACTATCTAAAATTATGAGAGGCATAGGTAGGGTAGGCAGTCAGAACCTTCTCCCCATGGTGGAAATGTCTAATGCTGGAGGGTAGAGCTATAAGGTGAGAGGGGGCAAGTTTAATGGAGATGTGTGGGGCAGGTTATTTCTTACACAGAGAGTAGTGGGGGCCTGGAACGTACTGCCAAGGGTGGAGGTGGAGGCAGATGTGATCGTGGTGTTTAAGAAGCTTTTAGATAGGCACATGGAAGTGCAGGGAATAGAGAGATATGGTTCATTTGCAGGCAGATGAGATCAGTTTAACTTGGTGTTACGCTCGGCACGAACAATGTGGGCCGGAGGGCCCTTCCTGTGCTGGACTGTTCTATGTTTTGTGTAACGGATGGGATTGCTGCAGAGAAGTTTATATTCCTGGAAACTCCGGAGTTCGGTGCAGGGATGCGGGAATGATGGGTGGGCAATGGTGCAAACTCCGGAGTTGGTGCAGGGATGCGGGAATGGTGGGTGGACAATGGTGCAAACTCCGGAGTTGGTGCAGGGATGCGGGAATGGTGGGTGGGCAATGGTGCAAACTCCGGAGTTGGTGCAGAGTTGCGGGAATGGTGGGTGGACAATGGTGCAAACTCCGGAGTTGGTGCAGGGATGCGGGAATGGTGGGTGGGCAATGGTGCAAACTCCGGAGTTGGTGCAGAGTTGCGGGAATGATGGGTGGGCAATGGTGCAAACTCCGGAGTTGGTGCAGGGATGCGGGAATGGTGGGTGGGCAACGGGGACTGTGGATGCTGAGGTCTTGGTTGGATTTCCCATGAATTGATGGAAAAATCCCATCTAATATACCAACAAAGCTGCGTAGGGTCAGTCTAGATGTTTGTCTGTTTAGGTCAGGAACTGTAATGGCTGAACTTATTTTTGATTCCCCTTCTAGGAAAGGGAGCTGGTGAAGTATTTAACGCTTAGGTTTTTGGAAGAGAAAGAGGGTGAAATAGCCACAAAAATGGCCTAAGCTGAGACAAACAGATGCTCAGGAGTCAAGAGTGCGTTCCTTACAAGTTCAATATCTATCCATCCTCTCCATTTTATACAATGAACTCACTTGCCCCTTCGAGCTCTGGGCTCCTGCTTTTTTTCCAGCCAATGCAGGATGAAGCAATAATAATCAACAGAAGAAGACACAAAGAGCTGGGGTAACTTAGTGGCTCAGGCAGCATCGCTAGAGAACATGGATAGGGATCGGTGCCCTTCTTCAAACTCCAAACGCCATGTTCCCCAGAGATGCTGCCAGACCCCACTGAGTTTCTCCAGCATCTTGTGTCTTCTTTGTTCAATTGGCATCTGCAGCCCCTTGTTTCTACAATAATCAACAGACCTAGTTGATAGGGTACAACCAAAATACTTTACAATGCCTTAAAGTCATGGGACAATTCAGGAGAATACTGCTCCCATTGTGAGTACCTACATATCATACATAATGTCATGGGGACTGTTGTAAGTATAAGGAAGTTGAATTATCATACTATATACAGCCTACAATAAATACTGTCTGTTGTAAGGGTAGTTATACTTTATATTAAAGAAATTCTAATCTCTCAGAGCTTCATGTTTGCTGGAGAATGGATGTGTGGAAATTTCTGCGGCTCCGGGGTTTTTTCTGTTCTCTGATGGGCTTCGGTTTGAGCTGCTTGTTGAGGTTTTCCTTCTGGATGTGGGTCGGCCGTTGCCAATAGTCCTCGCAGTACTGGTTGATGAGTCCCATCTCCGGCTGGCTCAGGAGCTGGAGCAAGTCCTTGTATCCGGGGTTGGGGCTCCTGGAGGTGGCGGGGCTGCCGACGTGCAGGTTGGCGACGCCCGGCGAGAGCCCGCCTTGCGAGAGCACGGCGTTGACCGTGTTGTTGTTCAGTACCCGGAGGTGGACCCGCGCCAGCACGTGCTTGAAGTTGTTCTCCGTGGCCATGCACTGATACGTTCCGCCATCCGCCATCTGCAGGGCTCGGAGGAGAAGACCTTGGCCTGTCCTTACGAGGCGCTCGTCTACCTTGATCTAGACAGTCGACAGCGAGAGAGGGGGTGGCAGAGGAGAACAGTGTCAATGGCGGATTAATACAGCCTCCAAATCTACGTAGAAACAAAGAACTGCAGATGCTGGAGTAACTCAGACGGTCAGGCAGCATGTCTGGAGGACATTCTGAAGGCTCCCGAACCGAAACATTGCCTATTCCTTTTCTCCAGAGATGCTTCCCGACCGGCTGAGTTACACCAGCATTTTGTGTCTATCTCTGGAGGACATTGGGTAATGTAAATCAGTCTGACAAAGGGTCCTAACCCAAAACGTCACCTCTCCATGTTCTTCAGAGATGCTGCCTGACCTGTTTTGTTACTTTTTTGTGTCTTTTGTGTCTTTCTCTGCTAATATCTCTTTGGGAATTTCCCAAGCTCGTGAAAGCCAGTACACTTATAGCCCTGTCCCATGGTGCGAGTTCATTCCAAGAGTTCTCCCGAGTTTAAAAAAAAACTCTGAGTAAGCACGGAGAATGAACGTAGCGCATTTGTCGGAGCTCGGGGACGTCTCTTAGCGGCTCGTAACGCTAACGGCAGGTACTCGGGAAGACTCGCTAACGGCAGGTAAGGACGGGAAGACTCTTGAAGATTTTTCAGCATGTTGAAAAATGTCCACGAGAGCTCCGAGTACCGAGGAGTGGCCATTACCGTAAATCTCCGAGTTCGATTCAGGGCAAACGCGGGAGAGCTCTTGGAATAAGCTCGTACCGTGGGACAGGGCTTTAACACTGTCCTACACACTGGAGACATTTACAATTTTACCAAAGCCAATTAACCTACAAATCTGTGCGTCTTTGGAGTGTGGGAGGAAATCAGGGGGAGCGTACAAACTCTGTGCAGACGGCACTCGTAGTCAGGATCGAACTCTGATCTCCGGCGCTGTTTGTCAGCAGTTCTACCTCTGCGCCACCGTGCCGCCCAGATGCCAGCCTGATCCGCTGAGTTACTCCAGCACTTTGTGTATTAGTTATTGCAGAGATGCGCCCAGAGTTTACTTTAGTGTATCATCTCTCTTTGGTGTGCCACTGTGCTACCCATGACGCCTGTTCCAATTTCCCGGTTGTGGACCAGACACAGACCCACTGATCTGTTCCATGGTCCCAGCCGTGGGATGACGCCTATAGATCCTGCAACTACTTCACTATCATGCCCAGACAACAGTAGCAGGACAAGTGTGCCTCAATCTTCCTGAACACAGGAGGCCGATGTCCAGGGATCACAGTAACAAGCCCTGACTTCTAAGTCTCAGGCCACGTTTTTCACAGCAGCTGGTAACAGCCTGAACGCAAATCCCAGGTGTATAGCGGCATGTTGGTCCGCTGAGGTGAGTCTGTGCTGAAATGGGGAGCTTATTTTTTTATTGTGAGTCTAGGCAGGAATGCTGAGCTACTTATCGAATAATAATGTACGGATTTGCTAACGTGTGAAATATTATTCATTGGGAACCCTTGGGGTCAAGAGCTGTTGGTCCATAAATTAGCCACTCCAAACCTAGTTTCCATGCAGAAAGCACCACGCTGAGCTCTCGTTCCCTTTCACACAGCATCAGTATAATTAGAGAGCTCTTTCGAACGGCTCACAAATGTTATTATGCTCCTTCAGAAGAGTTAACTGCCATTCTCCTGTGCCTCTTGAAACCCATCATTGTGCCTTTTGAGATAGTCTGACTTCTAATTATAGAATGTCTTTAGATAGGGCTTGCTGAAAGTGTGGCGAACTTCATCTAAAGTGCTTTCTCAGCTTTAGTTAACCCTTCAGATTGCAGGCTCAGCTTATTGCTTACTTGCATGTTTCTGCACTTGTCTGCTGCGTTCAGCCTTGGATGGAGAAAATGCACATTTTAACTCAATGGTTCAGCCGACCACTATCACAGCTTACTAGCTTCCTGTGTAGATGTTACAGAGAGTGGCTGATATCATAGAATCATAGAAATTAGGTGCAGGAGTAGGCCATTCGGCCCTTCGAGCCTGCACCGCCATTCAATATGATCATGGCTGATCATCCAACTCAGTATCCTGTACCTGCCTTCTCTCCATACCCCCTGATCCCTTTAGCCACAAAGGCCACATCTAACTCCCTCTTAAATATAGCCAATGAACTGGCCTCAACTACCTTCTGTGGCAGAGAATTCCACAGACTCACCACTCTCTGTGTGAAAAAAGATCTTCTCATCACGGTCCTAAAAGACTTCCCCCTTATCCTTAAACTGTGACCCCTTGTTCTGGAGTTCCCCAACATCGGGAACAATCTTCCCACATCTAGCCTGTCCAACCCCTTAAGAATTTTGTAGGTGTCTATAAGATCCCCCCTCAATCTCCTAAATTCCAGCGAGTACAAGCCGAGTCTATCCAGTCTTTCTTCATATGGAAGTCCTGCCATCCCAGGAATCAGTCTGGTATATCCTGAACACTCTGTCAGGGGAGATGATGGAATCATAAACAATGTATATTTTTAAGGGGTAGTTAGACAGATACTGAAATTGGTAAGGCGTAGAAGGAGATGGTTCTGATGCAAGTCAATGGGATTAGTTAGCTGAGTAAGAAAAATCAGCATGTGCATAATGGGCCAAAGGGCCCATTTCTGTTCGTACAACGTGATGATAGATATAAGAAAAGATAGTAGAAACAAGGAACTGCAGTTACTGGTTTACATTTTATGCCGAGACCCTTCTTGGAGTCAATAGACAATAGGTGCAGGAGTAGGCCATTTGGCCCTTCGAGCCAGTACCGCCATTCAATGTGACCATGGTTGATCATCCCCAATCAGTACCCCGTTCCTGCCTTCTCCCCATATCCCCTGACTCTGCTATTTTTAAGAGCCCTATCTAGCTCTCTCTTGTAAGCATCCAGAGAACCTGCCTCCACTGCCCTCTGAGGCAGAGAATTCCACAGTCATAGAGACATAGAGTCATGCAGTGTGGAAACAGGACCTTTGGTCCGATATGCCCACACTGACCAACATGCCCCATCTACTGGTCCCACCTGCCTGTGTTTGGCCCATAACCCTCTAAACCTTTCCCATCCATGTACCTGTCTAAATGTTTCTTAAGTGTTGTGATAGTACCTGCCTCAACTACCTTCACTGGTAGCTCGTTCCATACACCTACCACCCTTTGGGTAAAAAAAGTTACCCCTCAAGTTCCTAGTAAATCTTTTAGCCCTCACTTTAAACCTATGTCCTCTGGTTCTCGATTCCCCAGCTTTGAGGATCTGGACTCATCAGTGGAGGTTTGCTGTGAATGTGTTAAGTTTTTCACAAAGATCACCGCGAAAACCCTTCCCATTTAGCAGAGATCCTTCCTGCTTGGGTTGTGCATGGCCCTGTTCCTGACCGGCTTTGGGTGAAAGACAATGACAAGCACCGCCCTTTCCATGTGAAAGGAAGTGCCGCAGCCCCAGTGCCAAGTGACTCACTTCCCACCGGCTGAGGGCCGGCGGCTTATGGGGACACGGGGACCGCTGGGCTTGGGAAGTTCCCACATCAGTGCAGGAGACCCACGTCAGCTGGGGAGGTCCTCCCCTGGTGGCATGGACAATGGTTTGAGATGGTGGTTCCTGTTCTGTGGAGCGTGTCAGGCAGTATCTCTGGACAACGTAGAAAGGTGCACGTTCGGGTCGGGTTTTGGTGTTGATAAGCATATGGGGTGAAGAACGCTTTGATAGGACAATATAGGAAAAAGGTTGAAGCTTAGCATTGATCGGTTGGGCTGAATGGTCTGTGTAAAATTGTGTGCATTTTATCATCATGGTGCACACTTTAGTGATGTCGTCAGCCCCCCCCCCCACCTACGGTGCAAACACAAGCTCAGAAGCCCTTGCAGGAATATAAACCTTTTTATTACCCATTACATTATTGAAAGGTCATAGCGTAGACCCTGGTGATTGAACTCTGGGAAAGGGTGGGCCAGATATTATCCACGCCAGCTGTAGATTTACCTCTTTCTTCCGGTCGCTGCCCAGTCGCTGTAGCACCCACTTTATGCTGGCCTGGGGGGATTTGGGCAGGCACTCCAGGAACGTGCTACTGCCTTCCACACCGTACTGCTCCGTCTCCACCGTTTTCCTGTTAGCTGTCAACGTATCGATAGTGCGTTAGGACTCAGCGTGATACCACCTTACCATCAGAATGCACAAGGATACGCTACAATTGTACAAACACACGCACACGCACACCATCTTGCATAAGCGGACACAAAGTGCGCGAGTAACTCAGCGGGCCAGGCCGCATCTCTGGAGAAAAAGGAACGGTTGACGTTTCGTGTCTGGTCCCTTCGTTGGACTCAAAGTGGAGGGGAGGGAACTTGTGGTAAGAAAAGGCCAGAACAAAGCAGGGCCGGAAGCGGATGACCAAGGAAGGGTGGAGCCCATAATGGTCCATTGTTGGCTGGGGATGAGGTGATAAAGAAGGGATGCAAGGATGGGAACAATGGAACTGGTAGGATGACTAGGGTGGGGGAGGGGTTTGTTGTAGCTTGTTGTAGCCCGACTTTACTTATTACCAGAAGCTATCTCACCACAGACTCGATATCCGACATTTTGGTTTTGAATTCATTTTTTCTCTATCTTTTACCACACTCACTGCATGGGACTGGTCGCTGAGGCGCGTGGAACTTCATCTATAATGAGCTCTCGATTACAAAACCAATCGTTACTGTGGGATAAACCAAAGATCCTATAGCGAGCAAGATAGTCTACTCGACGAAAAAGACACGGTGCGGTCATGGGCAGATACATGGGTAATTTAAGGCCCCATTTCCGTAACCGGCTTCCGTCTCCGCACCAAAGATGCCATAGGATAATAGTGCGGAGACGGAAGCCGTCGTAAAAATAAAAGTTATTTGGTAAAAATCTTCTCCTCATTTTCAGAATTTTGTGTTCTTTTTACTTGTGTATCTGTATGTTAACTCAAATATCACTGTACCTTAATTGGTGCATGTGACAATAAATTTGAACTTGACCAGAGCTAAAAGCTCAGAGATTAGAGTGGGCAGGCAGAATCTTTTTTTCTCGGGATGGAAAAATCAAAAACTAGTGGGCGTAGATTTAAGATGAGATGGGCCAAGTTTAAAGGAGTTGTACAGGGCAAGCTTTTTTACACAGAGGGTGGTGAGTTTCTGGAACGTGCTGCTAGGGTTGGGTGTGAGGCAGATCTGTTAGTGGATAGGCTTGGGGGTTGAAACATGTATGTTAGGGGCATTAAAAAAAACCCTTTTGGATAGACATATGGATATGCAGTGAATGGAGGGATATGTGTAATGGTCGGGTGGATAAATGAGGGTCTTGGCATCATGTTCACCACATACATTGTGGGCTGAAGGGCCTGATCTTGCGCTGTGCTGTTCTATGTTTTATGTTCCAAAATGCAAAGTCACACATCTGAAAAATATTTTATTGTGCTCAAGTCCCACTGTACTTTACATTTAAGAGATTTAAAGATATTGTGCAACTGGTAGTTGTTGTTTTTGATATCTCATTGTGTTTGCACCTCTAACACACCCTTGCCTCTCACTTTAATGCCCATCACACAGAACTAAGGCGATGCCCACCTTCTGGGGACTAGGGAAAGTCTCAGCACTCACCGTTGGAGTTGTAGCCTCGGCACTGCCGGATGGGGTTGCCATGCCGCACGTCTTGCCTCCGGCTTCGCCTGTCAAAACCAAAGCAGAGCGGGTTCCGGTGAGAGCCATCAACATGCATTTTGCAATGCTTAGTTTATTATTGTTTCCAGTGGAAGTAATCATCATGGTTCATTGTGTACTAAGAGTCAGAATCAAAACATCCCAGATTGGTCAACCACCCTCCACCCAATAAATCAGCGTGCCTGATTTACCTTTCCTCACATTTTATATTTCGTTGATTCATTAGTTGAAAGTATTCCACAGCATGGGAATAGTAGACAGAATTAAAGACAGAAGCCGTAGTCGGGATCGAACCCAGGTCTCAGGTGCTGCACGCGCTGTAAGACAGCAACTCTACCACTGCGCCACCATGCCTGCCTGTACATGGTACATGGATAGGAAAGCTTAAAGGAACATGGGCTAAATGCGGGCAGGTGGGACTAGGGGCATCTTGGTCGGCAAGGGAAAGTTGGGCCAAAGGACCTGTTTCTGTGCTGTATGACTCTCTGACTAGTAGCTGTAACGTGGACTTGGGTTATTGTTGGCTTATCCATGATCTATTAGTACGTAATAAGAAAGTGTGAGACAAAAGAGAACGGCAGGACAGTTGGACATTGGGTGGCACAGTGGTAATGTTGCTGCCTCAGCGCCAGAGACCAGGGTTCGATCCTGACTTTGGGTGTTGTTTGTGTGGAGTTTGCATTTTCTTCCTGTGACAGCGTGGTTTTCCTCCCACAGTCCACAGGTATATAGGTTTGTAGGTGTAATTGGTTTTGATAACAATTATAAATTGTCCCTATGTAGGATAGTGTTGGTGTACGGGGTGAGCGCTGGTTGGTGCACTCAGTGGGCCGAAGGATCTGTTTCCACGCTGTATTTCTCAAGTCTAAAAGAGAACAACTTATTGCAGCTTTTGGGAGTCAAGATGTATTTTGCCCCATCTCTGCATTTGTCAGAATTTAATACTCTCCTGTGGGAAAACTGCACAAAACTGTGACCCTCGGCATTGAGTTTCAAGATGCAACCATACATGAAAGGTGACACAGATCAACTATGTCTCATCGACGTTCCTGGAGTGTGCCTGACACAAAATGCCTGCTTCTTAACAGCCAAGGAATTCCCAAACCAAATTCATGTGAGACATTTCAATTTGACAAGACGCTATTGGAAAACTTGCTGTGGACCTGACTGTCAAACTGAGGCAACGTTTGGGGATGGGGGCAGGATAAGATGAATCACATAATTATTTTCTAAAAAAAAAACCCACTTAAAACACAAGACCACGGAAAGGGATCAAATGTGTTTAAGTAACAGATTAATTAACATTTTTTACAAATTACATGAAACATTCCTCTTTTTTGACGGCCATTCCTCACCAATAGTGACACTGACCTTGTGCCTGTCACAGGTTCAGTTGGGAGATTTTCTAGCTTACCTTGGCAGGAGTTGCAAGAAGTTGGGGGCAGCACAATGGCACAGTTCATGGAGCTGCTGCCAGACAGCGCCAGAGGCACGGGTTCGATCCTGACCTCGGGTGCTGTTTGAGTGGAATTTGCACACTCTCTCTCTCGTGGGTTTCCTCTGGCTTTCCTCCTGCACCCCCAAAGACCTGAGGGCTCGCAGGCTAATTGGTCTCTTTAAATTACCCTTAGTGTGTATAGAAGGGATGTGAAAGTGGGATAACAGAACTAATGTGATCACCCCTGGCACCAAAATAGCGCCTCTTGCAATTGGTCTCAGGGGGCTGCTCTGTACATTCTATAAACCCGGCGATTGTGCTCATGTATGGTGATAGTCTTCCTGATCTGTGTGCAAAAAATGTATTTCACTGGTACACGTGGTTCTTGTTTAGTACGGTTGTCAGGGGTTATGGGAGAAGGCAGCAGAATGGGGTTTAGAGGGGAAAATAGATCAGCCATGATTGAATGGCAGAGCAGACTTGATGGGCCGAATGGCCTAATTCTGCTCCTGCAACTTATGAACTTATGAATGAGATAATAAAGAAACCATGACCGTGTAGCGCAAAAGATATAACATTAAGTCCGATCAAAGATAGTTCAAAGGTCCCCAATGAGCACAACTGGTGACAAATTCCATTGTCAGTTACCTCTTGGAAGATGCCAAATATCTGGAACAAGCATTGCCGTCCCAAGCACAGTATGGGTCTCTAGCAAGGCAGCAGTCAGCACAGGCCTCTCCGTAAACATCGCAGCGGTGAAGGGTGACCTGCGTAATACCCAAGGCAGAGCCAACATACAACTGTTGCTGCAGAAGAATAAAAAACAAACAAAGGCTAAGAATAGATCTGGATCTGACCATTTCTGAACAAGATTAGTCATGGAGGCATCGTGTCATACAATGTGGAAACAGGCCCTTTGGCCCATCTTGCACACATCTAGCAACATGTCCCACCTACACTAGTCCCACCAACCTGTTTGTTAGAGTGAATAAGAGCGTCAGTTCATAAATCTCTTTTCCATGGTACATTAAATTATTCTCTTTAGACCATAAAGAACCCAGGCATAAATGTAACACATGGAAAACTAATCAGACGTGTAACATGTGCTGCCTACCCAAGCCAATTAACCTACAAACCTGTACATCTTTAGAGTGTGGGGGGAAACCGGGGCACCCGGAAAAAAAACAGGGAGAAAGTACAAACACTGCGCAGACAGCACCCGTAGTCAGGATCAAACCCAGTCCTTTGGCGCTGTGAGGCAGCAACTCTATAGCTGCGCCATTGTATTGCCCCACCGTAAGCCTGTAGTAACTAGGCATCATGTTCAGTACGGACACTGTGGGCCAAAGGGCCTGTTCCTGTGCTGTACTGTTCTGTGGTTAAAGCCATTCAGATCCATCAGTTTCTAGCTGTTCAATAAAAACTGCCGCTTCAGTACTTTTTCTGCTTATCCCATTATATCTTGAATAAGATCGTCCAAGTTTTAAGATCGTCAAATCGTCCAAGTTTTAAGATCGTCAAATCGTCCAAGTTTTATCAAAGGAGGCTTTAAGCTTTTTCACCATTATTGAAAAAGTGGAACTAATTCTTATCATTCGATTTTCTTCCACTGAACGTAAACTGTACCACAAACTGAAGATTTTGGGGTCAAACACGTAACAGAGGGATCCTCACCCTTTTGGAAGAGATCTTCATTGTCCTCAATTGTGTCGGCATCTGTAAAATTCAATGCAGTAGTTCATCATTACGTGGTAGATGCTCGTCAAGTAAATTAAATTGTTACACCAATTGCAAGTTTTAACTCTTCCTGTGACTGATGTAGTTTGGAAGAGAAGCAACCTTGGTTCCTCTGTTTTTGTCTTTTTGCTCTCTCTTTTTGCCAGGAATGGTCATAAGGGAGAATTGTTGTATGATGATTCAATTCAATGATTCAACGATCCAATTCAATGATTCAACGACACGTTATTGTCCAATGTGCCTAGGTGCAGTGAAATGCTTTGTTTTGCATACAACCCGGTAAAACCATACAACTGAACAAGAATCGCCACGTTTTCTGTGCCGACATAGATACAACAGGTTCATTGAACAGTTTTATCTTTGACTCGCAAGGGCAAACCAGGGACAAAGCGTAGTTGGTGATCTTGTTCCCAAATCCCATCTCAATCATCTCTTGCCATCTGGCCATGATAAGACCTATGCTCCTCTAATTCTGATCTGTTCACCATTACTGAATCTTATTGCTGATGACTATACTGATATACCACTGATGACGATATTTCATCGACAAAGGCCCAAAACTCTGAAATTCCACTGCCCTTCAAACCTCTCCAATTCTCCTTCCTCATTTAACCTGCATCTGTAATCTTACTTTTGCCCGTACCATATATGTTGCTCAGTTTCTGTCATATTATAAATACAATGTAAAGGTAACGTTGAGAACAGAGTGTATCACATAGATTGATCTCAATACATTGCTGTAACAAACACTACTGCCCAGTTGAAAGTTACTGCCTTCAATAAAAGATGTTCAGCCCTACTTCCAGAAACACAAAGACAACCATAGACACTGCAACATTTTGCTTCTTTAAAAATGTTAGTGAAATTTGATTTGTTTTATAGAGTCATACAGTGTGGAAACAGGCCCTTCAGCCTAACTTGTCGACCAACTACATCTACACTAGTCCAACTTGCCAGCGCTTTGCCCATACCCTTCTAAATCTGTCCCACCCATGCACCTTCTTAATTGCTAATTGCTTCTTAAATGTTATGATAGCCCCTGCCGCAACTCCCTCCTCCGGCAGCTCGTTCCATAGACCATTTGTGTGAATATTGTTCGATATCGCTGGCATTATCAACGCGCTGAACATGAATACTATAGTGGCAAATGGCTCGGGGTGAGATGGGAACAGAGAATGTATGAGCACTTCATAACCAGAAAAAAATAACCATTTAAAAAAATTATATTAGCACTTGTGACACCCTATTGGAAAATTAATAGTTTTAAAACAAATCTTTAAAATTGGGGCAAATTGATATTGTAAAATGACTGATGCTATTGGAGAGGTGTGGTGTTGACCTATCTGGTTTAGAGTGAGCAAGCTTTACACATTTTCATCAAATTCTTGCTAAATTCTACCACTCACCTACACACTAGGGCAAATTACAGTGGCATTTAACCTGCCGACCTGCATGCTTTTGGGATATGGGAGGAAACCCATGCGGGAGAACATGCAAACTCCACACAGACAGCACCGGAGGTTGCGATTAAACCTGCGTCTCCACTGCCTGCACATCTGTGTCACCATAAAAATACTTTTGTCTCTTGTAAAATGCAGCAACTTTACTGTTGTGTAGTTCTGAAAATATTTTTTTTTTGTAAAATATTTTTATTAGAAGTAATTACATATTAAGAAGAAATAATATAAAATCAAAAAAAAAGAAAATATTATTCGTCACATACATTCTTAATATTTTTAAAATTTACAGTCAATCTTATTTATACTTCTGAAAATTTATAGTTCTGAAAATATTGACAATGACCTTGAAAACCTCGACCTCCTCAAGCATAAGTTCTTCCGTTTCCATGTCATCCTTGGGCAACACGATGACTTTCTGCACTGTCCCCTGATCTGCATGGGAAAAGCAGGAAGAACAGTGAATGAGCTGCAATGGAGGGTTTCACCTGCATCCTGTGAATGAGTTGGGAGCACCATTCAGGTTGCAGTCAGACTACAGAACCCAGGGGGCATCACGGAGACACCGTGAACTCGAAATCACTGGAGATTGCAAAATGCTGACAATTGCTTACGCAGTGGAATGTAGTTTTGATTTGATAAATCAGGTGGATCGCATACAGTTTAGTTGCTGCTGTCATTATGCAGAGCATATGTGGGACTCCCAACTCAGTAACAGTGTGGGAGCACCACTCCCCACTCCCCACTCCCCACTCTCCACTCCCCACATAGATAGTGTTGGTTTATGAAGGAGGCCTCCCGCCATCTCCTCCGGAGGAATGAAGAGAAATTCTGATTGTTAGTCGGGCTCCTGCCCCAAGAATGAATGAAAGTAAATAACAGTTTGTGCCTGAGTTCTGTGATTTACCTGTGCTGAAATCAGGCCTCAGTCATTTGGAGGTAAACGTGGAATATATTTGTGATTGCTATTCAGTGTGATCTCCACTCGTTAAACTGATCTAATCTGTTAGTACATGATCCACATCTCTCTATTCCCTGCACTTCTACATTATGTGTATGTTTAGAAGCCTCTTAAATGCCACAGCCATATTTGCCTCCCCCACCACCCCAGGCAATGCTTTCCAGCCCACCATTACTCACCGTGTAAAAAAAAACTCCCCCTCTCACCTGATACTTATGTCCTCTAAGTGTTGGACATTTCCACCGAGGGATAAATACATTTTGAGAGCTTCCTGCCATATCCACCACCCTCCCACTGTATTTGGGTAGGAAAGGGTTAATTGTCTACGCTGGATCCATTACCTGTGCCGATGAAAAGCACCTCGTATCGTCCGTCTGCTGCATCCACCTGGTCCACGGCGATGGTGGTGAATTCATAGTCCACGTTGGTCCTGACCACCAGAGGTCGCTTGTGCACTGGATAGACGACATTGTACATGGTGGGGTGGTTCCTCATGAAGTTGATCACTTCGTCCGGATAATCTTTTGTAGATTTCATTGAAGGTGTAAAGGTGCCACCGGGACACTGCAAAAACATATCAAGAAGAAAATCCCCCTCAATTCAAAAGTGCACGTTTGGACATGCACATGGGATAGGAAACCTTTCTAGGGATTTGGGCCAGGCATGAGCAAATGGGACTCGCTTGGATGTGTCATGTGGTAATCAGTTTGAAGAAGGGTTCCGACCAGAAACGTCACCTATCTGTCTTCTACAGAAATGCTGCCTGTATCGTTGAGTTAGCCAGAACTTTTGGGGTGGGACATCCTGGTCGGCATGGACAATTGGACCGAAGGGCCTGTTTCCATGCTGTATGACTCTGACCTGTCGCCCGTGCCAATCTATGGGCATGGTATGGCTATGGGTAAGCTGAAGAAGGGTCCTGATCAAAAGAACGTTCTCCTGAGATGCTGCCTTACCTGCTGAGTTGCTCCAGCTCTTTGTGTCTTCCCCAGCTTTGGATCACTGGGTAGAGCTCTCAGTGTCTGGTCAGAGAGGATTGTGAGGTCAAGTCCTACTCCAGAAATCTTAGAACATGGTGTTCGCGGTGGCCATTTTGGGCCCAGGAAGATCCCAGCATCAACAATAATGGCAGAAACGTAATCACCCTTGATCATGTCGGCCATGGCATCATTGAAACATAGAAACATAGAAAATAGGTGCAGGGGAGGCCATTCGGCCCTTCGAGCCAGCACCGCCATTCATTGTGATCATCCCCTATCAATAACCCGTGCCTGCCTTCTCCCCATATCCCTTGACTCCACTAGCCCCTAGAGCTCTATCTAACTCTCTCTTAAATCCATCCAGTGACTTGGCCTCCACTGCCCGCTGTGGCAGGGAATTCCATAAATTCACAACTCTCTGGGTGAAAAAGTTTTTTCTCACCTCAGTCTTAAATGACCTCCCCTTGTTGGCAATGCCACTCTCTCCCACTGTCTGTTTACAAGTGGATGGGTATCATTAGTTATAGGAGCAGAATTAGGCTATTCGGCCCATCAAGTCTACTCCGCCATTCAATCTTGGCTGATCAACCTTTCCCCTCACAACCCCATTCTCCTACCTTCTCCCCTTAACCCCTGACACCCGTACTAATCAAGAATCTAACCCGTACTAATCAAGAATCTATCAATCTCCACCTTAAAAATATCCATTGACATGGTCTTCACAACATTCTGTGGCAGTGAATTCCACAGATTCACCACCCTCTGACTGAAGAAATTCCTCCTCATCTAATTTCTAAAGGTACGTCCTTTTATTTTGCTGCTGTGCCCTCTGGTCTTTGACTCTCCCACTAGTGAAAGCATACTCTCCACATCCACTCTGTCCAGGCCATTCACTGTTCGGTAAGTTTCAATGAGGTCCTCTCCTCTCCTCCCCTCCCCCCCCCGCCCCTCATCCGTCTTTCCCACGGATTTTCCATGAGTATTCGGTCACAATTTTTTTTAGACTTTTCCTCTTAACAGCAGAAGCAGCTCAGCTGTTCCCATGACTTCATTGGCAGGGAGGAGGCCCGGTTATTTTTGACCAGCTCCACTAACTGGCACTGACTGAAAGCCGCTTGCTGCGGAGGATGACGCAAATAGCTGTCCCACCCCGTCAGTATCAATGGAAAAGTATTCTGAAAGGGGTCGCCTTTGAAGCTCGTGCTATCTGATTGCTGCTGTAATAATGGTGCAGCAGGTTATTGCAGGGTTTGCTCAGAAGGGTGTGGAGGATAAGCCCTTATCCTCTGAAAGAGGAAATGTAATGATTGCCAGTTGAAGCTGTGGTACAGGGAGGGTGCCATTAACCTTCACAGGGTCTTCCTGTCAGAGGAATCTTTTTCTCTGTTACACCTACCAACTAATGCTACCTAGAGGGAGATTAGACATCAATAAATGTTATTACAGATAAAGGAGTCAGGTTAACACAGATAAAGGACTCTTTCAAAGACCAAAGAGGGACCGTTGGGGAGTACATTGAACAATTGTAACTTTGTCGGTGTCCTAGGCATGGCCCAAACTTTGTGTACGGTGCGCAAAACAAAGTATGTCACCGTGACGCGTCACGTGGTAAATCCAAGATGGCGCCCAAACCAGGCGACTATTTGCGTGCTGTGCTGATCACAGATGCGGATCTACAATCACATATTACAATCGCTCCACACACTTAAGTACACTGTCAATGGCCCGACTGTCTCTCCGCTGACTGGATAGCACACGACAAAAGGCTTTTCACCGTCCGTCGGTCCACGTGACAATAAACTAAACTGAACCGAGTAGAGCATCAGTCAATCAACCGGTCAATATTTCAGGGTCTGCAAACTCTCTGATCATCCAGTAGGGAGGAAGAGCAGGGGAACACGTGACGGAAACAAAAGTGGAGGAGTCGCCACACTTCCTGAGGATCGGTGGACACAGATGGGCTGAATGAACCAAAGTCATAACTCTGTGTCTCCAGGGAGTGAATGCTTCCTTCCCAGAACTAGCAGATGGAGCCACATCATGAACTCCAGTGGGTGGAAGGTGGAAGAGTATTTTGCTTCAGATGCAGAAGATCCACCTACCACCCTCCCTCCCGCACCCAGCGACGAGGAGAAAGCTCAGCCGCGTTACTTACGGTGCCGGGCCTGGGGTACGGTATCTTCTTCGCGTAAGGCATCCACTGGTAATTCGGCCCTTCCTTGTGGGCAAAGGGCCCGTTGAAGACTGTACGGATGTCGGTCATTGAGTACACACACACAGCCGACCCTTTAAATACTGATCTGTTGACACAAGAATGAACAGACCACGAGTGAATGGCCGGTCAGACCGCACAATAATTCCCGGTTTTTAATAAGAAGGATAAAGATCGTGAAATGACACCGGGAGTGTGTCGAGTTAACGCTGTTGCAAGCAATATTGCAGTGATATGGTGGTGTATTCATACTCTTAGGGGTCATTTTAGTCAAGAGTGCTTAATTGTCATAAGCACCGCCAACGGAATAATGAAACTCTTACTTGCAGCAGCATAACGAGGCCACAAACATTAATAACATATAATGAAAAATGCCAATAAATTACTAACCACAATAGTGCAAAACCTAAAGTCCTTTGTGCAACTAAAGACAGTCCATAGAAGTTCGTAGCTGAGGTTAGTATTGTGTGGTGTTCAAGAGCCTGTTGGTTGTTGGGAAGCAGCTATTCCTCAACCTGATGGTCAGACTCGTGTACCTTCTTCCTGATGGTAGGAGTGAGGGCAGGGTGGTGTGCTTTTTTTAAAATGAAATTGGCTACCTTTTTTGAGGCAACCTCCCTCTCGATTCCTTCAATGGTGGGGAGGTCAGTGCATGTGATGGGCTGGGCAATGTCCACCACTCTCTGATTATGCAGAATTCTAATTCACCTTATCATCTTTCAGGTGGTGATTCACCTCTCCTGGGATTCTACACTATATATCTCTCAGGGTTTTATTCTCTCCTGTCTTCTGATCACTTTGGTCAATTTGTTTCACCAAATTGGTTTCCATTTCCAGGTCTGCTTTCTCGTTTGGATCATAAGGTCAGGATTTGAGGACCTGAGCCACCTTGGTATTCACTGGTGGGTATGATGCTCATTGGCATGACTGCCCTCTGGCAACAAGATGGTAGGATTCTGAAGCACTGCATGGCCTTGCTGAGGACCTACTTTTACGCAAAGGGTGGTGGATACATGGAACAAGCGGCCTGGGGAGGTAGGGGAGGCAGGTACTACAGCAACATTTAAAATACGTTGGGACAGGTAAATGGATAGGAAATGTTTAGAGGGATATGGGCCAAACTAGTGGGGCTAGTGTAGATGGGGCACCTTGGTTGGCATGGGCAAGTTGGACTGAAGGGCTTGTTTCTGTGCTGTATGACTCGATTACTCTATGACCCAACACGCAGGTGCTGTGTGGCGCTGAACTTCAGCCCATTGTTGCAAAGGGCCATTTTACCTCCTGCATTTGTAATGGCCTTGTGAAAGAGCTACCCAGTAGTTTCACCAGCCTTTGCACCATCCCTCAATGCCTTGTTACAAGTATTGATATGTCATCCAGATAAACACATACAGATACCTTCACAGATTACTTTAGACTTCTGGAGATACAGCGAGGAAGTAGGTCCTCTGGCCCACGTAGTCCGCACTGACCATCGAACACCTTGTACACTAGCACTATCCTGCACACGAGCGACAATGTACAGACAGACGCCAGTTTATCTGCCAACTTGCACGTCTTTGGAGCGTGGGAGGAAACCCGAGCCCCTGGAGAAAATCCACGCGGTCACAGGGAGAATGTACAAACTCCATACAGACAGCACCCGTAATCAGGATCGAACCCAGGTCTCTGGCGCTGTAAGGCAACCACTCTACCACTGCACCACCCATCCCATTTCCTCTAAGTTCTTGCTTCAACCACCTAGCAGCCATAGTCTCCATTTACCCTGGTCCCAGTAAATATATCTGAGGGTTTTACTCTCTCCACCCGAATCCACACTGGCCAGCGATCCCCATGCCCACGCACTATTCTACACACTAGGGACAATTCACAATTCTTACCGAAGACAATTAACCAACAAACTTGTACATCTTTGGAACTGTTCTAACTAACTGAATTCTGAAAAGGTTCCTGTCTAATCCATAAAATTAAAGTAGCTATTTCTTCCAGTCTTACGCTTTAATTCAACACATGGAAATGCAAAGTGTGACTAAATCATTTCTTCAGGGTGGCTGCGATGATAAGGCAACGTTTGTAGAACAAATTTGTTAATTTTGTGCCTCGTAAGATCAACCCATTCCTGAACGGAGCCCCGTTGTACCTACCCCGAGGCTGTGAATGCAGCGTAGATGATCGGGTTCTTTATGTCTTGGGTCTGTTGAATGAAGATGTCCTCTGGAGAGAAAGGGGGAAAAACAGAGTGTTACTTGCTTCTCTGCTTTGAGCACAGTCAGAAGCCGGATAAAATACTTTGGCCAAATGTCCAAGCCATCCTACTAAATAACAAGGACAATCTGGGTGTTACCCCCATCCCACCTGCGGCAAGGTTAAGGCTTGTTTCTTAAGTGAAGGATGTTATGATGGATGGGAAGCAAAAGTCACTGAGACTGGAAAAGTAATGCATCATCTGCAAAGGTTGTTTCCGCATTCCCGAGGTGAAACAGTAGGAAATTAACTTAGCTACAAGATCGTTGTTAATGACTGTGGTTTGTACAGGAATTGTCTGAGACCCGCCATCTGTTTCTCCATCTTCAATTCTAATTGCCTGTCAAGCATGGAGTCCCAAGTCTGCGACCTATTACCCCAGTGTCTTTTCACTGGTGTAGTCCATCAGAGCCGTGCCAGCAACGTAAGTGCTTCAGGACATTTTACTACCTGAAAGACACGGTGTTGATGGCAGCTCTCCCTCGGTGACCGGGGTATTAATAGTGGGTTCCCTGAGCCGTGGGAAGCTGTGAAAGCGATGGTGCGGTGCGTTCCTGAATCCTACTGCCTATGCACCTATTCCTTTCCGTAGACATGCTGCCAAGTGAACAAGTCTTTGACCTTCATCTGTGTCAGAGAACGGAGAACAAAGTAAAGCACTAAATAGCTCCCGGCAATAAATAATAAGGGTGCATTAACCAAGTCCCTATCCTTCCGAGCCAATGTACTTTTGTGTACTTCATACAAGCTGAACTGATAATGATTCAGAACAATGCAGCTTTCTCTTAAAGTTAGACAGTACGGAGTGTTAAACTGTTAAAACCACATCTTTTCAATTAAGATCACGGAGTGAGTTCATAATAAGTCCTGAAACACTCATCAACACCAGGTTCAAGATATTATATATTTAGCATTGGGAGCAGGAATCACAGGTTCATTTTAAAACAAATGCTCATGTTTAGTTTAGTGATACTACATGGAAAGAGGCCCTTCGGCCCACTGAGTCCGCACTGACCATCAATCACCCAGGCACACAAGTTCAATGTCATCCCACTTTCACATCCAATCCCTACACACTAGGGGCAATCTACGTCTGAGGGATGTGGGAGGAAACCGGAGCACCCGGCGGAAATCCGCGCGGTTACAGGGATAACATGCAAACCCCACACAGACAGCGGCCGAGGTCAGGATCGAACCCGGGCCTCTGGCGCTATGAGGCAGCAGCCCTACCGGCTGCACCACGTTGCCGCCCTAAGTTAAGCGGGCATGACGAGGTTTTAACAAGCATTTTGAAGATCGGTAAAGAATCGGAGAAACCGAGGAAGGAAATTCCAGAGTTAGAGGTTTGTCATCACTGTTACCAATGTTGGATCAATTAATTTCAGACTGTGACCATCATCATCTCCCAGTTAGGCCTCGTCGTTAATGTCAGCCTATCAGTGAGACTTGAAGAACTAGCAGACTGCTGCCGTTCGGTTCGAAGGTTCAACGTAATATATTGATTCAGGCTGTGGTGCTGGTGTCAGCCCATGTCCGAGACTGTTAGCAAAGTGTGTGCTCAGTGACAAGGGAGTTCAAAGAAGATGTCAACACTCAAACCCGATTACTCTGACCTGAACGCATTGAATTAGTGGATTACTCTTCCACTATTTGTTTCCCAGGACTGCACCCTATCATTTAGACGGCATATCTCTGGTCCTAATGAGTTTGCAAAGCACTGCAACTGTGTAATAGCCGGGAGTATAACAAGGGGAAGGGAGACTTCTCCTTCAGTGTTTTAACTGTTCAAAGACAGCCCATTACGCAAAAATAAATCTCCTTAATGGTTATCAGGTCTCCCGAGTCCTATAAACTAATCAAAAAACATGGGAAATAGTTGCTGATAGGTTTATTGATTTTACATAACAATTCTTTGTTTGAACTACCCGTAACTCCCAGAACACAGAACTAATGAGTCGGGCACACGGACTGAGCCAAACATCTTAGTTAAGCTTTTAAAGAAGGAACTGCAGATGCTGGAGAATCGAGGGTACACAAAAAGCTGGAGAAACTCAGCGGGTGCAGCAGCATCTAAGGGGCGAAGGAGATAGGCGACGTTTCGGGTCGAGACCCTTCTTCAGAGCTTATAGGACTTGATATTACAATCCCTACTATAATTGGCACCTTCTTAATATCTTGAGTGGGGTGGAAGATTGCAACCTTCACGTGGTCCGCCCTGTTTCGACTAATGCAATCAACTCGACGTGCACAAACGGAAGATCAAATAGAACAAGTTGTCCAACAACTTTAGCCTGTGCACGCCACACGAAAGAAGAATATCTTGAGTGGGGGTAGGGGTAAAGACTTCATTGGGGTCATCAGGTGGGCACCCTCCTTCCTTGGTGTCGCGTTGATAGGCCCACGACACCTCCCGAGGGCTCAACGACAACACCTGGCGTCCCAGGTGCGCTCTCCTCCATTTTACCCCTCTTACTGGCCAGTTGGAGTCCTTCCTCTTCAGCCACAGCCAGTTGCTGCTTCACTCGGCAGCCTCTGACAGCGACCTGACCGCTTGCCGGAAGGCCTGTCCTCGAACTCCCACTCCCTTCAGGAGACTGGTTGTTGACATGGCTACAAACCCTCCACAACCAACCTCCACAGGGAGCACCTGAGTACGCCAGCCGCGTTGTTCTGCCTCTGCTGCTAAGTCTGAATACTTCAGACATTTGCGTTCATGCGCTTCACCAACTGCAGCCTCCCAAGGCACAGTTAACTCCACCGTGTACAGGGACTTCTGTGAAGTTGACCACAAGTTCAGGTCCGGCCTGAGAGTAGCTGTGATGATCTCTGGTGGAAAGATGAGCTTTTGGTCTAGATCAGCCTTCATTTTCCAGTCCCGGGCAGTGACCAGGTCGGTTCCTTTCATGCATATGGCTTCTCTGGAAGTTGTCCTGCCTTTACAAAAGGGGTGGTGTTCGAGAAGCCAGGCGTTGGGGGAGGGAGGGCATTGGTGGTAGATCTCCTTCCATCCAAGGTAATCGGCAGTTGTCGCAGGACCTGATTGTGCCTCCAGGAGTAGCGGCCTGGTGAAAGACTGGTCTTGCAGCCAGTGAGGATGTGCCTTAATGTCTCTGGGGTTTGGCAGAGAGAACATGATGGATCTTCTCCAAGCCACTTGTTTAGGTTCGTGGGTGTGGGAAACACATCGTAGGTGGTTCTGATGATGAAGCTAAGACGGCTTCCTTCCATTTCCCACAGGGGTTTAGTCAGTCACCAGTCTGGTGAGAGACTAGAGCTAATGAAGAATACATGCATTATTGATCCAGCCTGAATGTGTGTATAATTGCATGGCAATTACATGGCGTATAGAAGCAGTAACTGTCTTATGCTGGTACACAAAATGCTGGAGAAACTGAGCAGGTGCAGCAGCATCTATGGAGGGAAGGAGATAGGCAACGTTTCGGGCCGAAACCCTTCTTCAGACTCCTTATGCTGTCTTATGCTGGTGTTAAGCTTCCAGGTGAGTGTGAGTCCAAACCTCACCTGCCTGCCTTGTTCCGTTACAGCACCGATCAGGTGACAATGATATGGCCTGTGCTTCAATTATTGGGGCATTGTATAGCCTCACCTACTCTACCCTGCCTTAAGCTGCTTGCGTGTATCCACAGAATCATCGAAACGATGAGTTACAAACATAATGGAGGTCATGTGTAGGAAGGAACTGCAGATGCTATTTACATTAAAGAAAGACACAAAATTGCCAACCCGAAACGTCACACATTCCTTCTATCCAGAGATGCTGCCTGTCCCACTGAGTTACTCCAGCATTTGTGTCCATCTCAATTCCTATATTCTGTCAATTGCATTGTAAAATAAGCATCATGAATATTCATGGCCATATTTACTTGAGGGGATGTATTTAATGTGATCACACTCACTATTCACCTTGCTCTGTTCCATTCAAGCAATAAGTATTAAGATTATATATTTAACATAATGTACCTCCTTGCACTTACATTCAACCCCATTATATATTGTTTGTACTTTTTACCAGAAAAACATAAGCGACATAGGAAAGGGGAATAGAAATTTCTAGAATCTGTCCCAACATTCACGACCAATCTGTTGCTTTACACCCTTGAATTTCATTGTTTGATAATACAATCTAGGAAACGCAGATTTTAAAGTGACACTTGACACAGAAGCAATTCTTATTTATTCATTTGAAACATCTAATAATTCTATTTGGTGTAGACACATTTCACAAATTGAACGAGCTGACTCTGAAATTTGGCTTCTGGTCTGAAACTCCCCAGTCAACCTCTGTATAGCTTCCATCACCCCTGAGAATAAGATACAAAGCCTCTTACTTTGGTACGTCTGCCTATTTGGACACCTGTCTCTCTGGCCCTACGTCCAATGCATTGATGTTCATAGCGAACAGAAGCCCTCCCTCACCAGAACCCCATGGGACACCTCTTCCCACATTCAACCAACTGGAAGTGATTTTCAAGCCTTCACAAAGGAAAATGCAAAGATTGTCCGCAGTGAATGGTTCCACTTTTCCAATTATGGCAATGAATGTATCAAGTTATGTTAAAAGCTGTTTTTGGAAAGGCCTTGCTGTCAGCTTTGACTCCCATGAATGACCTTTGCAACAAAGCTCTTTTGGTCATGAAGTTGTCGGACCTTGTGTTGGACATTGGATTTCCCACCGGGTCGATATCAACCAGGTGCCAGAATGGGAGGGAAATCAGCTTAGTTTTGTGTGTTGCCATGTGTACCGAAGGTACAGTGAAAAGCTTTTGTTACGTGTTAACCAGTCAGCGGGAAGACTATACATGATTACAACCGAGCCGTCCACAGTGCACCGATATAGGATAAAGGGAATAATGTTTAATGCAGTAAAGTCAGGATATAATGTACCGTGATATACCGTAGGCTATCTTTATCAGTAAAAGCATCTTTGAATTGTTATATAATTAAAGCACAATGCCATTGGGGTACAGTACAAATGAGTATCTGAATACCAGGATAAATAAGGTGAAGGAAATAGGCAACGTTTTGGGTCGAGACCCTTCTTCAGGGTCTGAGGAAGGGTCTCGACCCGAAGCGTTGCCTATTTCCTTCGCTCCATAGATGCTGCCTCGCCCGCTGAGTTTCTCCAGCATTTTTGTCAACCTTTGATTTTCCAGCATCTGCCGTTCCTTCTTAAACAGGATAAATAAGGCAATTTTTTAGAAATATATTAATACACAAGCTTCTTTGTGTAAGAGAGGAATGAATGTCAATTGTAAAGTCAGTGATCATGAAGAGCTTGTTAAAATTCTGTTTAAAATTGCCGTAGCCACGAGCGCCCTTCTTTCATTTATCCATGGGATGTGACCAAAGGTTTCAAGGCCAGTTTTTTACTTCAGTATTTTGTGTTCTCCAGAAATACTGCCCGACCCATTGAGTTACTCCAGCATTTCGTGTCTATCTTTGGTATGAACCAGCATTAGCAGTTCATTTATGTAATTATTTACTATTTCCCATGTAAATCATAACAAGGCCAGTATTTTGTTACTATCCTCAATTGTTTCATTTAGTTTAGTTTAGAAATAACGTGTGGAAATAGGCCCTTCCATTCGCCGATTATCGATCACACGTGCACTAGTTCTATGGTATCTCACTTTCTCATCCTCACACATGAGAGGCAATTTACAGACACCAAACACACACGTCTTTGGAATGTGGGAGGAACTCACATGATCACAGGGAGAACGTACAAACTCCATACAGGCAGCACCCAAGGTCAGGATTGAACCTGGGTCCCTGGTACTGTGAGGCAGCAGCTCCTGAGCTGCCCCTACATTTGTCGTCTGCACAAATTAGCTACCATGTTCCCTACATGACTACAGTGACCACACTTTACATGTAATTAGCATCAATCCCCTTGGTACAGTACATACTCAGACTGCAAATAGCCCTATGATGCAAGCAATTTACTGTTCCTTTCGCAAGCATTCACAGCTTTGCTTTTTGTTGTGTAGGCTATGGTTTCTCTCCGGTTCTTTATCCCCTTTTCCTGTCTGCTCTCACGGGTAACTCCACGAAAGTGGAATGGCTTGGAATTGACTGGAAATAAGAAACACACTGGTTTCGCTCTCCAGCCAAGACAGGGAGATCACTGCAGGGGAGATCAGATCGTATCAGACCATGGCATAGGTTGGCTCAAATGACCAAACAATGTTCTCGAAGCGAAGTGTCCATTTTGGGGAGTTCTCTCCCATGAGGCTTGGAATCATTACAACAGGCTAAAGAAAAACATGTTCCATCATAGTTCTGTTGCTGCAGACACTGCAGGGGTGATTTATGCTGAAACGCAGGGTTTGTTTTTTTTCAGCTGCAACAACATTTGTACAGGCGTGTTGCAAGTGTACACTGGGTCGTTTTCCAGGAGCCTCATTTTCCTTCCCCTTCATCCTCTCCCAGATAATCATTATAGAGTCAAACGGCGTGGAAACAGGCCCTTCGGCCCACCATGTCCATGCTGTCCATCAATCACCCGTATCAGGGGCGACTTACCAAACGTTGTCCATCCACCTCACCTAACCACAAGGAAAACAACTGGAAATATTAATACCATGACTGAAAAAATAATTCTACTTTTTTGATGCTGTATTGAATAAATATTTATTAGAATAACACAAGGTGGACACAAAAAGCTGGAGTAACTCAGCGGGACAGGCAGCATCTCTGGAGAGAAGGAATGGGTGACGTTTCGGGTCGAGACCCTTCTTCAGGCATTCCTTAGCGGAGCCTCATAACCATGGGAAATCCCTTCCCTCCCATTTTTCTGTGCAATGTTTATTTGATCATTCTCTTAGTTTAGTTTAAAGATACAGCATGGGGGCAGGTCCATTGGTCCACCAAGTCCACATGGACGTTCCATCACCCGTCAACGTTAGCTTGGTGTTGTCACATTCTCTACACATTAGCGGCAGTTTTACAGCTGCCAATTAACCTTCAAATCCCCGCAAGTCTTTGAGGTGGTCTCAGGAAGAACGTGCAAACTCCACACAGGTAGTACCCAAGATCAGGAGCGAACCTGGGTCTTAGGTGCTGTGGGGCAGCAGCTCTGCCATTGTGCCGTCTCGTAGACTTGTTCTATCTGTCGCAGTATCAGGGTATACGAAGACTGACACTATGCCTAATGTACTCTGAATACAAAAAAAAAAAAAACTGCTGGAGGAACTCGGCGGGTCAGACAGCCTCTGTGGATGGACATGGTCAGATAATGTTTCGGTTCTGGACCCTTTTGCAGATTGAATCCTAAACTAAGGAAGTTTGGCATGTCTCCAAAGACTCTTACCACATTCTACAGATGCACCATATAAAGCATCCTATCAGCATGCACCACAACTTATTGGGCAACTGTTCTGCTCAATATCAGGTCCAATACTCAAATGTAAAATTCTGTAAAAGTGTTTTTAACTGATCACACATTGGAGGTGCGGACTAGTAAATGCAATCAAACTCCTGTCCGTTTTCATTTGAACTCTAGTCAAGTCACAGTGGTGTAAAATGGAGGGTTAGCTTCATGTTTCTGGTGGTTTTTGTTTTGTCTATGTAGTTGAACAGGCCATTAAATAAGCTGTCTGACTGAAATCTGCAAATTGATTCATATTTTATCTGCGCTGATAAGTACAAATCCTGATCATCGCAGAACTTTTCTTGGCAAAGCTGCATGGACTGACAAGGACCTAATAACATAAGACATACGGGCTTATTTTCCAGTAATAAATCAAGAATTCACCTTTGACACGATCAAGTAACGTGTGCAGACTCAATGTCTAAAGCAAGAAATCAAATTTGTCAACTAGACACACTTCCGACAGGGATTAGTTCTTTATCTGACTATCTCGCTGTTCCATTTTGTGCACAAACATGGCTTATTCAAAGAGCCCAACCACGAACGTAGGGGGGAGCGGAAGACCATCGAGCTTACGACGTGAAGTAATTTTTATTTTCTCGACTAGCTTATTTTTTTAACGTGTCAGGATAAGGGGCCTGTTGAAAGTTGGGCGA
The DNA here is from genome assembly GCA_035221665.1 of Okamejei kenojei. Taxonomy (NCBI): domain Eukaryota; kingdom Metazoa; phylum Chordata; class Chondrichthyes; order Rajiformes; family Rajidae; genus Okamejei; species Okamejei kenojei. Next base: position 18,504,226 of record CM069146.1, read on the forward strand.
CAAGGCATCCGGGTATGCCAGTCAATGCAAGTTGCTGAGGGGTTGGGAATGAGCCGGCAGCATTCCCAACTCGCAGCCAGGAAGGATGAACGTTGGTAGACAAAAATGCTGGAGAAACTCAGCGGGTGTGACAGAATCTATGGAGCGAAGGAAATAGGCAACGTTTCGGGCCAAAACCCTTCTTCAGACTGAACATTGTCCCTGAGGGAATGGTCCACCCTTTGTTCGTCTGTTTCCTCAGCGAGTTGAGTTGAGTTTAGTGTAGAGATATAGAGTGGAAATAGATCCTTTGGCCCACTGTGTCCACACCAACCAACGATCACCCATACACTAGTTACGTGTTATTCCAGTTTTGCATCCTACACACCTTGGGCAATTTTCAGAAGCCAATTAACCCACAAACGTGCAAGTCTATGAAGTGTGGGAAGAAACTGGAGCGCCCGGAGAAAACACACACCGTCACAAGACGAACGTACAAACTCCATACAGACAGCAAAAAACAAATTAAATTCAAACTTGGGTCTCTGGCGCTGTAAGGCAGCAACTCTACCAGCTGTGCCACAGTAGAATTTGAGATTAACAATGGAGCGGCTGGGCTCGTATGCACTGGAATTTAGAAGGATGAGAGGGGATCTTATTGAAACATATAAGATTATTAAGGGATTGGACACGCTGGAGGCAGGAAACATGTTCCCAATATTGGGGGAGTCCAGAACCAGGGGCCACAGTTTAAGAATAAGGGGTAGGCCATTTAGACTGGGGATGAGGAAAAACATTTTCACCCAGAGAGTTGTGAATCTGTGGAATTCCGCTGCCTCAGAACTCAATGGAGGCCAGTTCTCTGGATACTTTCAAGAGCGAGCTAGATAGGCTCTTAAAGATAGCGGAGTTAGGGGATATGGGGAGAAGGCAGGAACGGGATACTGTTTGTGGATGATCAGCCATGATCACAGTAAATGGCGGTGCTGGCTCTAAGGGTCGAATGGCCTACTTCTGCACCTATTGTCTATTATCTATTGTCTAAACAGCCTGTAAGGCAGCAACTCTACTGCTGTGCCTCTGTGCCACCCTATTTTACTATCTTTAGTTTTTTTTGCTAGAGATATAGCACGGAAACAGGCCCTTCGGCCCATCCAGTCCACGCCGACCATCGATAACCCTGTCCATTAACACTATTCTACACACATTAGGGACACATACACCAAACCAATTAACCTACAAACCTACGTCTTTGGAGTGTGGGAGGAAACCGAAGATCTCAGAGAAAACTCACGCAGTCACGGGGAGAAGGTACAAACTCCGAACAGACAGCACCTGTAGTCGGGATCGAACCTGGGTCTCCAGACTTTGCGAGAAACATCTCGCAAAGTCTTTCTGCTTGGTTTTGGCTCTCTCTCACTCTGACTGGAAGATCACACTGAGTAACTCGGCAATATCACTGTGTGCATTTTAATTGGGGTTTCACTCTGAATTAAGGATTGAGGGGACTCAAGAGATTGCAGTGCGATTTATTCTGGACTCTGAGGCCTCCTGCAGTGGACTATCTGTATGAGTTCTCCCTGGGCTCGGATTCTCCACAGTCAAGACCAGTCGCGGGAAAATTAGAGTGATGAGTGTTCTATGTTCCCATTAGCTGTCTGTTCAGCAATACACTCAGAAACCAAATATTATCATTAATTTAATGGGCTTGAACATTGAATTTTCTCAATTCTGGATAATCTCCCTCCCCCACCTAGTCGCACTAGCTTCTCATTTTCACACCACAAACAGCTTACAATGGCTTGTTCATCATCCTATCAATTGTCTGATATCTGAAGAAGGGTCTCGACCGAAACGTTCCTTCGCTCCTTAGATACCGCTTTACTTTATAATCATTAGTATAATGGATAAAGACAAAAACAATCAGCTGAATACTTTGCAGATACCTTACTTATTCCAATCAGTGCAACGCTTCAACATAAACCTTGCAGTAGTATTATTTTCCTGCTTTTTAAAAAAAAGAAGTAAATATGCCACTGGGAAATTAACTGCAGCTATTTAGAAGTAAAATGGTGTTTGACTGGCACAGAGTAATCTCCAGGCAATCACATTAAGCAGAGCGGTACCTGGTCCCCATCAATTGCCGGAGGTCTTTTAATTCCTCTGCATGTTTTCAGTGGATGAGCTGACCCAGCTGGCGAGGGGGTCAAGGAAGGGATGGAGGCAAGTCAGGGCAAGTTGGGGGTAGGGGAGGAGGGCAAGGGGAGGGTGGTTGCAAACTAATCTGTCACAGTGGCGCAGCGGTAGAGTTGCTGCCGTGCAGCGCCAGAGACCCGGGTTTGATCCTGACTACGGGTGCTGACTGTATGGAGTTCGTACGTTCTCCACATGACCGGGTGGGTTTTCTCTGGGAGATCTGGTTTCCTCCTACATTCCAAAACGTACAGGTTTATAGGTTAATTGGTTTCGGTAAAATAATAGATTTTTCCTGGCGTGTAGGATGGCGCCAGTGTACGGGATGACTGCTGGTGGGCGCAGACTCAGTGGGCTGAAGGGACTGTTTCCGTAACGTTACAGAAGGCTGTGGAGCCAGAATCAATGTACATTTCTAATGCGGATTCTTGATTAGTACGGGTGTCAGGGGTTACGCGGAAAAAGTAGGAGAATGGAATTGAGAGGGAAAGATAGATCAGCCATGGTTGAATGGCGAAGTAGACTTGATGGGCTGAATGGCCTAATTCTGTTCCTATACAGAACCTACTACCAACATAAACATTCAATGCAGTCACAAGGATCTGCAGATGCTGGAACACAGCGTACGGCACAAAGTACTGGAGTATCTCAGTCTGTCAGGCAGCATCACTGGATGACATGGATAGGCAACGTCTCAGGTCGGGACTCTTCAGACACTTAATCTAAAGTCTAAACCACGGGACGGAGAGCTGTAGGGAAACACGGGGCCAGTTGACCCCCTCGCACCGCAGAAGTAAAATCAAATACTTCCTGTCAACATGCCGGCTAATGAGATCCTTCATTAGGGACACTCTGGTTACAGAACGGAAGAGGAGCACGGGATGTGCGAGAGGCCTCCGAGAGCAGTCATCGCAGACCCAGCAAAGGCATCACTCCTCGACACCCCCGAGGCTGGCAATGGGCCCAGACTCTCTAATGATTTAATCTTTAACAACCGAGCCGCCAATGGCTTCCCGTCACTCAATAATCTTCACATCGTTTCTAAAGGAGAATTTAAAAGAAGCCTCTGATTTCTTGGAATTAAGTTTAGTTGCTAATAAACGGACTGTTTTTAAATGGATTGCTATTGGATTTATTGAAATGCTTTGCTGTTTCTGGAGGGGGGAAGTGGAGGAGGGGAATCTTTTGATACCTTCCAGGAGGTCAAGGTGAGGCCTGATGCCCTCGTTTGTAATGAGAAGTGAATTATTTCTTTCCCTCCCACTGACATTTTGATGCCATTAATTCTGTTGGGTTGCAGATGGTTTGGAGCATAACCTGTACCATTCTGTGACACCTCCCTCCAACATTCCCCAGTGGTAGGGAACCAGATGGACCTGTTCCATCTCATTGAGTCATATTTATCTCCCATTTCTAAATTGCGTGTGACTCTCATGGAGGCGATAGAATGAACCCCTAGTTTTAAACACAAAACGGAATATAAAACATTAGAAAACAGGAATGGTTGAAGTAACGTATGATGAGCGTTTGAAGGCACTGGGCCTGTACTCGCTGGAGTTTAGAAGGATGAGGGGGAACCTCGTTGAAACTTACCGAATAGTGACAAGCCTGGATAGAGCTGATGTGGAGAGGATGTTTCCACTAGTGGGAGAGTCTAGGACCAGAGCCCATAGCCTCAGAATAAAATGAAGTACCTTTAGAAGGGAGATGAGGAGGAATTTCTTTAGCCAGAGGGTGGTGAATCGGTGGAATTCATTGCCACAAGACCGCTGTGGAGGCCAAGTCATTGGGTATTTTTTAAGGTGCAGAATGACAGATTCTTAATTAGTACGGGTGTCAGAGGTTATGGGGGGGAGAAGGCAGGAGAATGGGGTTGAGAGGGAAGGATAAATTAGCCAAGATTGAATGCCGTGGTTGACCTGATGGGCCGAATGGCCTACTTCTGCTCCTTTACCTTATGAACTTATAAACTTACCACACTGCTCCTTCAATGATTTCCAGGGCTTCATACATCATACAACATAGAACAGGCCCTTCGGCCCACAATGTCTGTGCTGAACATAATGCCAAGACCAATTCTAATCCATATCCTTCCCTTACTTTCATATGCATATGCCTATCCAAAAGTTTCTTAAAGGCCACTATTGTATCTGGATCAACCACCGCCCCCAACTCTTGTCATTGTTGTCGTGTAGGCGATAGATTAATGCCTTACCATGGTGATTAGATAAACTGTTAGCAGTAATTATGATTCAGGGTTAAATATATAAAATTCTTAAGGGATTGGACAGGCTAGATGCAAGAAAAAATGTTCCCGATGATGGGGGAGTCCAGAACCAGGGCTCACGGTTTAAGAATAAGGGGTTGGCCATTTAGGACTGAGATGCGGAAACACTTTTTCACCCAGAGAGGTGTGAATCTGTGGAATTCTCTGCCACGGATGGCAGTGGAGGCCAATTCACTGGATGTTTCAAGAGATACAGCTCTTAGGGCTAACGGAATCAAGAGGTATGGGGAGAAAGCAGGAACTGCAGATGCTGGAAAATCGAAGGTGGACAAAAATGCTGGAGAAACTCAGCGGGTGAGACAGCATCCATGGAGCGAAGGAAATAGGCAACGTTTCGGGCCGAAACACTTCTTCAGAAGAAGAAATGTTGCCTATTTCCTTCGCTCCATAGATGCTGCCTCACCCGCTGAGTTTCGCCAGCATTTTTGTCTACCTACTGATTTAGGATGATCTGCCATGATCATATTGAATGGCGGTACTGGCTCAAAGGGCCAAATGGCCTACTCCTGCATCTATTTTCTAGCTTCTAATATTGCTCTTCTTCCAAACAGTGCTGTGGGATCTTATTGCCCTTTAGAAGGTAGATGAGGTCCATTTTCAAGCAACGCGACAAGGAGGGAGTATGCCTGACGGTGTGGCACACCCTCAGTACTGTATCAGGGTGATGTTTTTTGAAGGAGACTTCAGGTTCCTTGAAGAAGACTTATGGGCCTGTCCCACTTAGGTGATTTTTCAGGCGACTGCCGACAACTGTCAAATCGCCGTCGCTCGCCTGAGAAACCGCCGACTGGAACGGCGACTGTCAGAGTGGAACACACACACACACATCGCTTCCTTCACCAGCCCGTTATGCAGGCTGGGGGACGGGGCAAGCGGGGGGAGCGCTGTCAGATTGAAATTCACACGGTGCAAAGCCAATGTGATACACACCGCGATGAACAGGAAGGTTGGCGCTGTAATTAAGACGGTGAAAGCAGAGTGTACGGGATGGGTCACGTAATTCCTTTAAAAGAGGGAGGGAGGGGGAGAAGGGAGGGAGAAAGGGGGGAGAAGGAGTGGAGACAACTTTTATGAAGCCAGAGATACACGGCTGTGAAGCTCGGCGGACATTAACATTACCGGTCGTTTATCCTTGGTTCTGAAAACTACTGCTTACTTTTTTTTCTCCCAATGAGCCAATCAAATTCACGGGTCAGCACCGGCTACAACCTACGAGAACCTATGACAGCCTTCGACAGCCGCTACCACTACGCCTAAGGCTCGGGAATTCTCGCTAATCTCCATGGCGGCTTCATTCTGCTCGCCGCTAATTTCTCAACATGCGGGAACACCTCACCACCACGAAGGCGACTACCCGACAACCAACCGTGAACATGTGGCGACCGCATTGTCTCCTGCAGGCGCCTAAAAAGTCACCAAGTGGGACAGGCCTATCAGTTGAGTTTGGTTTAGTGATAATTTGGTTTAGCAATAGTTTAGTTTAGCACGGAAACAGGCCCTTCAGCTCACCGAGTCTGCGCCAAACAACGATCCCCTGTACACTAGTTCTCTCCTACTTACTAGGGGTAACATTTACAGAAGCCAACTAACCTACAAACCTGTACATCTTTGGGATGTAGGAAGAAACTGGAGAAAACCCATGCGTTTACCGGAACGGAATGTACAAACTCTCTAAAGACAGCACCCGCAGTCAGGATCGAACCTGGGTCTCTGGCGCCGTGAGGCAGCAGATCTACCGCTGCATCACCGTGCTACTCTCGGAGCCACAATGTCAGCCCTGGGTGTTATGAATGAATGGTGGGAAGTTGACCATCCACAATGGAGGACATTACGAGTTATTATGCAGTGGTCAGAGTGTTATTTAGAGACTTTATTGAATGACACTATCTTGTTGGATCATTCTCCCCATTACATCTGTTAAGAGTGTTTTATTATCATGCGTCCCAGTTAGAACAATGACATTCGTACTTGCAACCATCTGTGTGAACAACTTCCAGACACGACTTCCAAGGGTCTCTAGATTGGCAGTGTCCTTGCTGGTAATATCATTTAGCATTACAATGCAAAATCCTGACAAGTCATATTTATTTTTAAACTATCAGTTAGGCACATTAAACGTCCTCATCAAGGAGTCGGCATTCATTAACACAGTCCAGCTGAGTTATTCATTTCTAGAGCAGCTGATCAAATTCAGGTTTGAAATGCAAGCACACAGATGTGAAAAAGTGTCGCGGGCATTAATGTGGGCTTCTTGAATACATTTACTCCCAGTTTAGTTACATATGAATAGATCCCCAAAACCACAGAGTGGACAGCTTCATGTAATTCTCAATGCTTTCCCTGCTCAATGTATTTCTGATCTGTCAGGCAGTATTCCCTTAAAATTAGATGAACCCTTAACAAAATAAAACTTCATTTGCTGCACTGCAGGTGAGTCTTCCCCTGGTGTATTTTGGTAAAATCTGACCAAAGTAGTTTGTAGCACAAGGAGATTATTGATCAAAGAGCCTGATAGTCCATAGCAGGTCTGGGTGGTACATCTACACGTCGAGACTTGGTACAAAGAGAGCACATGCCAAGCTGGATACATGGTGCAAACCAACTCATGGTGTATTCTGATTCATTGCCATAGAGTGATGCAGTGCATGAGCTGCAGTGATGCAGTGATGCAGTGCATGAGCTGCAGTGATGCAGTGATGCAGTGCATGAGCTGCAGTGATGCAGTGCATGAGCTGCAGTGATGCAGTGCATGAGCTGCAGTGATGCAGTGATGCAGTGCATGAGCTGCAGTGAAGCAGTGATGCAGTGCATGAGCTGCAGTGATGCAGTGATGCAGTGCATGAGCTGCAGTGATGCAGTGCATGAGCTGCAGTGATGCAGTGATGCAGTGCATGAGCTGCAGTGATGCAGTGATGCAGTGCATGAGCTGCAGTGATGCAGTGCATGAGCTGCAGTGATGCAGTGCATGAGCTGCAGTGATGCAGTGATGCAGTGCATGAGCTGCAGTGATGCAGTGATGCAGTGCATGAGCTGCAGTGATGCAGTGATGCAGTGCATGAGCTGCAGTGATGCAGTGCATGAGCTGCAGTGATGCAGTGATGCAGTGCATGAGCTGGCCCCTTGGTCCACCGATGCTGTCAAACACCCACTTGCACAAATCCCACTTTACTCTCCCCACATTCCCATCACTCCTCCCACATTCTGTCATCATGCTACACTCACCATGGTCAGTAAAGGCATTTTACACTGGCCTGTTAACCGACCAACATGCACATTCTTGGCCTGGCCAAGCTGGCCATCCGTGAGTCATGGCGCCAGGCGGAAGAGGGCTTTGCCACAGCTAGATGCTTGCCCCTTTTCTGGGGTTACGTCCACCCCCGGGTGGTGTTAGACAGGGACATAGTTGTGCAGTAGTTATTTAGTATATTTGTTAGGATTGTAACATGTGATTTGAAAATGTTGTGTCTAGATAATTTGGTGATTTTGTGCTATGGTGGTGGGTGCGTTACCACGGTTTTGTTTTGTATTGTGTTTGTAATTAAACACATTATTTTTGATACCAAAAAAAAACATGCACATTCTTAGGATGTGGGAAGACTCCAGAGGACCCAGAGGAAACCCATGTAGTCTTATGCCCCTGTCCCACTTAGGAAACCTGAACGGAAACCTCTGGAGACTTTACGCCCCACCCAAGGTTTCCATGCGGTTCCCGGAGTTTTTTGTCAGTCTACCTAATGGTCGAAAGTGGTTTCCGTTTTAAAAATCTGTAATTTTTTAGTCGAAGCCTGTTGCGATGCTAGTTGAAGGTGGTTGCCGGAAGACAAAAACCTCTGGGAACCACCGGGAACCGCACGGAAACCTTGTGTGGGGCGCAAAGTCTCCAGAGGTTTCCGTTCAGGTTTCCTAAGTGGGACAGGGGCATTAGAGTCTGGTGGGGACACCCCTCAAACAGGGGAGGGGATATCACCCCAGGAGGCCACATTAAATAATTTTGCTTAAAGATGGTTGCGAACAATACTGGGTATGACACTAATGAATGTATAGATGCTGATAATGCCTGAAGAGTTTTTGCACGGTTTTGATTTTGTAAATATTTTTACTCTGAATATACCTGTAGTTTAAAAGAAAATATGGTCTCATAGGGAATGTGAAAGTCCCACACAGACAGCCCTGAAGTCAGGGGTCACTGGAGATATGAGACAACAGCTCTATTATCTGTGCAGAATTGGGTATGTTTAGTTTAGTTTAGTTTAGTTTAGAGATACAGCGTGGAAACAGGCTCTCTGGCCCACCGAGTGCGTGCTGACCAGTGATCCCCCGTACACTAGCCCTATCCTACACACTAGGGACAATTTACAGAAGCAAATTAACCTACAAACCTGCATGCCTTTGGAGTGTGGGAGGAAACTGGAGCACTCGGAGAAAACCCACGAGGTCACAGGAAGAACACACAAACTCCGTACGGAGAGCACCCATAGTCAGGATCGAACCCAGGTCTCTGGCTCTGTAAGGCCGCAACTCTACCACTGCGCCACTATGCAGCCTCTATGTACAGGATGAGGGTACATGGCTAATCACTGGCTACACTGAGCTAAGTTGCATACTGAAGCAGAGTGCATTCTGGACCTGAGTGCATCTTTGGGCCATTGGTCTGTACATATTCTGTCAAGTTCATGGTCCATCCACACTTCACGCTGCCTCAGCAAGGCCACCCGCGTAATCGTGGACCAGTGTCACCCTGATCACTCGCTCCTCTCCCCTCTACCATCAGGCAAGAAGTGCAGAAGCTTGAAAACACACACCTCCAGATTCAGGGACAGTTTCTTCCCAGCAACTGAATGGTCCTCCCATCAGCTAGAGAATGGTCCTGACCTCCCACCCAACTGATTGGAGACCTTTGAACCATCTTTAATGGGACTTTATCTTGCACTAAATGTTGTAGCCTTTATCTGACCACTGTGGGTGTCTTGATTGTAATCATGTGTAGGGCAGTACAGAGGCACAGCGGCAGAGCTGCTGCCTCACAGCGCCAGTGGCTCGCATTCAATCTTGACTATGACTTCTGTCTGGACGGAGTTTGTATGTTCCCCATACAACTGCATGGGTTTTCTCCGGGTGCTCCGGTTTCCTCCCACACTCCAAAGACGTATTAGCTTTGGTAATAATTGCAAATTGGCCCTCGTGTGAAGGACAGGGTTAGTGTACCGGTTGGTTGCCGTGGACTCAGGGCCTATTTCCATGCTGTATCTCTAAATGTAATGTCTAAAGTCTAGTCTTTGACTGGTTAGCACGCAAACAAAAGCCCTTTACTGTACCTCTCTACACCTGACAATAATGAACGTGACTAAACTAAACACGGCACGGACTGAACCACAGTGTTAACTGAGTCAAGCCACCTGACAGACTATGGAAATGCTGGTGGTTCTTCTGCCCCACGGACTCACTGTGTAATAGATCTGGACAGACTGACTGAACAAACAATTCTCCTCACCTGAAACCCGGCACTATTACTCTCCACTTATGGATCATTACCCAATCTCTACTTAGGACCTCTCCCTGACTTTGATTGAAAGCCTAACATGTGGAAACTATCTCTGTTTCGAAGTAGCTGTGACCTTTAACTGAGGGGCTTACGATTTTATGGTGGAGGCAATGGCCATTTTCAGCGGAGTACCCGGAATGGAGAGACAGGGAACAGATAATGGCCAGTACATCCTCCCACTGCACTGTCAAGAGGAAATTAACTCGATAGCCTTCTCCTAAAATCTTCCAAGTTCATCTTGAGCAGGGGGAAGAAGAGCATCAGGAATTAGGGCATAAATTAAGGTTAAGAAAGAAGTTTAGAAGTGATCCGAGGAAAATGTTCTCCCGCAAAGGGTGATTGATATCTGGAACATGTTGCATGATATAAGCAGTTTGAGAGCTCCAACAGAGGGAGTTCTTCATTTAATTAGTAGCTGGTGGAGGCAGAAAGTTTCACAGCATTTAAAAAAATATCTGAACTGGTATTTGAATTGCCAAGAATCTTCAAACTGAATTAAAAAACATATCGAGTCACTGGGCACTGAAGGAGGCCATTCAGCCCTCTCTCTTTATGATGGCACTTGAATGGAGTTATCAAACCGGTTCTATCTCATTGGGTCATGGAGTAATTCTGCAAGGAAACAGGCCCTTTGGTCCAATTTACTCCTGCCGACCAACATGCCCCAAATACACTAGTCCCACCCGTCTGCATTTGGCCCATATCCCTCTGAACCTATCTTAACCATGTACCTGTCCAAATGTTTATTGAATGTTGTGATAGTACCTGCCTCAACTGCCTTCTCCGGCAGCTCGTTCCATACACCTACCAACCTTTGTGTAAATGAATTTGCCCCTCTGGTTCCTATTAAATCTTTTCCCCCTCACCATAACATCTCACCTGGTGGCTACCTCTCCTTGTATCCCTCCTCAGAGCCTCCACGGGAGGCTAAGGACCAAGTGTTGGGAAATAGAATTGGTGTAGATAGGTGTATGATTGTCAGCATAGGCATGGTGGGCCGAAGGGCCTGTTTCGATGCTGTGTGAGTCTATGGCTATGAATTCCAAGCCAGAGCCTGCTTGCAAATCCTCATTATTGCCACTAGATGCTGCTGAAATGAGAGTGCTAACAGATTGTGTTGAGATAACAGAAAGTGCTAACAGAAACACCCTTCCATCAGCGCGGCAACCTTTAACAGAATAAAATGAGCCACGGCCTCTGTTGACCATTAACTGGTAATTTGCAACACTTACGGAGTTCATCAAAGTGCGTTTCGATTCCATCAGGGCCTGGAACTGAGCAGATGAGCCGAGCCTTGAGGAATGTGCTCCATTTATTGACAAGGCAGCAGTGACCCCCATCATCATTCTGTAAAAGAAAGGCATTTAAGTGGTAGGAACTGACAATTCCAACTTGTTCACCTTTTACTCTCCAGGTGGAGAGTGGTAACAAGGTTATTGAATAATCAGGGCAATCATTCTCAGTCAATTTTCCATCATGAGACCTGGACACTAGTTTAGTTTAGAGATACAGCGTGGAAACAGGCCCTTCAGCCCACTGAGTCTGTGCCGACCACTGATCGCCCATACACTAGTTCTATCCTACACCCTAGGGGTAAATTTTCAGAAGCCAATTAGCCTACAAGACTGTACCTCTTTGGAGTGTGGGAGGAAACCGGAGCACCCGGAGAAAACCCACGCAGTCACTGGGAGAACGTACAAATTCCGAAGAGAGAGTGCCCGTAGTCAGGATCGAACCGGGGTCTCTGGCGCTGTAGTTTTATGCATGTGTTGAGCGAGGTATCCTTATCCATGAAAGAGCCTTTTAATTTCTTGGTCCCTTTGTCAACTTTAATCTATGAAAAAATACACACCAAATAGAGTGTCTAATGAAGACACATGGAACTGCAGATGTTGGTTTACAAAAAAAAGACACAAAGTGGTGGAGTTTACAACAGTTCTGGCAGCATCTCCGGTGATGTTTCGGGTCCGGGACACTTCACCAATCTGGAGAAGGGTCCTGACCCGAAACGTCACCTATCCATGTTCTCCAGAGATGTTGCCCGACCTCCTGAGTTACTCCAGCATTTTGTGTCTCTTAGAGTGTCCAATTAATGATCTCATTGGGTGTTTCTGGGACCTTGTTGGGTTCTGATTCACAGACAATTTGCCTACATCTGTTCCCACACTTCCAGAAAATGATGAGTTGCTTCTGAGGTATGTCGGAATATCCAGGGGCACGCACACAAGATACAGACACTCCCCAACTTACATAGGATTACATTTCGTAAACCCTTACGTAAAACAGATACGTCGGAACCACCATCCCCATCCCCGGCCTGAAATAACTCCTAGAGTCTGAAGAAGGGTCTAAACCCGAACCGTCACCTATCCGTGTTCTCCAGAGATACTGTCCGATGCACTGAGTGCCTGACTCCCTGATGCCACTGAGAGTGGCATTAACTCTCTCAGTGGCGTCTGGCTGGCCTAGGGGCCCCTGCAGAGCTCGTCCTTCTGGGTAAGCCCGGCCGGCATTACCAACTTGTTTCCGATGTAAACTAGAGTGATCGTACAATGTTGTGCAAATTACAAACTGCCCTGACTGCACCAGGAACTGCGCGCAGAATTGTTTACGTATGTGTGAGTTTACATAAGTCGCCTATCGTGTAAGTTGAGGAGTGTCTGTACATTTAAGTCACTTATTTGCTTTCCAGTAGTTTAAACCAGTATATTTTTACTACCTGTCTCCATAAAAGAACAAATAAAACAGGTTTATAGATATAGCTAGTGCTTTATAAGGTGCCTGATAATCTGCCTGACAGTATTTTAGCTGTTGCTCAGAAGGTAGACCATCGCACATACCAGGCAGATCCTTCCTATTCTCGAGTGGATGGCTGAGCTGCCAGAGTCAATTGACTTCTCTCGGAAGAAAAAGTAAAGTTTATCATCATTCTTTTCGCCGCTATCTGGGATCAACTGGGCTTGGATGAACGCTGGATCTGAAATGAGCAGAAGAGGGAGACACGCAATGAATGCTGCTTCACAAACACATTACACTTCATAATAACCTGCCTCCTGGTTAATAGCTGTGGTTCAATTGGTGGCAACCTCACCTCTGAGTCAGAGTGTTGGCGCCGCTATGTTCCACTTCTGACGTAGGAACAGTGGACAAGATAAAGGTCAAAAAACTACAATACCAAGGGAGTGCTGTACTGGAAATAATTGACGCTTTACAGAAGTAAAACTCTGGACGAATTCAAAAGGTCAGGCAGCGTCTCCGGAGGACGTGGATAGGTGATGTTTTGGTTTGGGATCCTTCTTTAGACTGACTGTAGTAGGGCCATAAAGTGGAAAGAAGAGGTGAACACTCAATGGCTGCTCATCTGAACACTCAAGTGGACGTATCCTGGTTTCCGAGACAACATGTTTGTGGGATCTTGCTGAGCACAAGTTGGCTAACGTGTGTATTACGTCACAAAGATACCCTACTTCAACAATGCTCTGCTAATAACAAGATACAAGGAACCGCAGATGCTGGTTTGCAAAAAAAATGACACATAATGCTGGAGTAACTCAGCAGGTCAGGCAGCATCTCTGGAGAACATAGGTAGGTAACGTAATTCAGCCTGGAGAAGGGACCCGATCTGAAACGTCACCGATCCGTGTTCTCCAGAGTTTAGTTTAGTTCAGAGATACAGTGCGGGAACAGGCCCACTGAGTTCACGGCAACCAGCGATCTTCATACAATGGACAATTTTACCAAAGCCAATTAATTGACAAACTTGCAGGTCTTTGGATTGTGGGAGGAAACCAGTGCACCCAGAGAAAACCCTCACGGTCATGGGAAGAACATACAAACAGCACCCATAGTCAGGATCGAACCTGGGTCTCTGGTGCTGGGTGTCTTTCTCTGGGTGTCTTTCTCTGCTAATAACTCTTTGGGAATTTTCCAAGGTCGTGAAAGACATTGTGTCAGCAGAAGTCTCCCTTTCTTGTTATATTGCAATGTCACCCTCAAGCCATGTAGCTCGTTAAAAGCACTAATCACTGGAATACATCCCACTAACAACATTTCGGAAACAGGTGGGATCCTGAGCAAAAATTAAACTGATAATGAGATGCAAATTGGGACCTTCAAGAAACCTGGTCCATCATGGGTCAACCCTCCCACACCATCAAAAGCATCTACATGAGGCGATGCCTCAAGGCGGCACCTATCATCAAAGATTCCCACTATTCGGGCCATGTCCTCTTCTCGCTGCTACCATCGGGCAGGAGCTACAGAAGCCTGAGGTTCCACACGACCTGGTTAAGGAACGGTTACTTTCCTACGACTTTCGTTCTTGAACCAACCTGCACAATCCTAATGTGTAAGAAGGAACTGCAGATGCTGGTTTAAATCAAAAATGGACACAAAAAGCTGGAGTAACTCAGCGGGACAGGCAGCATCTCTGTAGAGAAGGAATGGGTGATGTTTCGGGTCAAGACCCGACTTCAGACTGATGCATCATGACAAGGGTCTCGACCCGAAACGTCATCCATTCCTTCTCTACAGAAATGTTGCCTGTCCCGCTTAGTTACTCCAGCTTTCTGTGTCTATCTGCACAATCCTAATCCTACTTTGGCAATGGAACACATTGTTTTTTTTGTTCTAATTCTGTTTAAGAGCCTGTTTCCGTGCTGTATCTCTAAAGTCTAAGGTTTGATGGGAGTCCATAATCAATATGCACTTCTGATCAGTTTAATTGAGGAAATTGGTTGAAGCAATCGCTTAACAGGCAGGTACTATAACAGCTTTTAAAAGACATTTGAACAGTTACATGGATAGGAAAGGTTTAAAGAAATCTGGACCAAACGCAGGCAAATTTGACTAGCTTCGGTGGGCACCTAGGAGAGCATGGACAAGGTGTGCAGAAGGTCTGTTCCTGTGCTAAATGCCTCTACAACAGATTCAGAAGGATAAGGGGAAAAAGTTGCAAAGAAAAATAACGAATCAGAAGAATTTTCAGTTAGTCCTATGTCTCACGGGCTCATGTTATTTGTTCAATCACAATATGAGCAGGGAACAGGGAGCAACAAACAGAGGGAGGGGAAAGAGTTAGTGGAAGTTAAACAATGAAGGAGAAAGGAAGGCCAAAAATGACATTAATTGTGCAATGGGATTTTAAAAGGGAACACACAGAAAGAAAAAAAGAATAAAGGAGATAGATAGAGGAATGGCTAGAGAGGAAGATAGAACTGTAAGAAAGGATGGGTAAAGATGGAAGAGCAAGCTAAATGATAGACCAAGGTAGATGGGTGGATGCGAACACTAAAGACAATGATTCTTGCCTGATGCACCTGACAGCAGTGCCTTCCTTTCCTCATTCATCTGTCTGCTTTGCATCATGACGTATTATAGGCAATTAGGTTGAGACACCGTGGATAATTGGCCACTGATGCGTTAACAAAGGAGCGGGGTGGGGGAAGTCTACCACAGTAGACAAAGATGCAGTGATGTTTCCTTTGTGCGTATCAGTGCATCAGCATGTGGTTTAGTTTAGAGATTTGGCACGGAAACATAGAACTATTTTGAACAGGTGATCGATGCCCATTGAGTTCACACTGACCATCGATCACCTGTTCAAAAGAGTTCCATGTTTTCCTACTTATTATCCCTCCATTTCCGGCATATCAACGTGCGAATCTTAAAATACCACCATGATATCTGCCTCCACCATCCCCTCTGAAAGTGCGTTCCAGGCATCGACCACTCTCTTGGTAAAAAACTTGCCCCGCGCATTTCCTTTAAACTTGACCCCTCTCATGTTACAGCTACACTTTTTAAGTCTTTGACACTTCCACCCTGGGAAAGATGTTGGGACCGCCTAGCTCGTTTGTGCCCCTCGCAAGTTAATATACTTCTATCAGATCTCCCCTCAGTCTCCGAAGAAAAAAACATTCCAAATTCGTCCAACCTCACCTTATAGTAAATGCCCTCTAATCCAAGCAGCATTTTGATAAACCTCTTCTGCACCCTCGCCAAAGCTGCACATCCTTCCTGTAATGGGCCGACCAGAACTGCGCACAATACTGTGAATACAGCCTAACCAAAGCCCTATAAAGCTGTAATATGACCTTCTAACTCTCAGACACAATGCCCCAAACTATGAAGGCAAGTATACCATATGCCTTCTTTACCACTCTCTCTACTTGTGTTGCCACTTTCAGGGAGCTATGGACTTGGGCCCACAAGATCCCGCTGTACATCAATATTCATAAATACTTCTGTAATTGTCACCACACATAGTCCCAAGAGCGATATTTTAAATCACCCGGGAACTGTGGCCAGATGAACAGTTATTAGCCATGCGATGGAGATTTTGCTGGGTCATTTCAGAGGGCAGTTACGAGTTAACCATGCAGATCCAGACTCACACACAGGGTCTGACCCAAGTAAGGCTGACATTTTCCGTCCTTAAATTAAAGAGAACAGTACATTTAAAAAAAAAAATCCAGACTCCATTGCCAATCCTTGCTTTCTAGCTGATGTTCTTTAAAGTCACTGCATTTAGTAGTTTAGTTTAGTTCAGTTTAGAGATGTAGCGCGGAAACAGGCCCTTCGGCCCACAGAGTCCGTGCTGGCCAGCGAACACACTAGGGACAATTTCCAATTTTTACCGAAGCTAATTAACCTACAAAACCTGCGCGTCTTTGGAGTATAGGAGGAAACCGGAGCACCTGGGAAATTAAGGAATGGTTGATGTTTTGGGTTGAGACCCTGCATGGAAACGAAATTATGACAATTCCTTCCCCACAGATGCTGCCCGACCTACTGAGTTCTTCCAGCAGTTTGTTTGCAGTTCCAGATTCCACCATCTGCAGCCTCTTGAGTCTCTCTCTTTGACCTCCTAGTTATGGCCTTCGGTGCAATGGTTTCTGATGGTAATGGTCCTTCAAGGGTTAATTGGGGACCAGATAGACCGGTGTACAGCCACGGTCGATACGATGTATTTTTATTTCATTACGGGGACTGTTTGGATACTCGAAATCTTTTCACTTCTAACCGCTAACAAAGCATAACTCAGTAATCTTGACATGACTTTAAACTGACACCAGCAACCCTAGAGCAGTGCCTATTTACACAGCTGCTCGAGGCTGGTATACCATGCCGGTTCGATCCAGCTGTTGGACTCCAGTCCGATCATTGCAACATATCGGATGTAAAAGCTCTAGGAGATGACGTTGGGAATAACTTTCAGCTCCCTCTCCACCAGCCCCACTATGCCTCACCATCCTGCCTGCACAACGGATGGGAAGAAAAGCTGGACAAGATTGTTAACTACAGGCCAGTCAGCTTTTTTCCTCTTGCTGGGTAAGGTTATAACTTATAACTAGACCTTGGGGTCCTGCAAAGGGCAGGGAAATCACACCGCAACTGACGGATGCGTTTGACCATCTATCTCCCCTTTGTACACGAGCCTATGTCCCACACTCACAGCGTGCGATGAATGATTCCAGATTTTCTTTGGCGGCTTGACTCATTCCAGACGATTATTCCAGGAATTAATTGCTTTGAGCTTGAATGAAGCATTTCCTGACACGTCCTCATCTTGCCTTTTACGATTCGGTGCCAATGTCCCCAGCAAGCATTGGTCACGGTACAATATTATCGCAGATTAACCTTTGCTGCTCTTCAATAATGGCTTGGGTGGTCCAATGTATAGACCGGCCCACCATCGATCACCCATTCCCACTAGTTCGATGTAATCCCACTTTTGCATCCACTCCCGACAAACTCGGCTGCATTTATAGAGGGCAATTAAGCCTCAGCCCCGTCTTTGCCATCTTTGGGATGTGGGAAGAAACCGGAGCACCCAGAGGAAACCGCAATCACAAAGGAGAACGTGCAAACTCCACACAGACTTTGCAGGCCTGCACTCAAGGTCAGGATCGAACCCGGGTCTCTGGTGCTGTGAGGCAACATCTCAACCAGCTGCGCCACTAGTTTATCATTTAAGTAACGGAAGGGAAACTTATCTCAATTTGTCTCACAAAGTCCTCTCTCACGGTGCAGCAGCACACTTCAAAGCTCAGTTCATTGTTCCAATAAAGGGTCTCGACCCGGAACGATACTCATTCATTTTCTTCAAAGATGTCGCCTGACCCACTGAGTTACTCCAGCACTTTGTGTCTATCTTTGGTTTAAACCAGAATCTGCAGTTCTTCGTTTCTTCCTGAGTTTATCGTTCCACTATTTCTCCAAGCAACTTAAATTGGCTATTGGCTTTATTTCATGGCCCAGAGCTCTGATCTGGGATTGCTTATGATGCAAAATTAACAGTGCCCAGCCATAGTTTGTGATATAGAGTCAGCAATGGTCTGGGAACGTTTGTGAACTAGACTAGATAGAGATTTGGGAGTATTTGTGATGTAGGAGAGGGACCAATTTGAATATTACCCACTTCTGAATTAATGGATGCAGATGTCATAAAAAGAGCGATTAAGCTAACATTGAAATTAAACCCTGTTTTAAGATAAGCTTAACAATATAGAACAGTTTAAGGTGAAGGGAAAAAGATTGAATTGGAATCTGAGAGGTATCTTTTTCACACAAAGGGTGGTGGGTTGTTGGGACACGCTTGCAGAGGAGGTAGTTGGGGCTGGGACTATCCCAACATTTAAGAAACAGTTAGGCAGATATGCAGATAGGGCAGGTTTGGAGGGATATGGACTAACTGGAGGCAGGTCGGACTAGTTTATCTGGTACATGTTAGGTGGTGTGGGCAAGTTGAGCCGAAGGGCCTGTTTACACACTGTATCACTCTATGACTCTATGAGCGTAGTACGGAAACAGGCCCTTCGGCCCATGTTACTTACAAAATTCTTAAGGGGTTGGACAGGCTAGATGCAGGAAGATTGTTCCCGATGTTGGGGAAGTCCAAGACAAGGGGTCACAGCTTAAGGATAAGGGGGAAATCCTTTAAGACCGAGATGAGAAAGACTTTTTTTCACACAGAGAGTGGTGAGTCTCTGGAACTCTCTGCCACAGAGGGTAGTTGAGGCCAGTTCATTGGCTATATTTAAGAGTGAGTTGGATGTGGCCCTTGTGGCTAAGGGGATCAGAGGGTATGGAGAGAAGGCAGGTACGGGATACTGAGTTGGATGATCAGCCATGATCATATTGAATGGCAGTGCAGGCTCGAAGGGCTGAATGGCCTACTCCTGCACCTAATTTCTATGTTTCTATGTTTCTATGTTTCTATGTTGTCTATGTCAAATATCAAGCCTAACCCCTTCTGCCTGTTCATAATAATATGGTTCAATGGCTCAATGATGCTTTTATTGTCGTGTGTAAATGCATTGTGAAATGATTCTCCTACATACAGTCCAGTGCAGTATTCCCACACCTTAGCACAATCCTCTATTAGCAAAGTGTACAGTCATAGTCCACTGAGCCTTTCAAAGTCCGGTCCCTGCTCCAGTTGTTTTGAATGGTGCCCGATCCAGGCAACACATTACAAGGTGTTCAGAAGGAACACAAACAATATCCATAGGACATATAATATCTATTGAGGAACATGATGCAAACAATATCACCATGTATTGCTCACAGTTGTGTAATAACTTTTAATGGTATATTATTTCTTTGAATCTACGAAACTGTTGCTGCAGAGTATTTAAGTGCATTGTTTACTGCTGCCAACACGAAATGGAGTAGCTACTAAAATGTCCCTTGATAAATGTGTTACAACCTAATAGAAACAACATTTCTTATAAGGTAATAACATAGTAAAATGATTAAAATCTCCCTGCAGAGCATTTGTGTTTGTGTTGTGTGCTGATTATATGCGGCAGGACTGGGTTAAGTGTGACTTTATATAAAACAATGTGCACTTCTTACCTCTTCAACTGGGTGAGGGTTATCCTGAAATCTGAGCTCCCGTTATTGTTTAAAATGTTGGCCAATCTCCTGTTGACTCTCAGCATTTTTTTTTTTTTTTTTGCCAATGTCAAGCATTTCCAGATTTTCCTTTTGTCTCCTGTAACCGTGACCCTTCCCTGCTCACGACAACGAGGGTGCGTTGGGTTTCTGTTCACTGCGAGAGGCAGTGTAATCATACCTTACACTGGGTGAGTGGCAGTGTTCACACCCTCTCTGTAGCCCATAGCCTAGAAACAAGCTCCCTCCCCTATTGCGTTAATAACATCTCTCAGCGTATTACTGTTAGGAAGCAATAATCAACCATTATTTCACAAAGAGAGAAGGACTAATTTGTCCAATCATCATTTTAAGCCTGGGGTAACAGCTATCTCAACAAGGGAGATGGGAAATTAATTACTCATTTTGCCGCTTTTTAACGTGGCTTTTAGAATCGGCATATCGTTTAGTTTTTAGCATGGAAACAGGCCGCTCGGCCCGCCGATTCTAGGCCTACCATCGATCGCCCGTTCACATTAGTTCTGGGTTATCTGACTTTCTCATCCACTCCCTACACACTGGGGCCCAACTTACAGAGGACAATTAACCAACAAATCTACACAAACCTACATGGGGTCACTCGGAGAACGTGCAAACCCCACACAGACAACATCTGAGACAAGTCAGGATCGAACCTGGGCCTCTGGCTCAGTGAGGCAGCCGCTCTACCAGCTGCACCACTGTGCCACCTGGTTAACCTGCGAACCTGCACGTCTTTGGGGCGAGGCAGGAAATCGGAGAAAATGAGGGCTGGCCACCAGGAGAACATGCAAACTCCCCCATAGACAGCACCCGAGGCAAGGCAGTTTATAAATGCTTATAATAAATAAAGTGTACCCA
This sequence comes from Okamejei kenojei, assembly GCA_035221665.1. Taxonomy (NCBI): domain Eukaryota; kingdom Metazoa; phylum Chordata; class Chondrichthyes; order Rajiformes; family Rajidae; genus Okamejei; species Okamejei kenojei. The sequence continues at coordinate 18,525,006 of CM069146.1, forward strand.
ATTAATGTAACCAAACATGAATCAAATAGGAGTTGCTCTGGGGCTACAGTGGTACTGAACTCATGGTAAGTAACCCTGCCTCTGGGGATAAAACACAATAACCCACACAGCGGATAACTCTTCCTCGAGGAATACACTGGAGCAGCACACACAGGAAATAACTCGGCCGCTGGGAATTATAACTTAATCATCCACATAGTGAATAGCACTTCCTTGAGGATACGCTGGAGTGGTAGACAGGTAATCTTTCCTATAGTTAGGAACAAGACACAGTAAATATGCATGATGCAGCTCTATAGGACTTTGCGTGCAGTTCTGGTCGCCCCATGGCCGGAAAGATATGGAACCTGTGGAGAGGGTGCGGAGGAGGTGTGCCAGAATAATGCCTAGATTAGAGGGTTTCAGCTTCAGGGAGAGCTTGGATAGACACAAAGTGCTGGAGTAACTCAGCGGGTCAGACTGCATCTCTGGAGAAGAGGAATAGGTGAGGTTTCAAGTCGTGACCCTTCTTCAGTCTACAGTCACCCATTCCTTTTCTTCAGAGATGCTGCCTGACCCACTGAGTTACTCCAGCATTTTGTGTCTATCTTCGATGTAAACCAGCTTCCTACACAAGGGGTTGAGAAGATTTGGAGTGTTTTCTCTGGAATGGCGAAGGTTGAGGGGAGATTTGATAGAAGTATATATAATTCTGTGAGGCATAGAAAGGTCCATTATCTTGGGAATATTGTGCTACAAAACCCAGAGTAAATCACCCGTAGCACCCGAAATACAGTGCAATGTGTACACAGTAAATAACAGTATGATAATATAGTGGAAGTATGCATACAGTTAAATAATATTCACTCTGGGTAACACAGTGCATCATTGCCAACAGTAACTAGCCCTTCCACTCCACATACATTGGAAACATGCATGTATCGTACTGTCTTATGTTTCCTCTGTGGATACAGCAGTTCTACATAAACTGTAAATAACTTTTACCCAGAAAACACAGTGGAAGTGTGCCCAGAGTAAATAACTATATGCAGCTGGGTAACAAACTCAACATAGTTGTGCACTGAAGAGAAAATGCTGGAGTAACTCAATGGGTCAGGCAGCATCTCTCGAGAACATGGATAGAAACATAGAAATATAGAAAATAGGTGCAGGAGTAGGCCATTCGGCCTTTCGAGCCTGCACCGCCATTCAATAGGATCATGGCTGATCATCCAACTCAGTATCCCGTACCGACCTTCTCTCCATACCTCCTGATACCTTTAGCCACAAGGGCCACATCTAACTCCCTCTTAAATATAGCCAATGAACTGGCCTAAACTACTTTCTGTGGCAGAGAATTTCACAGATTCACCACTCTTTGTGTGAAATTTATTTTTCTCATCTCGGTCCCAAAAGACCTCCCCCTTATCCTTAAACTGTGACCCTTGTTCTGGACTTCCCCAACATCGGGAACAATCTTCCTGCGTCTAGTCTGTTCAACCCCTTAAGGATTTTGTAAGTTTCTATAAGATCCCCCCTCAATCGTCTAAGTGACGGTTCCTGCCAGGATTCTTAGGTACTCGCTGACCCGCTGAGATACTCCAGTGTTACGTGTTGTATGCAAGATTCGAGCTGTGCCCAACTGAGTCCGTGCCGACCAGTGACCACCCTAACACTATCCTACACTAGCGCTATCCTATACACTAGGGACGATTTATAATTTTTACCAAAGCCAACTGACCTACAAACCTGTACGTCTTTGGAATGTGGGTGGAAACCGGAGCACCCGGAGAACATGCGTGTGGTTACAGGGGGAACATATAAATGTGGTAACAGACAGCACCTGTAGTCAGGATCAAACCCGGGTGTCTGGCACTGTAAGGCAGCAACTCTACCACTGTGCTGCCCCTTTACTGCACTGAGCAAGCTGTGTGAGGTTTGCTATAATACCACGCACTTTAAGGAATACATTGAGAGCAATTACGTGATAATACATAATGTCTTCATCAGTTTATAAACTCTCAAAAGGGGTAGTATTTGCTGCCAAGCTGTCCTCAGGTTATGTTAAAACTGCAGATGCTGGTTTTCAGAAAACGGCACAAAGTGCTGGAGTAACTCAGCGGGTCAGGCAGCATCTCAGGAGAACATGGATAGGCGACGTTTCGGGTCAGGATTAAAGAAGTCTGTCGAGACTTCTTCAAGTCAGAAGGAGGGTCCCGACCTGAAACGTCACATATCCATGTCCACCAGAGATGCTGCCTGACCCGCTGAGTTACTGCAGCACTTTGAGTCCTCGGGTTAAATGTATTTCTTCCATGTAGTTCGCCTGCCTCACTTTCTCGATCACTGACACTAAGATGCGTTAGGTGCCCACTCTACGCCACTCCACTGAGGTGAGGCAGAGGGCCGGCTGAGATGTGGGCTGCCGGATCCCAGCCTCTCTCGTTCCACGGCCTGTGGTGACGGGTACTCACCGTGCAACCAGCGGGAGTTGTACTGGTCTGTCCTCATGGCCGTCTGATGGCCCATGGTGCGGAAGATGGCCGCGTCCGTCCCCATGAAGTCGAGGTAGACGCCCGCGTAGAGCTCGCCGTCTGCCCAGAAGCATAAGAAGCACTGAATGAGAGTGGGGAGCAGCAGGCCACAGAGGAAGTAAGAAGATATTGTACAGTACAGCAACCTCCACAACCCCTTCATGCAACAGTAATGTTTCAGGTCGGTACATCCATCACCTTACATCCTACAGCCATCAGGCTATTAAACACTGCAACCCCCAAATAAATAAGCCATGATCTCATGATCTACATAGACTCGGGGGGGGCATTGGTTTAATCTTTTTGCACTATTGTTGTTTTTTTTAAATTATGTGTATGTATGCATGTGTGTATGTGTCTATATATATATTATATATATATATCTATATATACATATACAAACACACACACACACACACACACACACACACACACACACACACACACACACACACACACACACACTGAACCTTTTTGGTTTTTTATATTGTTTACAAGGATACCCGAAACGTATCTCCTTCGTTTGCATAGTTCTGTTTTGTGCACTCTGCATATTCTGTTGTGCTGCTGCAAATAAGAATTCCATTGTTCTGTCTGGGATATATATGACAATTAAACACTCTTGACTCCTCAGACTGATTCAATCTCTTGTGCACTACTCTGCAGTCAGGCAGAGATAATCTCGCTCAGACAGAACTGAAGCAAGGCCAGCCTTAGATAGGGAGGAAATTCCCTCAAGTCCGGTGAAACTAACAGAAAGAATGCCCAAAACTCTCAGCAGGTCAGACAGCATCCGTGGGGGAGAGAAATGCGTGGGACAGTGGTATCGCCAGTAACGCTGCTGACTCACAACACGAGCGTACTGCATTCAATCCTGACCTCTGGCGTTTACTCTGTGAAGTTTGCACATTCTCTGTGCGACCGCATGGGATTTCTCCGGGTGCTCCGGTTTCCTCCCACAGTGGTAGAGTTGTTGCCTTACAACACCAGGGACCCAAGTTCGATCCTGACCACGGGTACAGTCTGTGCAGTCTGTGTGTTCTCCCAGAGGCCAGATGTTCCCCAGGTTTTCTCCAGGGGTTCTAGTAGGTTAATTGGCTTTTGTAAAATTGTTAAATGGTCCCGAATGTATAGGATAGTGTGAGTATTTGGGATGATCGCTGGTAGGTGCGGTCCCAGTCTACTTCTTCTTGCATATGGCGTGCGCAACCTAAAGTTGTAGGACAACTTGTTCTATTTGATCTTATTTGATTGTGCACGCCGGGTTGATTGCATTCGTCGAAACAGGGCGGACCACGTGAAGGTTGCAATCTCCCACCCCGCGGTCCCAGTGGGTCGAAGGGCATTTTTCCAAGCTGTATCTCTAAAGTCCAAAGTCTATCCCAAGGGCATGTGTTGCTAAGGTAATTGGCAACTGTAAATTGTCCCTGTGTGTGTGTGTGTGTGTATAGTTGTGTGGTGGAGCCTGGGACATGTTGATGGGAATGTGAGGAGAACAAAATGATAAGCTTTGTGGAATTGGTGGCTTGATGGTCAACAGGGACTCTGTGGGCTGAAGGGTCTGCTCCTCCGCTGTGTCTAGGAATAGAGTCCATGTTTCTGATAAAAAAGAGCCTTCATTAGAATTGGAAAAGTGAGAAAAAAAGTGTGTTAAATGCTGTGGGGCGGTGTGGGGGGGTAGGAGAGAACATAGGGTTTGGTGATGGAGTGCTGACTAAAGTTGTCAAGGTAACTGTGACTGTACATGCCAGCGGTTAGAGGAAAAGCTCTGTCCAACGGTACGAGTTCATTCCAAGAGCTCTCCCGAGATTAAAAAAAATCAAACTCGTGGTAAGCACGGAGAATGAACGTAGCGGGTACGTCAGAGCTCGGGGACGTCTCTTAACGGCTTGGAACGCTAACGGCAGGTACTCAGAAAGACTTGCTAGCGGCAGGTAAGCACGGGAAGACTCGTGAAGATTTTTCAACATGTTGAAAAATGTCCACGAGAGCCTCGAGTACCGACGAGTGGCCATTGCCGTAAATCTCCGAGTTCGAATCAGGGCAAACTCGGGAGAGCTCTTGGAATGAACTCGTACCGTGGGACAGGGCTTTAAGAGGAGAAAATAAACCAAAGGAATACATCGAGGCTGAAAGATCCAGCAGTGGTTGAATGTAGTATTGAGGCAACACACCCGGTCAGGAGACGAGGTGCTGTCTTTTACTTTGGGGTCATGGGAACACTATAGGAGGTGAAAGGTGGAAAGGTGAGAACGGGAGTGGGATGAAGAATTAAAGTCAGGGGGTGGACTGGAATCTCAGGCTCTCCTGTGCGGTCTGCAAGGAAGCCTCTGATTTTCAGTCACCTACCTCTTTAATTCTCCGTCCCACTCCCATTTTGACTTCTCCATCTCTGGGCTCCAGCACTGTTGCAACAATGCCCAGGTTAAACTCAAGGAACATCTTATGCCTCGGCATTCTGCAGACTTTATGACTCAAACTAAATCCAACAGCTTCACGTAACAAACCTATGTAAACGGGGTTTTTTTTTCGCTGGACATTTCAGTTTCTGTGCATTAATTTCTTTTCTTTTCTAACTTCAACTGCAAGAATTTTAAGTAATGTTCGCCTTGACAAATTTGGTCTGCATCCGATCACAGAAACCTCTGTTCTCCTGCACCCCCCCCCCCCCCCCCCCCCCTCCCCACACACACACACCCCGCCTTTCTGCAACTTAAACACACACACTTGTTTTCTCACTTTTCCAGTGCTTATGAAGGGTCAGTGACCTATAACGTTGAATCTCATTTCTCTTTCTCGACCTGCTGAGTGCTTTTGGCATTTTTTGTTTTTGTTTCAGGTTTTCCAGCGCCCACAGTTTTTTTGCTTCGTGCCCTTGAGGAATTGGTTGATTGGATCCACAAAAAAATACGGGAGTTTCGTAAGAACTGATACCTCAAACTTTAATTCATGAGTGTCCGTTAGGCAAAGCACCAGGCTCATGTATACCCAGACGAAATAAAGTACAGAAACTGCAAAATGCTTCACGTAATCAGGAAGTCGCCGAACATATTGGCAAAAAAAGACTTAATAACTTTGACATTTTTATCAAATGTCCTGGACGGGGTCTAAACACTTTTGAAGCAATCTTGGTTTAGTTTTAGTTGAGAGCTACAGCATGGAAACAGGCCCTTCGGCCCACCGAGTCTGCACCGACCAGCGATCTCCAAACACTAATGCTATCCTACACACAAGGGACAATTTACAATCTTTACCAAAGCCAATTCACTCTACAAACTTCCAGACAGCGCCAGAGACCCAGGTTCGATCCCGACCACGGGTGCTGCTGTACAGAGGTTGCATGTTCTCCCAACGACTGCGTGCGTTTTCTTCAGGTGCTCTGGTTTCCTCCCACATTCCAAAGACGTTCTGGTTTGTAGTTAATTGGCTGCTGTGTAAAATTGTAAATTGTGTCTCGTGTGCGGGATCGTGCTATCGCGCGGGGTGATGGCTGGTCTGCGCGGACTCAGTGGGCCTAAGGGCCTGTTCCCGCGCAGTCTCTCTCTATCTCTAAAGTCATCTATCCATGTTCTCCAGAGATGCCGCCTGACCCGCTGAGTTACTCCAGCACTTTGTCCTGTTACAATGTGTGTGCATCCGTGCATGCGGGTGTATGCAAGAGTGTGCTTGGCTGTAGGCTTGATGTGGCCACAATACCGGCCGTCTGGGACCCTTAAGGACTGCAACAATTTAAAGTTTTTAGCAAAGGATGAAGAGCAAATTCTAACTTTGTTTTCTGCAAATATCTCCATTGAATCAGTCTCGGACAAATTGGGTGAGGGTACTGGTGAGAAGAAAAGGGGGTAAGGTGAGCTCCTGGGAAATGCCGTGCCTGATGGCTGTGGGCACGGATGGTGCAAAGATGCACAGGTTTGTCGGTTAATTGCCTTTGGTAAAGGTTGTAAATTGTCCCTCGGGTGTGGAGGAGAGTGTTATTGCGTGCAGGGTTTGCTGGTCGGCACGGACTCGACCGGCCGAGGGCCTGTTTCCGCGCTGTATCGCGAAACGGATGGTGCAGGGGGTGGAAGGAGTCACGGGTGTGGAGGACGATCGGACAGATGAATAGAATTTAAAAACACAAGCCTGAGCAAGACATCTGCAAAGGCAATCCTCCTCTCAATGCAAATTCCCAGTCTGCATTCCAGGTGTTCATTGACAAGTGGGGCCTCAATCATGCACAATGACATTAACCAAGCAAAGTGCTTCAAATCACTCAAGCAAACACAAACAGTTGCAAGTTGTTACCGTGGCTGACATACCAATGCAATTGCCTCCAATCTCTCCATTGACAGAGACTCTTGCTAAATGTTGATTCAACCATTGGGTTTAGTAATTTACAGGCAAGATAACATTCATGCCCACCCACTATAGACCACCCCCCCCCCCCCCCCCCCCCCCCATCCCCACTTTAACTTCGCTCCTTCCTTCCTGTCCTATTCCGGACCTGTCAATGTAGGCACCAGAGCCATGGAAGAGCAGAGAAGGACTCACTGATTAATGACGACACGCTGCTGGACTTGGGGTCATAGGAACACTTGCCCTTGCCTGATTCAACCTTTCCTGGCTCCAGATGGAAGATGTAATCCTGAGAAAGGGAAAGGGGAACAGAGACGGGGCAGTCATGGGAAGGGAGAGAGCGAGAGGGGGAGAAAGTAGAGGGGGAAAACAATGTTGGTTAAACACTTTTTTCAATCAACACTTCAGACACCTTCATGTCTTGCAAAAGGCTACTCATTTATAGTTTCATGTTCCTGCAGAATCAATTACAAAGGGTATGTTTGAGCTGGAACACACACTGCGTTTAAATCAGGAGATAAAAAAAAGCATGAATGCACCTTTTATAGCAGAAACATGGTCCACCAGCACAAGCTATCAGATGTAGTTTCTTCGTAACACTTATACATCTAAACGACTTTAAAACATGCCACTTCCTTACACCAACTTCCCGAAAACATGCCGCAACGAAGCAGACTGCTGTTGGGAGTTGTGCGGTTTGACAAATTGTACAACCACTTTTTTAATAACACACTTTGTCCTCGTAAACGTTAGTAATTAGGGCTTCATGGAGACACTGTGGCAGTAACAGGAGCAGGTCGGAAATTCAAACACATGGGTCAATGCATCTGATTTGTTGCCCGGACGTAATTTCTCTCCCTTAATTGGATGTAAAATGGTGTGGGGAGGGAATGGAGAGGGCTGACCCATTCCCAATGCCTGCAAACCCTTGCTCCGGCAAAACTAGTTTGCCAAATTGACTGTGTCATTTCATAATAGTGTTGCACTCTCTGTCTCTTTCTCTGGCAGTATACGTACAAACTCCAGTAAGTTTGACTTATTAATAGAAAACTCTGATTAAATATGTCCCGCAGACGCGTGAACTTGATTAAATTTACAGCACTTACTTGTTGCTTGTGGCTCTGGTAGTATGGGTAACATGTAAACTAATCTATTTGATGCCTTTTACTGATTTCTAAAACGCTTTCAATAAAGCTCTGAAATTGTGTTATTGGTTAGGAAGCGACACACTTTTACCCAGAAACTGAATGTTATCCTTTCTTTGGTGCAGAAACAATGTGCAGCTAACATTTGCTTGCATCCCCTATCAAGATTGACGAAATTAGCTAAAAATAAAATAGCGCCAGAGACCCGCTTCGATCCTGACCTCTGGTGCTGTCTGTGTGGAGTTTGCATGTTTTCTCTATGACCGCGTCGAGTTCCCCTGGGTGCTCTGGTTTCCTCCCGCGCCCCAAAGACGTGTGGGTTTGAAGAGTTAATCGGCCTCTGTAAATTGCCCCTTGTGTGCAGGAAGTGGATGCAAAAGTGGGATCACATAGAACTAGTGTGATCAGGCGATCGATGGTCGGCGTGTATATGGTGGGCCGAAGGGCCTGTTTACACGCTCTATCTTTCGGTCACTCAATCAATCAATCAACATATTAAAGCAGCGCCTATGGGAGTTTGCAGATAAAATTATGGACCAAAATACGATCTGTGCAATTCCTCATAAAAACAGCCTGCAATGACTGCATCCTTGCCACGCCAATGCACAGATGCACAGAGCCTCTTGTCCAGAGTAGGTGAATCAAGGACCAGAGGACATAGGTTTAAGGTGAAGGGGAAAAGTTTTAATAGGAATCTGAGGGGTAACCTTTTCACACAAAGGGGGGTGGGTGTATGGAACAAGCTGCCTGAGGAGGTGGTTGAGGCTGGGATTATCCCAACATTTAAGAAACAGTGAGACAGGTACATGGATAGGACAGGTTTGGAGGGATACGGGCCAAAATGTCACCTATCCATGTTCTCTGAGTCCATGCCAACCAGCGATCAGCCACTAAAACTACCCTCACACTAGGGAGAATTTACAATTTTTACCAAAGCCATAAATTGTTACCTGCCTGGCCCGCTGAGTTACTCCAGCATTTTGTGCCTATCTTCGTATTAAACCAGCATCTGTAGATCCTTCATTCACGTTTCAACCTACAAACCTGTGCTTCTTGGAATGTGGGAGGAAACTGGAGCACCCGGGGTAAACCCACGCGGCCACAGGGAGAACGTACAAACTCCGTTCAGACAGCACCCGTAGTCAGGTTGGAACTGGGTCTCTGGTGCTGCAAGGCAGCAACTCTACCACTGTGCCACTGTGCCAACCTGTTGAATTACCCCAGCACTGTGTCCTTAATGTGATCTGAGATGGTTAGGTGTGGATGTAAAGTGGGTGTTGTGTTCTCTGTAACGTTTGGTGTAAAGTTTAAAGAGGGCGTTGTATTCGACACAAATCTATGTTCTCCCAGCAGTTTTGCTTTCTGATTGTACTTTTGGAGTAGTGGTATTCCATCTGCTTTAAAGGGAGATGGTGGTGAGAGGCATGGGGTGAGGTTACGGCAAATGGTTCACTTTCACCTACAGATTTGATCTAAAGTGACAAAAAACATAACATAGAGCTGGTGATGGGGAGAGAAACTATTTTGCTCGTGTTCCTGATGCTTTCTTCAACACTTCACCTGTCATTTATCATTGGAAAATGATATTTCCCTAAACCTCATCGAGTGGATATCGACCGTTTCAGTAATACGATAGCTCGTCAAACGTAACCAGTTGTGGCTCTGACCAGACCTCTTGGGTAAAGTGTGCAGCTTTCCTGACAGCTGATAGGGCTGTTCAGTTTTCAAAATTGTCATACATAAGTCAAAAATGTTGACATTGTCAAAAATCTGATGGCAGAATGTTCCCGTCCTTCTGCTGCTGGGACATAGAGCGTAGAACCATCCAGCACAGGAACAGGCCCTTCGGCCCACACTGTCCATGCCGTACGTGATGCTTATTTATCCCTTCCACCTGTACGTGACCTCTATCCCTTCATTTCTTGCATTCCCTACAAGTTTATCCAAAGCCTCTTTAGCAATGCCTACATTTATTTTGAGAGGAATAGGTATAAAGGTTTTATAAAGCTGCTCCATGAATATTAAAACAGAAGCCACCCTTCCTGTTTTCAAATACTGTACATCTTTTATGGTAGATAATCCCATAGACCTATGTAGAGAAACCCCTCCTCTCCTTCTTCCTAACAGGTAGATGTCTATCAGCTTCTGAACAAATTAGTACAAGTGGTGGTTTTCGGGGGTTGAAAGAGTGAAAATCTTTCGCTGGATAGCTAGCCTCTGATGTTTCAGCAAACCTTGTTTACTCACCTGCTTCCCTTTTCAGTATTGCCGTTTGAAGTGCAAACGTTGACAATGTGGCCAAGGTGATGTTTTACTAGCCGTTAATGCCCAGATTCCCACACACGCTGGGTGCTACAATCACCATCCTCCCTCGAGTACTTGGCAAGAAGGCAAAGGCCCAGCTGACAGAGCGTGCCGCGCTGGTGAATAAAGGGCGGCACAGCGATGCAGCTGGTGGAGACGCTGCCTCACAGCACTTGACACCCAGGTTCGATCCTGATCTGGAATGCTGTCTGTGTGGAGTTTTCACCTTATCCCCGTGACCCCGTGGGTTTCCTCCGGGTGCTCCAGTTTTCTCCCACGTCCCAAAGACGCGCGGGTTTGTCGTTTAAGTGGCCTCTGTATTTGCCCCTACTGTGTAGGGACTGTATGCGGAAAAGTAGGAGAACGTGGAACTAGTGCGAGCAGGTGATCAGTGAGAATGCTTGGCACAGACTTAGTGGGACAAAGGGCCTGTATCCATACTGTATCTTTCAATCAATCTGTCTAAAATCCCAGAAAAACACAAACTGTGATGTGGAAAAAGATCAAGTCATGAACGAGAGCTGATGAACATCAGCTTATTACAAGGTACTCAGATTCCAATTTACTATTTGCCTTTCACTGCAGGTGGCTTGGTAGGGAGAAGAGTGTGGATATAGTGATTGAGATATTTTGCTTCCTGATGCCTCACCTCATGAAATACTAGTAATAAAAATAAAACAAGAAAAATTCAGTTGTAAGCGGAACAAAACTGCTTTGCTGCAGAATGGACCAACACAGGCATTCGAGATCCAGATGGGAATTCACTAAGAAATACAGGCCAGGAAGGGATGATTAATTGCAAAGAAAAAATAATAACATGTGGGTAAATGAAAGCGATCTAGCAAATCATAACTTGAATCTTGGCTTTATTAATGAAGGGAGTTGCCACAAAATCAGGTTGGTTTAGTTAAACAAGATGATCCGGATTTAAGGTCAAATTAACGTCAAACTTAAGGAAGGAACTGCACTTTACCACCTCAGACAGCTGAGGATATTCAAGGGCCTGCCCTACTTGGCCGTCATTTGTGCGTAATTTACGCGACATCGTTTACGCGTCACGACGCGCGACGCACGCGTCATGTCACGCACGTCGTGACAAGCACGTGATGCGCGTATGGTACGCATTACGCGCGCATGGTGCGTGATGATGTAGGCAGTGACGCGCGGCCGCGAGCGGCGAGCGGCCGAACGCACTATGGGAACTACACTCGCTCCCCCTGCAGGACCTATACACCAGGAGGAGCAGATCCAGAGCCAGCAACATTATGGGGGACCCCTACCACCCCAGCAACGGACTGTTCCAGCTCCTACGGTCAGGCAAACACCTCCGCTGTCACGCTGTGAAAACAGAGAGGATGAGATGGAGTTTCTTCCCACAGGCCATCAGGACTGTAAACTCTTATCTCACCAGGGACTAATTTACTGTTGTGTTGTGGCTTTTGCAAGAAAAATATTTTCTAACGTAAAAACTGATTCTGTTCTATTCTGTTGTGTAGTTTGTGCACAATCTGCGGGCGGAAATATTTTTAACATTCTGAGTTATAGAGAGATGCAGAAGGGCAACAGGCCCTTCATCCCATCAAGTCCAGACTGACCATCAACCATCCATTTAATAGAAATCCTACGTTAATCCCACGTTTTATCCTCCTCGTGTTCTCTCCTATGCCTCCCCCTGGATAGGGGACGTTTCTGGTCGAAACCCATCTTCTGAAGAAGGATCCTGACCTGAAGCATCACTTATCCATGTTCTCCAGAGATTCTGCCTGACCCACTGAGGTACTCCAGCATTTTGTATCCATCATATCTGGGTGTTGGGCATTCATTGCATGTGAAAGATTCCCATGGGAAAAGATGGAAGGAATTAATGTTGAGATAAGGTTATTCCAGAAAGAATGGCTCAGTTCATGGCTTCCATCTAAGTTAAAGTGTGGAACATGATAAATTCCGAGCGCTCCACTGCTGAGGCATACTCTCACCGCGTGCTTGGGTCTGTTGTAAACTAGCAATCATTACAGTGAGCACTGTGGCACAGAGGTCACATTACTGGATTAGCAACCGCAGCCTAGATGACTGATCTGCATGGACTTGAAACGCACCATGACACCTGGAGAATTTAACCAGGCGGTAACCAAGTAACCAATTTAATCAGGGGCAGCAGCAGTAGAGTTGCTGCCTCACAGCGCCTGCTATCTGGCTCCAGTCCTGAGTACGGGTGCTGCCCGTACCGAGTTTCGATGTTCTCCCTGTTACCGAGTGGGTTTTCCCCGGGTGCTCTGGTTTTCTCGCGTATTCCGAAGATGCACAGGTTTGTAAGTTGATTGGATTCGGTAAAAAAATTGTAAATTGGCCCTAGTGTGTGGGATAGTGCTAGTGCAACGGGGATTGTTGTGGGCACTCGCTGGGCTGAAGAACCTGCTTCCGCGCTGCATCTCTGAAATTAAAACTAAAAAAACTAGTTCAATTAATCTGGAATAAAAAAGCTTACATCAATAATTGTGACCGTGAATCTACCAATTTAGTATAAAATCCTTTCTTCTTCACTGTCCTTTGCGGTAGGAACTCTGCTTTCCTTATCTCCTCTGACCTACGTGCGAATTCAGACTCACAGTAGAGTGGTTGCTTCTTAAGTATCCTCTAAAATGGCCAGGGTAGGCGGCAACACTTGTGAATGAATAGTCAAATACAGTTGTTTCCATTAGTGACTAAGTCCAATGAATCATTGACATGCTGGTAGATGGTCTCTCTCCACCAGTAGTTTCCACATCAAGTAACCATTCGAAGGTAGTGAGGTGACAAGTGTTGCTCAGGTACCTTACCTCTGCCTTGCGTCCTCTGTTGATGTAGGTGCAGACAGGATGATAAGCTCCAGTCCCACACACATACAGGTGTGTACGGTTCCACGGCTCAATGAGGCAGATGAAGTTTGCACACTCACCCTGACAAAATTAAAAGAGAAGGACACCTTGAGCATATATCAATCATTTAGAGCCACAGTGGGGAAACAGGCCCTTCAGTGTACGACTGAGTCCATGCTGACCAGCGATCACCCCGTACACCGACACCATCCTACAACACCAGAGACAATTTACAATTTTGCCGAAGACAATTAGCCTACAACCTGTAAGTCTTTGGAGTGTGGGAGGAAACCGGAGCACCCAGAGAAAACCCACGAGGTCACATGGAGAATGTACAAACACTGTACAGACAGTATCCGGTCAGGATTGAACCCGGGTCTCTGGTGCTGTCAGGCAGCAACTCTACCACTGGGCCGCCCACAACAAGATGTTCGCTGAACATTAAGTTGGCTGTTGGGCCAGCGTTCTTGGGTTAACATTTTGGGGAGCGTGAGGACGTTTTGTTACAGTGCCAACTTCTACAGTTTTAATGTCACCTCATGTCTACATTATGGTAGTCAGTTCTAGAACCCGAGTTATAAACCTACAATGAAACCGAGAAGAGGCTGTGGAAGGGTTTGATAGAACAAAGGAGACCATCTCTGTCAGACGTGGATAAGCTTCTATATATATTCGCAGGACTACCCTCTGAGGAACTTTGACACAGGATGGGGAGAAGAGTGGAAGAATCTGCAACCTGGCATTACTGTTTAATAATAAGGGGTTGCCCATTTTAGAGGGTCGTGAGACTTTGGAACACTTCCTCGTAGATTAATTGAATATTGTTAGGGCAGGGATAGATATATACCTGATGAGCAAGGGGACGATGGGTACCACAGATAGTAGGTAGGAATGTGGGGCTGACACCGCATTGTGGTGCTGACGCACAGGTAAAGCAACTCAGGTTCAATCCTGATCTCCGGTGCTGGCTGTATGGAGATGACATAGTCTCGCTGCAACAAGTTGCTTCCCTGTATTCTGGTTTCCTCACAAATACCAAATACATGTGGGTTGGTAGGTTAATTGACTTCTGTAAATGGCCATTAGTATGCTGTGACTGTTCCTAATTAGTCCATTCTCTTCCAAATGTAAGTAGACCCTATTCTTAAGAATCCTCTCCAACAGTTTCCCCACCACTGATGTGAGGCTGCTTGAACTATCATGTCCTGGATTATCCATATTTCCCTTCTAAAACATGGTCTACTCCTTAATCCTCTGGGACTTTGCCTGTGGCGAGAGAGGATAAAATGATGTCCGTTAAGACCCCAGCCACCTCCTCCCTTAATAACATGGGTTAGATCCTTCTGAGCTTAAACACTTCAATGGCCTTCAAGAAATCCAGGACCACCTCCTTCTTGATCTCAAAATACCCCAGTATATTAATATACTCTACACTGATCTCTCTATACCATAGATAGACACAAAATGCTGGAGTAACTCAGCGTGACGGGCAGCATCTGTGGAGAGAAGGAATGGGTGACGTTTTGGGTCGAGACCCTTCTTCAGACTTCTCTCCAGACCCTCTGAGTTACATCAGCATTTTGTGTCTATCTTCGGTTTAAACCAGCATCTGCAGTTCCTTCCTCTCACTGTACTCCATGTAGTTCTCTCTGGAGAATACTGATACAAAGTACTAATTCAGTGCCACACTTATATCCTTGATGTCAGTGTGGAACGCAGTGGGCCAAAGCGTCTGTTTCCATAGCGAATCTCCAAAAAGGACCCCTTGTGACTGTGCTTCAGGAACATGAGGTTTTATCTCCATATCATAAATGAAAACAAATAAACTGGAGATGTGGAACCTGAAGCAACATCAGTAAGGCTGGAAGATGGCCAAGCTGCACCCATGGAGAGAGAAATCAGTTAATGGCTCGAGTCTGGGACCCTTCCTCAGAATCCCTCTAGCCTGCCTAAAGCATGGACTGGTTACTTTCTCCACAGATGCTGCTTGACCAGCTGGTTTCTTCCAGCAGTTGTTTGCTCACATCATACATGTTTGCTCACATCATACATGTTTGCTCACATCATACATGTTTGCTCACATCATACATGGCCCACGCAGCCCTATACGATGAAAACTAAAAGTTTAACATCTGTTTGGATGTCAAATGCCACCCTTCACCTTGTCAGGAATAATCACACAACAAAGAATGTATTACATGTTAACAAAGCATATTTAAAATGATTAACTGGGTAATAGATGGTATCTCTGTCATCTGCAACAAAGCCAGTTATTAATAATAAAAACTCGGCTGGGATGTAAATGCCTGATTCTGAAACATTCTCAGAGGCTCGAGTTACTGGTTTGGTTATTTTTCCTGGGAACCACTTGTCGGATGTGTTACTCCTGAGGGATGAGTGTATGAAGGGGCGGAGACAAGAGGGTGAAAGGCCTGGCTGCTTTGTTTTAGCACCTCAGCCCTCCTTGCTGCTGTGTCAGTCACAGGGAGCTGTGGTACTCGAGCAGCGTAGGGATGTGTGTGGCAGCGGTAGGGTTGCTGCCGTACAGCGCCAGACACCCGGGTTCAATCCTGACTACAGCTGCTGTCTGTACCAGTTTGTATGTTCTCTCTGTGACTGCGTGGGTTTTCTCCGGGCGCTCCAGTTTCCGCCCACGTTTCAAATACGTGTAGGTTTGTAGATTAATTGGCTTTGGTAAATTGTCCCTAGTGTGTGGGATAGAACTAGTGTACGATGATCGCTGGTCGGCACGGACTCAGTGGGCCGAAGGGCCTGTTTCATCGCTTTATCTCTAGACTAAACTAAACATAAACATACACGAAGCAGCACACCATGAAATAATGTGAGAACTAGGGTGGCACAGTGGCACCGCTGGTGGGGCTGCTGCCTCACAGCTCCAGTGACCTGGGATCAAACCGGACCTTGGATGCTGTCTGTGTGGAGTTTGCATGTTCTGGGTTTCTTCCAAGTGCTCCGGATTCCTCCCACACCTCAAAGACATGCAGGTTTGTAGATTAAAGTGCTGGAGAAACTCAGCGGGTGCGAAACGTTGCCTATTTCCTTCGCTCCATAGATGCTGCCGCACCCGCTAAGTTTCTCCAGCACTTTTGTCCACCTTCGATTTTCCAGCCTCTGCAGTTCCTTCTTAAACAGGTTTGTAGATGAATTGGCCTCTGTAACAATTGCCCCTCATGTGTAGGGAGTGGGTGCGAAAGCAGGATAACATAGTGTGAATGGGTGATTGACGGTTGGCATCAACTCGATGGGCTGAAGGGCCTGTTCAATGCGGTATTCCTAAACTCGAAACTAAACCAGTGTGAATGGGTGATCGATGGTTGGTGTGGACTCGGTGATCTGAGGCGTGTGTTTCTATGCGGTGTCTCTGAAACTAAAACGACTTGCTCGGGTTAAACGCCATTTCTCCGTCCATTTCTGCAGCTGATCTTTATCCTGGCGTACGGTCCGACAGCCTTCCTCACTGCCGCCAGTTTTAGTGGCTGGCTGGTGATGTTTCTTGCCTCAGCTCCTTGTGGGTTGTTTTACCTCATAAACTGATCTGCTTGAGGGGCTGCCCCACTGTACGAGGTAATTCAAGAGCTCTCCCGAGTTTAGAAAGAAATTAAACTCGTGGTAAGTACGTAGAATGTACGTAGCGGCTACGTCGGAGCTCGTGGGTGTCTCGTAGCGCTAACGGCAGGTACTCGGGAAACGCGGAAACTCGTGAAGTTCTTTCAGCACTGTGAAAAATGTCCGCGAGAGCCCCGAGTACCTACGAATGGCTATTACCGTAATTCTCCGAGTTCGAAAGCAGGGAAACTCGGGAGAACTCTTGCATTACCTCGTACAGTGGGACAGGCCCTTTACATGCATGTTATTGATGAGGAGTAAGACCAGGTGACAGACAGTAGTGTTGTAAGGGGTAGATGCCTTGTGTACATCGGTGGCTGGGTGCAGTCTGGTCTGCAAACCTCCTGCATACACACCAACAAGCATGGATCCATTTTTCAGCATCCCTGCCCCAATCCACGAAAGATGATTACCAATGCAGTGGAAAAAAACCCTTTTTATACATGTGCAGCCAAGAGGAAAATTTGAGTAAGTCCAGAAACATTCATAATAGTCACGAGTGAAACACGATAATGTGAGCCGTCACCTGTACATCTCGGCATGTCTATTCAAAAGCCTCTAAAAGATCGGTTAATCGATCCCACAAGTATTCATGCTAAGTCAAATAGTAATCCTAGTAATATCCTGGAAATGCAGTTGCTGACACAAGGTCAGATACACAGTAATTACTCAGGCATTTACTGTTGCTTGTTACAGTTCATTGAAATAATATTGCTTGTTTAATACTTGTGAGTCACTGCTATGTGTTCTTGACAAAGCAATAAACCATGTTATTTAAAGGAATGACAAGGGCCTAGACTTGGAGTCATAGAGTCATACATCGTAGAAACAGGCTCTTCAGCCCAAGTTGTCCCATCTACACTAGTCCCACCTACCTGCATTTGGTCCATTTCTCTCTAAACCCGTCCTATCCATGTATCTGTTTAAATATTTCTTAAACATTGCGATAGTATCTGCCTCTACTACCTCCTCTGGCATTTGTTCCATACACCCACCGTACTTTGTGTGATAAAGTTACCCCTCAGGTTCCTATTAAATCTCTCCCCCCTCACCTTAAACCTATGTCCTTTGGTTCTCGATTCTCCCTACTCTGGGCAAGAGACTCTGTGCGTCTATCCAATCTATTCCTGTCATGATGTTGTACGCCTCTATCTGATCATTGCTATGGAATTCTTAAAGGTGCCAATTTGGCACGACTGTTGCTTCTGGATCAAAGTTGTGGGCTCCCCTCTACCTGATGTGGAGCCATGAATGAGGCAGGTGCTTCAGTGAAGCAATGAGGGATTCCACAGGGAACATAGAACATGCACAGGAACAGGCCCTTCAGCCCACAATGTCCGTGTCCAACATGATGCTAAATGACACTGATCTTTCAGCACACTGCCCTTCATCAGTCAGAGTATTGAGTATAGAAGTTGGGAGGTCGTGTTACAGTTATATAGGACATTGGTGTGTATAAAATCATGAGAGGGATAGATTGGGTAAATACAGAGTCTCTTGCCCAGAGTAGCGGAATTAAGAACCGGAGGACATGGGTTAAAGGTGAGGAAGGAAAGATTTAATAGGAACCTGAGGGATAACTTTTTTTCCGCAAAGGGTTGTTGGGGTATGGATCGAGATGCTGGAGGAGGTAGATGAGGCAGGTACTATTGCAACATTTATAAAACATTTAGACAGGTACATGGATAAGCAGGCTTAAAGGGCAATATGGGCCAAATGCAGAAAGATGCGACCAGTATAGATGGGGCATGATGTTTGGCATGGGCAAGTTGGGCTGAAGGGTCTATTTTCACGCTGTGTGACTCTATCTGCTCTGCCTGCAAGTGACCCACATTCTTCCATCCCTGTACGTCCATGTGCCTGTCTAAAAGCCTCTAAAATGGTAGAAGTACTTCCTTGCACGTAAACATTTGATCTAATTGCAAGCGTGCCTTCCAACCCACTTCTGAAAATATGCTTCACTGAAATGAATATAAACACATTTTAAAAGCATCGTTGAGCCATTGACGACAAATCTCCAAGAGATTTTAGACTAAGATTGCTTTTAAGGAAGAGTTTAAAAAACTACACAGTATATTTCCCTTTGAGTAGGGAATTCAGGTGTTCTGGCCCACAATAGTCCATCAACCTCAGATTGAGATCTTCCCTACCTGTTTGCAAATGGTTGTGCTCTTTACTTTATATAACAATAGTCCCTATACTTGAAAGACAAATTAGAGGTAGGGACCTCACGAGGATGTGATAAACATTGTATGTATAAATGCTTTTTTGTGCCTGTGTGAATGGCAAACATTCTTCCTATACTTGTATGACTTCAGTCAATGGGGAGCTAAGGCAGGTCAGATAGGGCAAGCACTTACGTTCTCATCTTTACCAGAAAGAATGCACTCGTCACGTCTCTGCTGACTGACGGACCAGTGAATCTGAAAGAGAGAAAATGGAACATTGGCTATTGAAAGAATTATGGTTATTAGCGGATACAAAGCCCTGCGTGCCTAAACTGGTCGCTGCTCATTCCACACCACTGTATTAGTTACATTTCCCCATGTAACCTTTCATACGTCGAACATAGAACAGTACAGCACAGGAATGGGCCCTTCACCCCATAATGTCTGTACCGAACTGATACCTCTGCCTGCACACATCCCTCTATTCCCTGTATTTCCATGTGCCTTTACAAAGCCCTCTTAAGTGTCGCTATCATATCTGCCTTCACCACCACCCCTGGTAGCATGTTCCATCTCCACCGCCCTCTGTGTAAAAATCTTGCCCACGCATCTCCATTAAACATCCCCCCCTCTCACCTTATCCCCTCTCGTTTTGGACATTTCCACCCTGGGAAACAGCTTCTGACTATCTACCCTATCTGTGCCCATCACAATTTTATATAAATTCTATCGTCACCACTCAGCCTATGACGTTCCAGAGAAAACAGTCCAAGTCTACCCAACCTCTTCCTCTACCCCAGGTAGAATTCTGATATAAATCTTCAATTCATCTTCAATACTTACATTTTACTTGATTTTGAGTCTCAGAACGATGGGAACTCAGTTTACTGAATCACTGGTGACTCAGTGTAAAGAGCTCCCTGTCCCAAATTCCTATATTAAAGCTCACTGATGTACAATAATGCTCAGCCTGTGATAATACTCACGTTTTGTGACACTCAGTTGGTGAGATAATACTACCCGGATCCAACACTATCCACATTGAGTGCTAAGCCCCCTGACTTGCGATAATACTTAAACTGTGTTATAATGCCCAAACTGTGCGCCTTGCAATTGAATTCACACTTTGAGAGAGTGTTCGCACATTATGATCACACCTGCACTGTGTAATAATGCTCAGAATCCGTGATAATACTCACAGTATAATAAATAACCCACTCTGTGATAATGCTCACAGTTTGCCTTCATGCACACGCAGAGCATTAATACTCACAGTGTATAATGCTCATAGTGTAATACTTTGTGATAATGCTCCCACCTTGTGTTTTAGTGCTCAGATAGTGAGATAATGCTCACACTTCATAGGCTCACACTGTGACTA
This sequence comes from Okamejei kenojei, assembly GCA_035221665.1. Lineage (NCBI taxonomy): Eukaryota > Metazoa > Chordata > Chondrichthyes > Rajiformes > Rajidae > Okamejei > Okamejei kenojei. Next base: position 18,545,334 of record CM069146.1, read on the forward strand.
ACATTCTCTGATAATTCATAATTTTGTAAGTTCTCAGGAGCAGAATTAGGCCTTTTGGCCCATCAAGTCAACCCCACCATTCAATCATGGCTGAACTATCTTTCCCTCTCAACCTCGTTCTCCTGCCTTCTCTGCATAACCCCGCACTGATCAAGAATATACCAATGTCTACCTTAAAAATATCTACTGACGGCCTCCACAGCCTTCTGTGGCAACGAATTCCACAGATTCACCACCCTCTGACTGAAAACATTCCTCCTCATCTCCTTTCTAAAAGTATGTCCTTTTATTCTGAAGCTATGACCTCTGGTCCTAGATTCTCCCACAAGTGGAAACATTCTCTCCACATCCAGTCTATCTAGGCCTTACACTATTCTGTAAGTTTCAATGAGGTTCCCCCTCATCCTTCTAAACTCCAGCGAGTGGAGGCCCAGTGCTCAGGCCCAGACTTGTTATATTGCTTGACACAGTAATATTGACACATTAATATTGCTCCCACTTTAGTCCTGGAGTGCCACAATAATCACACTCTTTGATATTGCTCATTTCACCCGGTGGCAATGTCAGCGATAGCAGCCTCGCCAACGGTCTGTCTGTCTTTTCATCTTTTTTTGTTATTTTTAGTGTGTTTTAAAAGTATGTGTTAATGTTCTCTGGTTTGTTTTATATTGGGGGGTAGGGGAAGGGGTCGGGGGAAACCTGTTTTCAATCTCTTACCTTGCCGGAGATGCGATTGTTTTCTGGATCGTATCTCCGGTTGCTCTGCGGCCTAACATCATGGAGTTGGAAGCCTTGCTCGAGATTGACTTTGAGACCAACCGCGGGGCCGAGGACTTACCATTGGAACCTGCGATCCCTTGCCTGGGATCGACGCTGAAACTGCAGCCTTCGGATTTCAACATCGAGGAGCTCGCAGTTTCAGGTAGAGACTGATATTAGGAAGCTCCAAAGTCGCAAGGGGTTCGACCAGCCCCGACCCGGGGTCCGATTGCCTGGTGCGGGGAGCTGAGATCCCCTCGATGCAGGAACTTGATCGCCCAACGTGGAGGGCCCGACCGCCGGCTACGGGAGCCAAGACCGTCCCGTCAACGGAGGGCTCGAGGCCCCCGACAGCGGAAGAACAAAGAAGGGAAGGGATTGAACTTTTTTTTCGCCTTCCATCACAGTGGGGAATGTGGAGGAGTCACTGTGGTGGATGTTTATGTTAAAATGCATTTTGTGTGTTTTGTTGCTTTTTATTGGTATGATTGTATGGCAAATCAAATTCCTCGTATGTTGCAAAACATACTTGGCTAATAAAGTATGATTATGATTATGATTATAACAATATTGCCATCACCCTGGGCCCTCTTACTGTTATGTTGACCACGTATGCACACAATGATGACTTTGCACTAGCCCCCACTGGCATTGTAAGGGATGAGCGGGAAAACCTCTGTGGATGTTGTTTAATTATGCATTCCTTCAAAATTACAGTTTTTCAAACCATTGAATCTTTGTAGTTCAAATGAAAAATAGAAACACAATTTTTGAGCCTTCATTCATTAACTTAGCCCCTCAACTTTGTTATTGCTTAAATGCCACATAAATTAATCTTTCCATGGGCTTATCTCTAACAAAAATGTAGGTAATGCCACTCATTCCATCTCTCCAGAGATGCTGCCTGTCCCGCTGAGTTACTCCAGCTTTTTGTGTCTATCTTAGGTAACAAAAGGCACTGATGAAGATAGATGTTATCTGTATAGACTTTAGTAAGGCATTTGACAAGGCCCTGCATGGTAACATGGTAGATAAGATTAAGGCACATGGGAGCCAAGAAGAGCTACCTAATTGGATCGCAAATCAGTTTGGTGATAGGAAGAAGAGGGTGGTGATAGAAGGATGTTTTTCTGTTTGAGTCTGTGATGAGTAATGCAGTCCAACAGTGGTGTTTTACACTTTAGAGATACAACGCTGAAACAGGCCCTTTGGCCCATTGAGTCCGTGCTGACCGGCGATCACCCGGTACAAAGGCGCTGTCCTACACACTAGGGACAATTTACAATTTTACCGAAGCCAATTAGCTTACAAACCTGTACGTCTCCGGAGTGTGGGAGGAAACCGGAGCACCCAGAGAAATCCCACGTGGTCACAGGGAGAATGTAAAAACTCCATACAAACAGCACCTGGAGTTAGGATTGAACCTGGGTCTCTGGCGCTCAAAGACAGCAACTCTACCGCTGCGCCACTATGCTGGGATCTTTGCTACATTTGTTATATAATAATGACTTGGATGTGAATATAAAGGTTGTGATGAGTAATTTTGTGGGTGACATGAAAATTGGTGGTGCTATAGATAGTAAGGAATGTGATTCAATCATTTAAGGCTCAGATATGGATCAGTTTGAAAGTTGGGCAGATGGATTTAAACCCCCACAAGTGCAAGGCAATGTATTTCGGGAGGTCAAATGGGGGGAGGGAAATACAGCAAATGGAATGGCACTAATAAATTTGAAAGAACAGAGGAACATAGGCTTCCAAGTCAATAGTTTCTTGATCGTGGCAACACGTGCATAGGGTGTGGATGAAGGCAAAATGCGTGCTTACCTTCGAAGGTCACGGACACAGAATATAAAAGTTAGGATATTTTACAAAACTCTGATTAGACATTTCTTGGAGTATTGTGTACAATTCTGGTCAGCACACTACAGGAAAGATATGATCGTACTGGAGAGAGTGTGGAGATGATTCACCAGGATCGTTGCCTGGATTGAAGCACATTAATTATGGGGAGAGATTAAATAGGCTGGGATTGTTTTCCCTATAGTTAAGGAGGCTGAGAAGTGACTGATAGAAGTATATGAGATTATGAAAGGTACAGAGAGGGTAGATAGCCAATAACTGTTCCCCTTGGTTGTGGTATGAAAAATCACGTTGGAGTTTTAAGATGCGAGCTGGGAGTTTTAAAGGTTTCTGAGGCGTAGGTTTTATTTTCACACACAGAGTGATTGACATCTGTGAAGAGCTGCCAAATAAGGTGGTGGATTGGGATACAATTATTATGCTTAAGAGGCATTTTAACAGGCACTTAAGCAGGCAGGGCATAGGAAGGTTAGGAACCTAATGGAGGCAAATAAGGTTAGTGTTAATGAACCAAAATGGATCTGATGGGCCAAAGACCCTATTTCTGAAATGTACAACTATGATTCCATAACTCCATGAGTTTAACAAAGTGCTTAAAAAACGCCTGCACTAGTACATTCACGTACTCTCCATCACGCAGAAAGGTAATGTTTAGATAGGAATAAATTGGATGCAAAACGTTCCGATAATTCTGCCCTTGCCTTGGAGAGAAATGCCCTTATTTTAGCTCCTGTGAATCACATGTTCATCATGAGGAACTGAAGCCATTTCACACATAGAACCAGCCTGTGCTTGCTAAGTAGGTCAAGGGTTCGGGATTATGGAGGTTTATGGATCTCTAAATGGTTGGTTCTTACAGTAAAACGGTTGGAGTGATTTATCTTCTGTACGGCTACAAGGCTGCAACGATGATGTTAAAGGATCTTTCCTTGGAAGTAAAAATAAGCTCTCATTCACACGCTCGCCTCCTCCCCATTGTGTCGTACCGTTTGTGAGCTTGGACTTTCCAAACTCACTCCTGGCTCATTCACAAGTGAGATTGCTTTTCAAAAATATATGAAGTTCAAAAATATGAGAATTTCTCCAAGATATATCTCACTTATTCACTTTTCAGGATGTGGCCCTAGCTGGCAAGACCAGTAAATGTGGCCCATACCTAACCAACCTGAGGAAGATGGCACTGAGTTGAAGTCTCCTGCCTCAACTATCTCCTCCGACAGCTCGTTTTGTGCGGAAAAAGTTGCCCCTCACGTTAAAATAAATCCTATTAAATCTTTCCGCCCTCACCTTAAACCCATGTCCTCAGGTCCTCAATCCCCCTACTCTTGGCAAGAGGTTCTGTGCGTCTACCAACTCTATTCCTCTCATGATTTTGTACACCTCTTTAAGATCACCCCTCATCCTCCTGCGCTTCAAGGAACAGGGTCCTAGTGGGTTTTCTCTGGGTGCTCCAGTTTCCTCCCACACTCCAAAGACTTGTAGGTTTGTACGTTAATTGGCTTCTGCAAACTAAATTGTCCCTAGTGTGTCAGATGGTGCTGGTGTATGGGGTGATTGCTGGTCGGCATGGACTCGGAGGGCCAAAGGGCCCGTTTCAGCACTGTATCTCGAAAGACTAAATTCGCCCTTTCCTCTCTGATTTCTGTCCTTTCTTCTCTGGTGGGAGGGCGCATTGACATCCTGGACTAAAGAAATCAGCGGGATCAAATTTGCTGCCTTTACTGCAGATCCCAGGAAAATCATGTTCCCATCTGCCTTCACCTTTTGCGATCTGTGCACTGTCCAAGGAAGGTGGAGCCTAAGTGGGAAGTGCAGAGGGCCCTGCAGATAACATCTCCTGTACATTAATTCATAAACTGTGTACGGGCTTATAGTGGGCGGAGTACTTGGAGTACATTGTAACATGTACTGTAAATGTTTTTATATGTTTTGTGCGGTATTTGTCCCTATTTGCACCAATTGCATAAATTGTGTACGGAATATTATAGTCATTGGGAAAGTTGCTATGTAGTTACATACATTGTATATACATACGTACACACAACATATAATTGGCTATTTGCACTGAATACCAGGCTGCATATACTTATATACATTACGCAGTATCATAAAGATTATTTTCTATAAATGGGTCTAAAGGAAAATAGAGACAGCATATAAAATGATATGTATAGGCATTTGTGGTGTATATATTGTGTATAATCCTCCGTCTAAACACGCCTCTTATAAGAGGCAAGAGGCAATGTATTTAGAATTCTACAGACTGTGGAGGGTAGCATGATCTGTATACAGTATGTTATTATGTATGGTTGCATTCACCACAGTTATATGCATGGTGTAGGGTAAGTGGCAATATAGCACATAAACATATATGAGATTATACAGTTACATAAATGTATACAACATCAATGCACTAAGTATTGATTGTATGACTGGTATAGAGAATTAAAAGCACTGAGTTGGGTCTAATGTTAATATTTGATGGATGTGCATATGTCCCTTGACATTGTTGCATAAAAACCTGCAGATTTTGTTTAGAGTTTAATGAGAGCTGTGTGCACAAGAGCGTTTCTCTTACTAATAAAGGTTCCCGGTTGATGTTGTGCAGGTCCAGCGAGACAATGTAGTCCTTGGTGCCCACGTACATGCGGTCGTGATCTTCATCCATTAGCAGGATGCGGTAGTCGGTGGTGTTTTGCAGGAGGTTGTAGTGCCGTGCAGTGTTTGATTGCTGCAGCTCTGTAAGGGGACAAAAGGACAGACAGGTTCGGTAAACAGGGTGTAGGATGCAACTGCAGATGCTGCTTTAAACCCCAAGACAGGCACAAAATGCTGGAGCAACTCAGCCGGGACAGGCAGCATCTCTTGAGAGAAGAAATGGGTGACGTTTCGAGTCGAGGCTCAGTCTGAAGAAGGGTCTCGACCCGAAACATCACCCACTCCTTCGCTCCAGAGATGCCGCCTGTCCCGCTGAGTTACTCCAGCATTTTGTGCCTATCTTCGGTAAACAGGGTGCAGACAGATGAAGTGTTCCAACTGCAAAACAACATCAGCTCCTTCCTGCAGGCAGACCTGAACCTGCAGCTATCTGAGGGACTACAGAGGTCTCATCTTTAGACATAGAACATAGAACATAGAACAGTACAGCACAGGAACGAGCCCTTTGGCCCACATTGTGTGTGCTGTGATGCCATTATACTGATCTCATCTGCTCGTACATGATCCATTCCCCTCTATTCCCTGCACTGCCCCGTGCCTGTACAAAGGCCTCTTAAACTCCTCTATCGTATCTGCCTCCACCACCACCACCACCCTTGGCAATGTGTTCCAGGCCCCCACTACTCTTGCCCCGCACATCTCCATTAAACCTTCCCCCCTCTCATCTTACCGCTATGCCCTCTAATCAGAAAGGGAGAGACTTTAGAGAGTGGAAAGAGGCATTTCAGCCATTATAGGCCCCACTATTCTCTGTGTAAAAAACTTGTCCCCCACATATCATTTAAATCTTCCCCCGCTCACCTTTTAACTATGCCCATTTCCATCCTGGGAAAAATACCTTTCATAATTTTGTATACTTCTATCAAGTCTCCCCTCAACTTCCGACGTTCCAGAGAAAACAATCCCCATCTACCCAACCTCTGCCATGTAGCTGAAATTCTCTAATCCAGGCAGCATTCCGATAAACCATTATTAATTTTAATTTTTTTAAATTACTGTACCATGCTCCTCCGACAATCTATTTTCACAATAACTGCAACAACAGGCCTTTAAAATGAAGCATCTTTGACCTTTCCTAAAGGAAAATTATGGAATAAAATCAAGCTGCTGCAATTGGTACCTGGTGCGGTCCGTTTGTACAGGAAACGTTATGTTTGTAGAATTGCACTGTCTTTAACTCTTAATACAGACCGGTACATCAACAACTCAGTATTACAGCGGTGATAAGATGTGACCTGCCTTGAGGAAGTTAAAGTCGACCGTTCTTCTCACATAAAATGGGCTAATGGGGCATTACCTGGATCAGATAACGCATACATAATTCAGCCCCATACCGGGTGGCACAGTGGCGCCAGAAACCCGGGTTCGATCCTCACCAGGGGTGCTGTCTGAGTGGAGTTTGCACGCTCTCCCTGTGACCGCGTGGGTTTTCTCCAGCTGCTCTGGTTTCCTCCCACACCCAAAAGACACACAGGGTTGTCGGGCTAATTGGCTTTGTTAAAATTGTAAATTGTCAACATATCACTTGCCAATTCTTGCCCTACCCCTCCCATCACCTCTCTTTACCAGCTTTCTCTCCTCTACTCCATCGACCAGTAGAAGGATCTTGACTCAAAACATCATGTGGGGTGGCACGGTGGCGCAGCTGTAGAGCTGCTGCCTCACAGCGCCAGGGACCCGGGGTTCGATCCTCACCTCGGGTGCTGTCAGAGTGGAGTTTGCACGTTCTCCCTGTGGCTGCGTGGGTTTTCTCCGGGTGCTTCGGTTTCCTCCCACACTCCAAAGACGTACAGGATTGTAGGTTAATTGTTTTTGGTTAAATTGTAAATTGCTCCCAGTGTGTAGGATAGCGCTGGTGGACGGGGTGACGGCTGCTCGGCACGGGCTCCGTGGGCCGAACGGCCTGTTTCCGCGCTGCATCTCTAAAGTCTAAAAGTCTAAAGAAACTCCAGACATCCTTGCTGTGTTGGGGAACAACCTACTCCAACTGATCAATTAAATATAACTTTGCGGGTGACATTCTGGCAGAAGTGCCAGATTTTACAAGCATTTGGCACTAAACACAATGTTTAATTTTTAATAAAATGGCATTAGAAATCCTAATTACAGGACCTCGCTTTCAGTATATTTTTGCCTGCCTTCAATAAAAAAATTCTGCCACCCACCCACCCACCCACCGTGCCTCTGTTGGTCAAGGCATGCTAACATCCAATCTGCCACATTTCTGTGAGGTTTGTTGATCTCAAAATAATAGGCTATGTTTATTCTCAGGGTCAGTTAGTCACCTAATATTGTGTGGTCAGTCAATCTCTTTGCAATGTGTCTTTGTATTACTGTGGGGTCAGTTGTCTGCAATGCTGCAGTAATTCTAGAGGTCAGACAGTCCACATAGTTATGGGAGCTGTGTGTAAAACTCTGGGGGCCCGTCAGTCATTTAGTGACAGGTCTGCCTGTGTTACTGTGGGGACTTGTAGTGGTGATACGTTGACTGTGAGGGCCAGTCAGTCACAAACATTGAGACTCTTCCTCTCTCCCCCACTTCCCACATCCAATCCCCCCCCGACAAAAACGCCTGCTGCCAAACCACTGAGTATAAATACGTTAGGGCGACACAGCAGCATAGCGGTCGAGCTGCTGCCTTACGGCGCCAGAGACCCGGGCTCGACCCTGACTATGGGTGCCTTATAACCCGGGTTCCACATGACTGCCATAATGTAGATATGAGGTGACATTTAAAACTTTTTAAACCTAACAGCTCTGCCCCTAATGTCCAGCGAACATCTTATTGTGGGACGGCACAGTGTCGCAGTGGTAGAGTACCAGAGACCCGGGTTTGATCCTGACAGCGGGTGCTTTCTGTATGGAGTTTGTCCGTTCTCCCTGTGACCGAGTTTGTACATTCTCCGGGTTCTCCGGTTTCCTCACACATTCCAAAGACGCGCAGGTTTGTAGGTTAATTTTCTTCTGTGTAGGATGCAAAAATGGGGTGACATAGGACTAGTGTACGGGTGATCGTTTGTCGGCACAGTCTTGGTAGGCCGAAAGTCCTGTTTTACTAAACTAAACCAGGTTCTGATGGACAGTTTCCCTTTCAGGAGGCCCTGACAGTTGTTCTTCCTGCAGTGAAGGCCATTAGAATTAATTTTCACCTGCTTCGTGTCTTCAAGCCATCAAAAATCCACTTTAAAGTGGACCCTTGGTTGGAAATAGCCTGCAGGCCAAGAGCCAGGAAGTTTCAGTTGCATAAACATACCTTGCTCAACAGTAAATTGTGATAATAATAATTATTATTTCTTGCATTACATCCATCATACTTTCACCAAAGAGCTCATTACCAAAGGACCAGAGAGCCCATGAAATCTTAACAGCAGCCTCCTCTGGCTGTGGGCATGAATGGGAGCTTTGTTGTCAAGCCTTCTTGTTGAACGAACCAGGATTTCTAACCCTGCAATTTAGGTCATGTTTTGTAACACAAGCAACATATTTCATTAAGATAAAACATGGCCTGGGTTGAACCACAGATCCGTGTCATCGAATGGTTTGGTTGGTAAGTGGGAGGTGCGATGTGGTTCTCAACCACATTGGTCAGGTGTGATCTGCAGTTGTGCAATTAATTAGTGGCTGGGCTGCTCTTGGTAGTCACTGTGCCAATGACTAGAAACTAGAGGATTAAGCCAAACGCCTCTTCAAACCTCCTCTCCAGTTCAACATGATGAGGTGGCACAGTGGTGCACCGGTAGAGTTGCTGCCTTATGGCAGCAGAGACCTGAGTTTGATCCTGACTATGGGTGCTGTCGATACAAAGTTTGTACATTTAGACTTTAGACTTCAGAGATCCAGCGGAAACAGGCCCACCGGCCCACCGTGTCTGCGCTGACCGGAGACGAGGAAACACTTTTTCTCACAGAGAGTTGTGAGTCTGTGGAATTCTCTGCCTCGGTGGGGGCCGGTTCTTTGGACACTTTCAAGAGAGAGCTAGATAGGGCTCTTAAAGATAGTGGTGTCAGGGGATATGGGGAGAAGGCAGGAACGGTTTGTCAATGTGATCAGCCATGATCATCCATGATCAGCCACGATTGGGGATGATCAGCCATGATCACATTGAGTGGCGGTGCATGCTCGAAGGGCCGAGTGGCCTACTCCTGCACCTATTGTCTATTGTCTATTGACCAGCGATCACCCAGTACACCAGCACTATCCTATACGCTAGGAACAATTTACAACTTTACCAAAGTCAATTAACCTCCAAACCCACATGTCTTTGGAATGCAGAACAAACTCGGGCATTCATAGATGTATAAACTCTATACAGGCAGCTCCTGTAGTCAGGATCGAACCTGGGTCTCTGGCGCTGTAAGGCAGCAGCTCTACCGCTGCACCACTGTCACAGCCCATTAGGCTGAAGGGCCTGTCTCCATTCTGCATGAATATGTGACTCTATTATCGTTATGTTATGTAACCGAGTTGTATATTCTTGTATGCAAGGGAAATAGCCTCTTGGTATCTTTAAACTTTCCTCGGATACATCACTTCCGGATTGGTCTCTGTTACAGATTTTCCTGATGTTGCTCGGAATCAGAGAAGAATCTCCAAGCAAACCAAGAGAAAAATAAAATCAGTGTCACTTCAAAAATATACCTTTACTGAATGGCAACGGTGGGAGTATGTGGGAGGCAGATGGATTTTGAGATCAATCTTCCAGAAATATGGAGCAACAAACTCTCAGCTGGAGGAAGGTGTAAACAAAAGTGGACAGGGTGGGGAAGATGGTGTTTGGCATGCTTGCCTTTATTGGTCAGGGTATTGAGAACAGGAGCTGATATGTGATGTTACAGCTGTACAAGACATTGGTAAGGCCACATTGGGTGCTGCACACACCTTCTGGTTGCCTTGCTCTAGGAAGGTTGTCATTAAACTGAATTGCGCAGACAAGATTGATAATGATCCCACCAGGTCTTGGGTGTGGGGGTTAAGATACAAGGGGATAATAAAGGCATAGACTCGTACAGCGTGGAAACAGGCCCATCGGCCCAACTTGCCCACCCTGACCAACGTGTCCCGTCTACACCAGTCCCACCTGCCTGCGTTAATTTTCCCCTTGAGCAGAGGAAGCTGAGGGGTGACTGTATACAGGTTTATAAAATCGTGAGCGGCACAGGTGGAATAAAGAGCCATAGTTTTTCCCCCAGGGTAGGGGAGTCAAGAACTGGAGGGCGTAGACTTAAGGTGAGAGGGGAAAGATTTAAAAGGAACCTGACAAGCAACTTTTTCACATAATGGGTCCATTCCCTCCACAGATGCTGCCTGACCTGCTGAGTTACTCCAGATTAGAGAGTGTTTTACTCAAGATTAGAGAGTCCTAGAGTGTGGAAACAGGGCATTCGCCCATTTTGCCCACACTGCCCCCCCCCCGGACACTCCTTCCCCCAGTGACTGATCCCCCCCCCCCTCGAAAATTGCACTACTGCTATTGTATAAACATATATATATTTTACTGTTCCATTATTCTGTGTTCGCACTTCTGGGTGAGATGCTAACTGCATTTCGTTGTCTCTGCGCTGGTACACTGCACAATGACAATAAAGTTTGAATCTGAATCAGAATCTGAATCTGATGCCCCATCGAAACTAGTCCCACCCGCCTGCTTTTGGCCCATATCCCTCTAAACGTACCCTATCCATGTGCCTGTCTCAATGTCTCTTGAACATTGCAATAGTTCCTGCCTCAACTACTTCCATCGGCAGCTTGCTCCATACACCCACCACCCTTTGTGTAAAAAAGTAACCCCTCAGGTTCCCATTAAATCTCCCCCCCCCTCACCTTAAACCTATGTCCTCTGGGCTCTCGATTCCCTTAGTCTGAGCGAAACGATATGTGCGTTTACCCGATCTATTCCTTTCATGATTTTGCACACTTCCAGCAACTGCAGTTCCTTGTGTCTCGGGAACAGTTAATCTTGGTGTTAGTCAAGCTTGCTCTGCACAAACACAATTTGGTCAGCATATTTCCGTCCTTAATGACTACAACTCAAAAAGTGCTTGCTTGGCTATAAAGCATCTTATGCCTGGAGGTCCTGAAAGGTGTTACATCAATGCAATTCTTTCATTTGTCCCACAGAGTCAGGCTAAATTTAGAACCCTTCCTGAAGGCAGGGTTGTCATTCGGGCTTGAAATTTGTATCCAACTTCTTGGCAGTTTTGTGAGGATTGTATTTCTTCACAATTCAATTCTGCTCTGAGTATTTTCATAAAATGCCTTGTTAGATTTTATAACAAGAGTGATGCCAATTGCATTATGCAATCCCCAAATCACCTTCTGCTATTTACTTTGCACGATATTGAAAACACGTATCGTTAATTTTCTTGGACTGGGTGTTGTGCCATCCAATTCTACAGCAGAGGGTCAAAGGATGTATGGCAGTTCACCCTTCAGTGAGGACTTCAGTCAGACTCTCGTCCCTGAGGCTAATGGGTGTCCTTCTAATAGAGTATACCGGAGACCCTACAGAGAGATAGGGGCAGAGGACGAGGGGTGCTTTCAGGCTGTTTGTCTGGGTTAGATCCTCACCCAACTCTTAAAGGATGAAATGTATAGGAAGGAACTGCAGATGCTGTTTTACAGCAAAGATAGACACAAAATGCTGGAGTAACTCAGCAGGTCAGGCAGCATCACTGGAGAAAAGGAATGGGTGATGTTTTGGGTCGCGAGCCTTCTTCAGGGGAGAGAGAAACATAGAACAAGTGAATGACAACAATGGACCATTGTGGGCTCCACCTTTCCTTGACCATCGTTGCTGGCTTTGATTTGTCCTTTTGCGTATCGTTCATCCCTTTGTACTAGGTACCTTTTCATACCTCTCGTTTCCTTCTCCTCTGCCTCTCAGTCTGAAGAAGGGTCTCGTCCCGAAACGTCGCCCATTCCTTTTCTCCAGAGATGCTGCCTGACCCGTTGAGTTACTCCAGCTTTTTGTGTCATGTCTCATGGGTGAAAGGTGAGTCTGATGCTCGGTGTCACCCAGTGCCTTTATTTTTACAGCTGAGAATTGGCTCTAGTGTTCTAATACAAAGCTAACGTGTCCAAGCCAAACCTTGGCATCCAGTGTATTCATTGGCTGCCCGATATTTATTTTCACAATTTAGCAACAGCAGAGAGGAGGGGAGGCATCCATCCTCACTCTCAGGCTCCCTTTATTATCTGCCTTTCAGCCCTGATCAAGTATATTGAGTAAGAGAGAGGGGAATGTAAACTGAAATCTATTCAGGTGAAAACCAGCATAAAACATTACAGATCTCTCCAGCCTGAAGTTGCCTCGTGTAATTATTTGCAGAACACTTATCTGGTAACCTGTCCTTACATTTCACGTGTTCATTTATAACATGCAATCACAATTTTATTTTAATCTCTCTGACAAAAGCAGAAATATGTTCCCTCTTAGCAGGGGTCACCGTGGCTACAATTACTGTCAAAACACAATGCCTCTCACAGAATGGGAAAGATAGCATACACACCATAAATTCCAGGCTGCCTTCCAGATCCATTTATTGCCCCTACACTTTAATATCAATTTGTTTGAACAAAGACTCCTAAAGTACACTCAGATTGAGTCAAAGCACCAGGGCGATGCACCAGTGACCTTTTAAACATCTGTGGAGTAATCTCCCCTCTCTGGTTCTCCAGAGCTGCTGCTCAGTTTTGAAGCTTTGCAGAATTGGCAGAAGAACACGGTTTTTGCTTAAAGAAAGTTTGTCACATTAACATGTCCACAATTACAAAATCCCAGCTCGGATACCCTAAATATATTGCAAACACATGTTCCGATTCCTTTCCAGGCTCAGACCCAGAGGTATACTCTACCTGCTGATGCAGCCCTATAGGATTTTCAGTCATGCTGCATTTGGGCTACTGCGCGCAGTTCTGGTTACCCCATTACCGGAAGGATGGGTTCACAAGTTCATAGGTTCACAGGTTATAGGAGCAGAATTAGGCCCATAAAGTCTGCTTCCCTATTCAATCATGGCTGATCTATCTTTCCCTCTCAACCCCATTCTCCTGCCTTCTCCCCAAAACCCCTGACACCCACACTAATCGAGGATCAGTCAATCTCCGCCTTAAAAATATCCATTAACTTGGCCTCCACAGCCTTCTGTGAAAAAATGAATTCCACAGATTTACCACCCTCTGTCTAAATAAATTCCTCCTCATCTCCTTTCTAAAGGGACATGCTTTTTTAGGCAGCAAACATGGATACAGTTGCAGCAATATAAGAACATGTTTCATGTGGAAGATTTATCAATTTATTCAAATTCCATCCTCCCTGCTCCAGTCCAGCAGAACGTCCAGCGATCAGCCATGATCACAAGAATGGCGGTGCTGGCTCGAAGAGCCGAATGGCCTCCTCCTGCACCTATTTTCTATGTTTTCTATGTTTCTAGGAACTTAGGAACAGCTTCTGCCCTGTTAACAGCTTCTGAATGGTCCTTACATCAGCTAGGATAGTGTCTGATGCACCTCGACCCCATTAGGAATATTGGACTTTGTCTATGGACTGATGCACTACTATGCTGAGAACTATATTCTGCACTCTGTATCTTCTCCTTTGCTCTATCTAAAGTACTTGATTTGACTTGATTGTATTTATATATAGTATGATCTGATCTGATTCGATAGCGTAAAAAAACAATGTTTTTCGCTGTACCTCAGTACACATAACAATAATAAACCTAAACCCAGTCTGAATCCATTAATCTCCACGAGATCACTGCTCATGAACCACTGAAATGGACCGAGGGCTTGACTCTGTGTTATATTGGTTGATTTGGATTCATGCCATATAGCAGTAAAAATCTAATTTTGCTTCGGAGCCACGTGAGTGACTTCGTGAAGACCCCGCCAGCACGCACGCGTGACATATCGTCGCTCGCATTTGCAGTCGACTGCTGGAGGGGTGAGTGCTGGACATTTTGACAGACCTATGCAGCTGCCGATCAAGGCAAAAATTGAGCTACAATGGTGGGTAAGCAATATTAGTGATTGTTTTAATCCTATCATTATATCCAACCCATCAGTCGTGTTACAAACCGACGCAAGCGCCCAGGGCTGGGAAGCTACCGACACCACTTCCAGTAGTGGCGGCAGATGGGATTCGCACGAATCTACCCTTCTTCAGTCACAAGGTATAAACTATTTGGAAATGCTGGGAGCATTTCACGGGCTGCGGGCTTACTGCACGAATTTACATCATACACATGTCCGTCTTCAAATAGATAATACCACTGAGGTGACGTATTTAAACCATATGGGTGGTATCAAGTCAATATCTTGTGATGAATTGGCAAATACAATTTGGCTCTGGTGTATTGAAAGAAATATTTGATATCAGCTACTTACCTTCCTGGCGGACACCAGGTCACGAGTATTCAATGACAACATCGAGTGGATGTTGAACCCCCAAATATTTGCTAAAATTATAGCTAAATTTGGAACACCAGATATCGACCTTTTTGCGTCCAGATTGAACCATCAGATACCAACATATGTATCTTGGGAACCAGATCCTGGGGCAGTAGCAATGGATGCATTCTCGCTCCATTGGGGGAAATGGTTTTTCTATGTATTTCTCCCATTCTGCCTCATCAGTCGGGTATTACAGAAAATTCAACTGCATTCTGCAACAGGCATTCTGATAATACCTGACTGGCCTACACAACCATGGTACCCGGTGGTCCTCAATATGTTAAAAGACCCATGGACACAAATCACCAAAAGCCCAAAATTGGTCACCAACCCCACCTCTGGGGAGTGTCATCCGTGCCATGGTCATCTGAACCTGTTGGCTTGCAGGTTCTGAAGAGCCACTGCTGGAGTTCGGACTGTCATCCAGGGCCATGGACATCATATCGGTGTCGTGCAGAGAATCCACTAGGAAGCAGTACCTAACCCACATCAGGAAATGGGAAGCCTACTGCAGTCGGACGAAGACAACCTACAACTCTGCCACGATCCCTAACGTGTTGGAATTCCTCGCGGGCCTTCATTTTGATGAGGGACTCAGCTACAGTGCCATAAATAGTGCCAGGAGTGCGCTATCGACCCACCTCAAGATAGGAGTGGGATCGCACCAGCTGGTGTCAACATTTATGAGGGGTATTTTCAATACTAACCCTCCTCGACCCAGATACAACATTACATGGGATGTAGGGGTGGTGTTGACCCTGCTCAGGAGCTGGTCGCCCATGATGGGGTTACCTCAAAGTGGTGATGTTGATGGCACTGACCACTGCACAACGGGTCCAGACTTTGCAGAAACTGAGATTGGACAGTATGGTCTCGACCCCTGAGAAAGTAACCTTCTTTATAGAGGAGTTGCTTAAGCAGCACAGACCGGGATCTACAGGGCTGCAACTGGAATTCCGAGCATACCACACTGATGCTACACTGCATAGCCACCCATCTACGGTTCTATATCAGTCACACGACGATCAGGAAGATGGAGCAGGAACTGTTCATCAGCCACAAGTACCCACATCACCGGGTGATGGTGCAGACAATCCCCAGGTGGCTCAGGGTGGTGTTGGGTGCAGTAGGTATCGATACCAACATTTTAAAATCTCATTCTACCAGGGCTGCATCCACATCAGCGGCGAGGACCATGGAGGTTCCCATGGATCATGTCCTCGCTACCGCGGGCTGGGCCAGTGAGACAACCTTTCAACGGTTCTATAACAAGCCGGTGGCCGCTCCTGCAATGTTTGCAGAATCAGAATTAAGTACCGTTCCATAAAACGTTTATCCCCGAGTTAGGGGTTTATTGTTGTATTTAATAAATACCTTATTATTTTTCAGCTTGTTCAAGTCTGAAATGCATTAACATACTTCCTCCATCAGTAATTGTGGCAGTGTGAGAGCATGGACGTGGTCAAGGGCATGGAATCACAGAGCTTTGAAATCTTCACAAAGTCACTCACGTGACTCCGAAGTAAAATAGTAAGATTAAATGAGAACTTACCAGTTTGAAGTTTGATCCTTATTTTATGAGGAGTTGCGATGAGGGATTTCGTGCCCTCCGCTCCCAACCCTCTATCATAAGGTCAACTGGTATATTAGTGTCTCTTAATCTTACTATCTTCAGTCATTGTAGTTATCTGCGATTCCACACCGCTGCTTTGAAGAATGTCGCGCATGCGTGCTGGCGGGGTCTTCACGAAATCCCTCATCGTAACTCCTCATAAAATAAGGATCAAGCTTCAAACTGGTAAGTTCTCATTTAATCTTACTATTTTCCTATGAGGAGCAGGGTCAGCTTTAATTCTTTACATTTTTTGCTCTCGCAAAGCATGAACAGATTATTTCACCGCTGAATTCATTTTTGAAGTAACTTCAGGCGTCAATACAAAGCAAAGACTGATTTAACTTAACAAAGCTGGCCGCCACTTTCACATAACTGATACAGTTCATTCCTGAATGCATTAACCGGGCCGTTTGATGCTGATAACTCTACAATTCCTCATAGCCAGCCCACCGAGTCTGCACTGACCCGTTCATATTAATTCTATGTTATCCCACTTTTGCAACCACTCCTTACACATTAGGGGCAATTTTTTACAGAGGCCAATCAACCCACAAACCCTCACGTCTTTGCTATAAGGGGGGGAAACCAGAGCATCCAGAGGAAACCCAGGTCGTCACAGGGAGAACATGCAAACTCCACACAGGCAGCACCTGAGGTCAGGATCGAACCCGGGTCTCTGGCGCTGTGGGGCAATAACTGCTGCACCGCTGTGCTCTCCTAACACTGAGTCAAATCATCATATTCTTTATGTTATCAAACCAATCACTGCTGTAAATGTCAACAGAAGTAAATATTTGCTCTAAGCCATTACGTTTTTTTTAAGAAGATACAGTGAAGAAATGTTTTTTGATTACTGTAGGAGAACGGCTGTTTGGAAAATGTTTCTCTTGAACAGAAACATAGATGAGAATGTTACTCTATAAAAGGCATACTTGTGGAAAATGCTTCTCATTAAAAGGGATCACTCACCATGAGTGCACTGCCTTATAAGGCACCATTAAGGATGAGTGCTTCGCCTGAAAACCTGCTTTAATGGTGTGCCCCTTCTTAAACAAATCCATTACTGAATAGTGTTCCTTTATACAAGTGGACCTGTGCTAGTGAGAGCTCCTCTTTGAAATTTGGCATTGAAGGCAAGAATCCCTCTCCAATAAATAATGCGCGGGCAGCATAGAAGCCTAGAGACCAGGGTTCAATCCTGACTACAGGTGCTGTCTGAGCTTGTAGTCAGAGTTTGTACATTCTCCCTGTGGGTTTACTCCCTGCGGGTGCTCCAGTTTCCTCCCACTACTACAAAGACGTACAGGTTTACAGGTTAATTGGCTGCGGTACAAACAATTGTAAATTGTCCCAAGTGTGCAGGATAGTGCTGGTGTACGGGGGCGGTGTGGGCTCGGTGGGCCAAATGGCCTGTTTCCGCGCTGTAGGTCTAAAGTCTAACGCCTTGCAAAATCACCTGTAGAAGATAAGGCCGGAAGGGCAAGTGATTGTGCTCGAAACTCTCCTCGACGGCATATCGATGGGTTAACGTGGCCCCGTAAACATAGACTAGCGGACAAAGAGACTGCTGGAGCAGAGTGGCTCTGCTCCTCAGGACAACAACCTCCAGGAGACGATCTGCTATTGCAATTTCCTGCTGCCTTAATCCAGACCTTGGGTGGTGCTGCACAGCTGGTGTAACCGTAGCTCTGGGCACAGGTGCTCCGACTGGCAGCATCTGTGAATCTATTCACCGAGACGTGAAATCTCCACGACACCGCGATTCCCACTGGCGACAGCGGATGTCCTTCCTGACGGGGAAGCACCACCTGTATCGGGGTGGGTGGGGAAGGCTGGGCAACGGGGTGGTTAGGATCACACATATATGACCTCAGTTAGCTGCTGGGATCGATGTCAGTGCAGCAGCAAACGCAAATGGCACAAATCGATCTCTTATCACGGTTGGGACGGGGGTGGGGGGGGGGGGACGGGGTGGGGGGTTGGATAAGAAGTGAGGAAAGGGGAACAGAGCTACTTTGTGTGTGAAACGGCCAGGAGTGCGAGAGGAAATCGACACAGGAAACGGCTGGGGGGGGTCACGGTCATTAATTGTCGTTTATGTCCCACACGTTCTGCTGCTGTAAAAGGATCCCTGTAACAATCGGCGGGGGGGGGGGGGGGAGGGAAGAAGCAGAGGGTCGTTGGTGCAGGGAGGGCAGCTCACGTCCACTGAGGTCAGGGCTGTGATTACCATCTAACCCCCCGCAACCCCGGGGACAAGACCGCGGCTCTCTCCGTCCGAGCCTTCGAGGTGAAGCCACAAGTACAGACAGAAGAGAAGGACTTTCATTCCCACTCTTGTCAGGTGGAATTTGATCCCACCTTGTCGAGGTGAAACCAAAGACTCGGTTCAAACCCCTCCCACCTCTAGCAGTTGAGTTCCCCCTTTCAGTGAGAGAAGCTTTCAGCCCCCTCGGTCAGAGTGTGGCCTGAATTTGAACCCAGCATCCCGGGGTGAAAGGGTGATATCCTAACGCTTTCTGCCACCCAGAGTGAAAGAGCAACATTTCTGCTTAACTCCTCCGTGACATCCGAGGCTTGGCTGGGTAGGGGGTTCAACGTGAGAGAAATAAACACAGTCAGGCTTGCCTTCCCTGCCCTGGAGTACACATTCACACATTCTGTGTGGATAAGCAGAAGGGACCCATTGTGGTTTTAAAGAGGCACTAATAGCGTGACACGGCGACACAGGGACCTGCAGATGTTGCAAACTTGTGCATAACACAAACTGCCCGGGTAATTCGGTGGGTTGGGCAGCATCTGGAGAGGACATGGATGGGTGACATTTCAGGTCAGGACCCTTCTTCAGACAAGGTGTTTGATGTCTGGAGAAGGGTCTCGACCCGAAACGTCACCTATTCCTGTTCTCCAGAGATGCTGCCTGTCCCGCTGAGTTCCTCCAGCACTTTGTGTCTATCAGCGCATGCAGTTCCTTCCTACACAAGGTGCTTGGGAGATACTTGCTTTAAAACTAAATACGATGGAATAAATTTGATTTCAAGCAACAATAACACTTTGCATTTAAATAGCATCTTTACTGTGGTAAATATCAGCCATAGGTGCAAATCAGGAGTTTTTTTCAAGGAGTATTTCATACCGAGTCACATAAGGAGATATAAAGCAAAAAGACCCAATTACTGGGTTAATGAAGAAGGTTTAAAGGATCAACATTAAGGAAATAAAAGTGGCAGAGATTCAGGGAGATTTAGAGAGGAAATCCCAGCTATAGAGGCCTAGACAGGGGGTGAAATTAGGAATTGGTGGTAAATAAAGCTAGATTTAAAGGAACACACGTTCTTATCTGATGATAGCTTTCAAACAGTGCTTCTCAGTAGAATTCATGATCTTCAGAGGCACCAGATGGTGTCATTATTCCTGCAGTCCACAGCTGTACAGGAAGAAAACTGCATTCACAGCGTGGAGCAAACAGAAGGAGAGCTTATGGTCGTTATTTTAGCTAACCAAGCAAGGATCCCGTGACTTATGTCACAGAGAGCTACAGCATGGAAATGGGCCCTTCAGCCCACCAAGTCCGTGCTGACCACCAATCAACCATGTGCACATTAAGCAGACATTGGGGTCTAGAATGCAGATTTCCTGCACGTTGCAGATTAAGATAGAGGGAAGAGCAAAGACAGGCGATAAACATCATAGAGGAAAGCAAATGAGTTTAGTTTAGTTTAGAGTTACAGCGCAGAAACAGGCCCTTTGGCCCACTGAGACCGCACCGACCAGCGATCCCTGCACATTAACACCATCCTACACACACTGGGGACAATTTACACTTATACCAAGCCAATTAACCTACATATCTGCACGTCTGGAGTGTGGGAGGAAACTGAAGATCTCGGAGAAAACACACGTGGTCACGGGGAGAACGTACAAACGCCGTACGGACAGCACCCGTCGTCAGGATCGAACCCAGTGTAAGGCAGCAATTCTACCGCTGCACCAGTTGAGTTTGGTTTATTGTCGCTTGTGTCAAGGCACAGTGGAAAGCTGGCAAAATTGGCAGCTGGGTCTCCTATATAATAATGTTGACTGCACTGCAAAAAGCACTTCATTGGATGTAAAGCCCTTTGAGTCTCACTGAAAGGGATTTGAAAGATGCTAAATAAGTGCAGGTCTTTCTTGGCTCCTTGGCTTTGCCTTAAAACACTTATCACCTTGATTTCTTGGTGCTGCGGCTACTTATAGCCTCTAGGGCACAGTGTTCTATGTCACAAGGCACTTTGAGAAGATTTTGAACTGGTTTTCCAGATGCCGAGAGCAATACGAGAGAAAAAATAAAATAAGGGCAGGAATAGGTCATCTGGCCCCACGCCCATCTTGCCATTCAATGGAATCGATCTCCAACCTCCTCTGTGCCAGCTTTCAATGGATAACCTGACAAGAGAATTCTGATACAACAGGAAACCCTAGTGGTCTGACATTATTCAATTCAATATTGAGTACCAAAGACTTAGATAAAAGATGAGGTATTGTTCTTGAAGTTTACACTGGGGTTATCTGAAGTATAAACTAACCAGTGTTGATACCTTGTTGGAGATTGCCCTGCTCCAGCAATGATTTATTTCCGACAATGGGCCATTATGGACTTCACCCTTCCTGAGGTCAACGGTTGGCAGCCCTGCTTTGTTTGGGTCTTTTCTATATCTCAGTCTGAGCGTTTGATAGGACTGGACCTCTACTCGCTGGAGTTTAGAAGGTGGGTGGGGGGGGACCTCATTGAAACTTGCAGAATAACGAAAGGCATAGATAGAGTGGATGTGGAGAGGATGTTTCCACTGGTGTCAGAGTCTAGGACCAGAGGTCACAGCCTCAGAATTAAAGGGTGTTCTTTTAGAAAAGAGGTGCGGAAGACCTTCTTCAGTCAATCTGTGGAACTCGTTGCCACAGAGGGTTGCAGAGGCCGTCAGTGGATATTGTTAAGGCATAGATAGACAAATTCTTGATTGGAACGGGTGTCAAGGGTTATGGGGAGAAGGCAGGAAAATGGGATGAGGAGGCAGAGATCAGCCATGATTGAATGGTGGAGTAGGCTTGATGGGCCGAATGGCCTAATTCTACTCCTATAACTTGTGAATTTGTGAACTTGTTAAAGGGTTCTGACCCGAAACGCCACCTATTCCTTTTCTCTGGAGATGCTGCCTGAAACGCTGAGTTACTCCTGCATTTTGTGCCTATCTTCTCAAGGAGCTTGCTGTGCATGGTGACTGCAGTGGGTCCCTACATCATCTCATCCTACTCTCGTGGAGTTCAGTTGGTGGCTGAATAGCCATTGCCCAATGTGTTGGCAGACCTGCCACAGAGAGGACAGGAACCCAGGTGGTTTAGGAATGTAGAATAGAAAACTGGGACAGTAACACATACATACAGTCAGTGGCATATGCTTTGTACATGGGATTACTTAAGGACAACCCAAAACACCATATAGCTAATGAAACATTCTTTGAAGTCCACTTACAATACTCCGAGGTTCTTACAGAGTTAAATCTAATCTCTTGCTGGAAAAAGCAAAGTTCATCTATAAATCATAGATGCCAGGTTAAAATGCCAGGAAGTCACTGTGCTGGGAGAGTGGGAGGGGAACATGCAGCTAAATTCTGAAAACACTTGACAAATGTGTTTATTTTTCACCACTAGTTAAGCAAAGCTTTGGTGGTTGATAGCAAGCCATAACAATGTAGTTAGAAAGTAGTTTAGATACGAATGGGTTTAATCAGCAAACAGATTAAACAGTATCAGCAGCAAGACTGGTGTGAGAGATTGGATGTGCCAATCAATAGTTTCTGATAACGATGTGTGTGTGTGCATGAATGTCGCGTATGTTTGTATTTTATATGCATCGGAGTCCCGTGCATATTTTGTTTATATTTAGTTTAGTTTAGAGATGCAGTGCGGAAACAGGCCCTTCGGCCCACCGAGTCCGTGCTGAGCATCAATCAACCTGTGCTCTGGTTTTATCCTGCACTCCAGGGACAATTTACAGAAGCCAATTAACCTAGAAATCCGCACGTTCTCTGAAATGTGGGAGGAAACCGGAGCACCGGAGTGAGAAAGCCCACGCGGTCACAAGGAAAATGTGCAAACTCTGATCCGACAGCACCCGTGGTCAGGATTGGACCAGAGTGTCTGACGTTGTAAGGGGCCACTGTGCCCACCCGAAAATATAATCAACATACTGCCGGATGCCAGGGTTACCTCTGTTCCCCAGACTTGCCCTGTCACTAGACACTGTGCAGTGACACTTGCTTGGCACACGTTGTCATTAGTGTTAATTTAAGTTGACAGAGCTGTCAATAGATGCTTTTAGCCATGCTGGTCAATAACAGAGGCGGCTTTAGAGAGCCCCTGTGAGCCATTAAGGCCAAGCGATGCGAAATGTTGTTGACTAATTTAATCGGACGGATAAAAGGATGTTGCACAGATGGTGGTCGATGAGGTCAGTTAGATTGCAGTGTGAACGGGAGAATTGGTAGAAGTGAGCCGACGGATTAAATTAGCTTTCCAAGTTTAATGAAATTCACTTGCTCCACACTAGAAACCCAGGGTGTTTCAAATCCAATGTTATTGAACTTGTGACTCGCCTTTTTGGTCAAGTAATAGACCTCCCCATCACCTTTCAATAACGCAGTGGCATTTGGGCACTTTGCAGTAGTTAGTCTGATGCAGTCCATTTGAAGAAGAGGTCTCTACCCGAAAGGTCACCCATTCCTTCTCTCCAGAGATGCTGCCAGTCCCGCCGAGTTACTCCAGCATCTTGTGTCGATCTGCAGCCAATCTCCCGCATGTCAACAGTGAGAAGTCGGACATGCTCTAGTAATTCTCTAATTATAGCTTCGATCTGCAGGTATAAACTGGTGCTCTTTAGCTCCCAGAATGTCCCAAATGGTGGAGTTTATCTCCCAAATAAGCTGCGAGATTTGGCTCCACGCATTGCTGGAGAGCTCTCAAGGCTGTGCTGAGATAAGACCCCTTGGTGTGTTCGCCATCTGTTGCAAGACGGAGATTAATTTATCGTCAGGACCTTAAACCAACTTTAATTTCCCAATAACAATCTCGTTACTCACTCAAAAGATGCCGTTTTTTAGATGCACCGTGTCGCACTCTTTATGCCCACTTAAATGCCTCCATTCTCTGCTCACTTGCTGTTGTTGTCAGTGCTAGGTTTGGTATTATCAAACTGCATCAAATGGTTCATTTCCCTGTGTGACCTTCAGTTGAAGCCAGCGGGTGCTTTTTCCCCCCGCGACGTGTGAAGAGAGAGCTCTCTTGTTAAATAACTCCGCTATTGCTCACAAAGCCAAGCAACTTTCAACGTCTCTATCCACTTAAGTCGACCAACAAAGTAATAACGAAAGCAAACAATCCCTTTGGAGTTCGGAATGTCAATCTTGCTGCTTTGTAAGGACAGCGGTAACTGAAAGGCTTGTGCGTGTGGGTCTTGTGTGTTTCTGTGTGTAAATATTGGGCATTTTAATGGAACTGCAAATGGTGGTTTACACCAAAGATAGACACAAAATGCTGGAGTAACTCAGCGGGTCAGGCAGCGTCTCTGGAGAAAAGGAATAGTTGACCTTTCGGGTCGAGACCCTTCTTCAAACTGCGAGTCAGGGGAGGGGGAAACTAGGGTTATGAAAAGGTACAGAACAAAACAGAGTCAGCACCGATGACCAGGGAAAGGTGGGGCCCACGAGGTCCATTGTTGGCTGTGGAAGAGGTCATAACAAAGGGCTATATGGATGCGAATAGTGAAACTAGCAGGATGACTAGGGTGGGGGAGTGACGGAGAGATGGGGAATGTAAGTGTTACTTGAAATTAGAAAAATCAAATTCGTACCGCTGGGTTGTAAGCTGCTCAAGCGAAATATAAGGGGTTGTTCCTCCAATTTGCGTGTGCCTAATGATTGGAAATAGACTAAAACCTCATATTGGACTGCACACAAATTAGAGCCCTACACAAATTTTCCTTCAAGCCGCCCTCAGTGGAAATGAAAAATTGACTAATCTATCCGATACTGACCATTTGATTCATTCTTTGTAGATGTTGGTGTGTCAATGTGCTATAACATCATTCATTCTCCTTGTGCATTCACGTTTGTGTGAGTCCAACTTCCAGCGCCAGTGTCAGTTCGTGCACAAGAGGAGAGGCACAAAGTGCTGGAGTAGTAACTCAGCGGGTCAGGCAGCAGCTCTGGAGAAAAAGGATGGGTGACGTTTCGGGTTGGAGCCCTTCTTCAGTATTAAAGTAGAGGGTCGGAAACTAGAGATGCGAAAAGGCCAGATCAAATCAGGGCCGGCAACAGATGACCAAGGAAGGGTGGAGCCCACAATGGTCCATTGTTGGCTAGGGAAGACGCGATAACGAAGGGATCCAAGTATGCGAACAGTGGAACTAGCAGGACGACTTGGGTGTGGGAGGTGGGGAGAGAGAGAATGCAGGGGTGACTTAAAATTAGAGAACGCCTAAGTTACTGCACATGCCAGCACACACATATCTATTACTGTATTCATGTATGACCATGTATGACCATGTATGACCATGTGTTGAAATATGGCAATGTATGTAAATGCAAGTGTATCTTTGTGCCCGTCATTGTCCATGTGTTTCTTTGTATCTATGGCCTTAAGTGTGTCCCATGGTTACATGAGTACATACTCATAGTCACGGAGTCAGAGAGATGCAGGGGCCAATGTGCAAACTCCTCCTGAGGTCAGGATCGAACCCAGGTCACTTGAGCTGTGAGGAATTTGATCTCAGCTCTACTGCGCTGTTATGTGTTTTTGAATATATATATATATATATGTATATATGCTTGATTATGTATGTATGTGTGTAATTCAATGATTCAATGAAACTTTATTGTTACATGTACCTAGGTGCAGTGAAATGCTTTGTTTTCCATACAAAACCCGGTAAAACTATAATGCAGACCTCACCTAGGCAGTGCACACATGTCACCAGGTTTTGCGCTGACACAAAGACACAAAGTGTGTGTGCGTGTGTGCGTGTGTGTGTGCGCGTGTGTGCGTGTCAGTGGCTGTACAGATGTGCATCCTAGAGCGAGAACATGCAGTAGTTAACATCGTGCTTATGGCTGCAGATGCTGGTATAGAATGACAAAGTCCCTTCACAGGGCCGAATGGCCTGCTTCTCTTTACTATGTCACTGTGTGTCTCGGATTGCCTGTCCCCAGCACAGCCTGCCCACTGAGATCGCAACACTCATTCCATAGATAGTAACAAAGTAATTATGGGGGGGGGGGAGGGGAGAAAAGATGAAGTGGGACAGATGGATAGATTTTTCTCTGAAGAAGAAATGTAAAAGCTCTCGGCTGTAATCACAGTTTAAGAAGCAGTTTTGCATCACGCTGTTGTGCTTAACAGGAAATAATTGACAGAAGTGTTTCGAACCATTACATTATCTGTTTGGCGGTGGTGGCAGATTTATAAAGTGCCGTCAACAGCAATTCCAGCAAAAATGCACCATCATGACACAGAAACCAAAGACTGCAGATGACAGAATCCTGAGGAAAAAACAAACTGCTGGAGGAACTCAGCGGGTCAGGCAGCATCCGAATAAGGGTCCCAACCCGAATTGTTCACTTCCCTACACAGATGCTGTCTGGCCTGCTGTACTCTTTGTTCAGTTTACTATCGTCTCTTGTACTGAGGTAAAGGGAAAAGCTTTCTTGCTGCGTCCCATCCAGTCAGCGAATAGACTGTACATGATTACAATCAAGCTACCCACAGCGTACAGATACAGGATAAAGGGTATAATGTTCAGTGCAACATTAAAGCGCCTGTCCCACTTGGGATCCAGCACACAAACAGAAACTCTGCAATAGTCCAATAATGTTGCTAAACCAACATAAATCGCTGGGTTGCAATACATCACAGGAAGCTCACTAAAACATACCAGTGGACTCCATCTAAATGCAACAGTTAAACAGTTAAACAGTTATACATTGGTATAAGTGGGTCAAATCACCAATATTAATGAATCTCTGCTAGTTTCACTGTTCGTATCCCTTCGCTATCACCTCTTCTACTGCCAACAATGGACCATTGTGGGCTCCACCTTTCCTGGGTCATCGGTGCCGGCTCTGATTAGTTCTGCATCTTTTCATACCTCTAGTTTCCCTCTGCCCGACTTGCATTGTACTGATCATGACAGACTCCATCAGGCAGCCAGGGTGTTATTAATTGGCTTCATCTGTATTCTAAAGGGATACTCAGTTATCTCACATGTAACGTAGTCAACTCAAGTTTAATCATGTAGACTTTAAAGTCATCTTAAAATTTGAACATTTCAGTGAATTTCATTAGGAATTCCAGCATGCTGATCTTTATCTAGCCTTTGGGCGGCTCTTTTCTCATCACCTGGTCATTGTTTGCTTTCGCACAGAACTATTTAGTCTTTACAATTTGCGAACACCGGCATCTCATATGAATTCAGAAATCAGACAAAGGTTTTCATCACGTCCCAACGTTCACAGACTTTATCTGCAAAAACAATCTTCACCTTTTCATTTACATGAATAGTTACAGGAAATATCTTGAAAGTGCAACGGCACAACTGTGCATACCTTAGTAGTTGTGCTCAGGACTGTCAACGTTGGTCTAACTCATAAAGTCATAGAGTCTCACAGTGTGGAAACAGGCCCTTTGACCCAACTTGCCCACACCGACCAACATGTCCCTTCTACACTAGTCCCACCTGCCTGTGTTTGGCCCACATCACTCTAAACCTGCCCTATCCATGCACCTGTCAGAATGTTTCTTAAACATTGTGATAGTACCTGCCTCAACTACCTCCTCCTGCAGTTTGTTCCAAACACCCACCACCCTTTTTGTGTGAAAAAGTTACACATGAAATGGTTTACATCTTTCCCCCTCACCTTAAAATGATGCCCTCTGGTTCCTGATGCCCTTACTCTGGGCAAGAGACCCGATGTGTCTACCTGATCTATTCCTCTCATATACACGATCCCTCATCCTCCTGCGCTCCAAGGAATAGAGTCCTAACTTGCTCAACCTCTCCCTATAGCTCAGGCCATTGAGTCCTGGCAACATCCTTGTAAATCTTCTCTGCGCCCTTCCCAGCTTGACAACATGTAAAATGTATTGCGCACAAAGTCATGTGGCAATCACAGCAAATACATCCTCGAAAATCATCCATCCTAAGAGATCCTAACACCTCTCCCATTACAGCACCCAACTTACAGTCCTAAGATAAAGGATGTCTTGTGGTGAAAACCAAAGTGCTGGAGATACTCAGCGGGTCAGGCAACATCTGCGGAAGGATTGCACGGATAATATTTTGGATTTGAATCTTTCTATCCACTGACGATGTTTTGGGCTGGGACCATTCTGCAGACTCCTTGGTTTGCTCACCTCTTTCAACCTGTCCCCTCCCCAGCAATTTTCCCTCCAACTGTAGTTTTGCAGAATCTCTTTGTAAGTCTTGTGGTGTTGTCCTGCTCTGGCTACAGTATCTGAAGGTGATTAAAACGGGGCGGCTCATATTAAACGTATAGTCTGATCAGGGCACCTTACGTTTCATTCTGTGAAGATGGAGTTGACTATCTTACTGTGTTTATTAAATGGCGCACCGCATTCGTTCAAAACACAAAGTGTTGGAGGAACTTCAGTGGATCACACACAACTGGGGAGGAAATGGACAGCCGACATATTGGGTCAGGACCCTTGTTAGCTCTGTATTCGTTATCTAGTCTAAGATCACTTGTGTTTCGGGGTCATTCTCGGTTGTTTCATTACAATTCCTGATGCACACAAAAACCTTTTCTGCACCTGGCACAACAGATCTGCCTCAGATTTTATCCCAATTTGTTTGGATTATTTCCATATTTTGTCCCTACACGAGGGGTAAAGTCAAAGACAAGACAGCACTCTTCCCTTTTTCCCGTCATAGAAACGTCACTAAGTAGAGGGCACAGCTTTAAAGTGAGAAGGAGGAGGCCCATGCAGTCACAGAGAGAATGTGCAAACTCCACACAGACAGCATTGGAAGATCCGAATGGAAACCAGGGCTCTGGAGCTGTGGCTCCACTAGCTGCATCACAATGCCTCCCTTCCCTGGTTCCCTGAAGAATATGCGGAGACCATTGTCACTGTCATGGCTGGGTGAAGACACTAGGGTAAGGAGGATATTTTCTTCCACCGTTCTCATCTGAATGTACCTCCATATCCACATTTCTCATCTGAATGTACCCCCATATCCACCATTCGTACCTAAATGCACCTCCATTCCCACAATTTCTCATCTGAATGCACCTCCATGTCCACCGTTCTGATCTGAACCGTGATGCCTTTCTTTATGTGTCACTTCTACCACATGCCTTTATGACTTTGCCGCACCCCTGCTGCTGATTATGAAGAATCAGGATGACCATCCATCTCCGTGGTTGAGGAATGGTTGCGTGAGTCAGCGGGTGGGGAGAGGTAAGACAGCAGCTAATGAATGGGGATAAGCAGAAATAATTATGTTTCATGCTGAATGCATTCCTGCCGGGCAAGCCAACAGCGGGGTACCTTGGATATGGTGGGAACCCGCTAGATTAGTGGGGAAGGAACTGTCTTGCATGTAATTGCCTGTCTAGCTGGAGTGCAACCATTAATGAAATGTAGGAAAAAATAGTTAATTATAAAAACTGACAGGCTCATTTCATCGAAATGTACTTGTAAACTCCTTTGCAGGTAAGCAGAGTGATGGATTTCGTGGCTAGACTGCCTGGTGGCAGATGGTGAATAAATGCTCTGTGCTGTTGGTATTGGGGCAGGGACGTACCGGATAGCTTGTGCCGTGATTTATAATGTAATAATCGACACACTTAATGAGGCACTTACATGCTCACAACCCACCTGGATTCAATCACTCCTGAAATGTTACCTTACTGTCACTGTCGGGAGAAATTCAACAAGCATCCTGACAACAACCCAGAGCGAACAAGTTAATGAAATGGGGCTTTGGAATTCCTCTTGTGAAAGCGGGCAGAGAACATGTGCTTCTGGAGAGTAACAGTCTCTCATTCATTCATCACCTTCCTGACCTGACTTCCGAACAATGTGTTTCTCTTAATTCAAGTTGCTTAATTTAAAAGATTTGAAATGTTCAAACCCTTTGACTTGTTGTTTTCTCACAGCAACCAACACGTGACTGGGTTTGCCACATGGCTGAGGCCAAATGAACATTTTTTTTTTAGGGTGAAACTTTGAGTAGATAACTTAATTCTACCAAATGTAAATGCAAAAAACTGCAAATGCTGGTTTACAAAGAAAAATATCGAGTTTTGCAGTTGCTCAGCGGGTCAGGCAGCATCTCTGGAAGACACGGATGGGCAATGTTTGGTTCGGGACCTTCATTAGACTGAAGAAAGGTCCTGACCCAAAAGGTCACCCATCCATAGTCTCCAGAGATGTTGCCTGACCTGCGGAGTTAGTCCAGCACTTTGTGTTTTTATTTCTACCACGACACCGGATGGCCATCAGCTGCAATTCTTCAGGTACCAGGCAATAAATGTGATGCTTTACATCTGTAACTGATCCTTGCTCTAACTGTGATCTTGTTTTCCAGCCACAACTAGATACTCACTTTCAGTTTTCCACATGGTTGTCCCACAAGAAAACGGTGGGAAATATATTGGAGACGACAAATTCTCCTGTCATTTGGTATTTGACCCAGATGGTTATCCAATGATGGGTAACCTTTTATCTGCTTGCGTTTTATTTGCCAAGGATACCCATATACCGAAGATAGGCACAAAGTGCGGATGTAACTCAATATCCCGGCAGCATCTCTGGAGAAAAAAGATGGGTGACGTTTCGCTTCAGGACCCTTCTTTGATTTATTTGTTTCTATGAAGATGTTTATCAATGCCGATGGTATTATATAATTGTTTCCATTTTTAATAGTGCTTAACATGACACTTGAAATAACTTCTCAGCTAGTGACTGCCTTTTGAAGTGTAGCCAATGTGTTCTTTGTTCGTGCTGAGGCAGCCAATTTACGCACATGGTTCCAGAAATAACTATGAGATAAAGGACCAGCTTAATCAGTTTTGTCAATGTTTGTAGAAGTTTAAATTTTGGCCAGACATTTGGCTCTCTTCATAGAATGCCATATCATTTTTCATATCAATCAAAAGCTTTTCACTGTATCTCAGTACACGTGACAATATTAAACTAAACTAAACTAAACTAGACAAAAGCAGCTTGATAAACATTTCATCCACAAATCAGAGTTATTGACAGTACAACAGCCTCTCAGTGATGTACCACAGAAAATGCAAATCAAAAGGTCACTCGTGCTGGAAATTATAACTAAAAGCTGAAAATGCAGGAAACACTCAGCAGGCTGGGCAGTATCTACGGAAAGAGAAACCTAGCTAATGTTTTAGAATAATATCAGAATTAATTCTTTAATTCTGATATTGGGTCGTCCATCTGAAATATTAACACTGTTCCTCTTCCCAGATCTGCTGCCTGAACTGCTAAGGGTTCCCAACCTTTGCTGTTTTCATTTCGTTTAGTTTAGAGAGACAGTGCGGAAACAGGCTCTTCGGCCCACCGAGTCTGCAGTTACCAGCAATCCCCGTAAAACTAGCACTATCCCACACAGTAGGGGCATTTTACAATCTTTACCTACAGCCAATCAACCGACAAACCCGTACGTCCTTGGAGTGTGGGAGGAAACCCGAGCACCCAGAGAAAACCCACACGGTCACAGACAAAACGTACAAACTCTCTTCAGAGAGCACCCGTAGGCAGGATCGAATCTGGGTCTCTGATGCGGCAAGGCAGCAGCTCTCCCACTGCGCCACTGTGCAATTATGTAATTATTATTAATATATGGCAGTGACAGACTAGAGTTTGTTTTTAGATTTTGTGACAGATCTTCAATCCTCAAGCTTTTAACAGTTGATTCGGTGATGCAGAGATTTTGCCAAAAATCATTTGTTCGGTAGTCACATTCTATGATGAGTGCTGTATTGCAGTATTACTGAACAAGGCGCATAGATACATCACATTGGAGCCGCTGTCTAACAGCTCCAGATACAGGGGTTCATCCTTGACTTTGGACGTGATCGGTGTGGAGTTCACACTCTCTCCTCATGAATGGGTGGATTTCATTGGGATGCTCTGATTCCCTCCAAGGACGTGCAGGTTTGTAGGTAGAATGAACTTTGTTCATTTCATCTGTGGGTCAGTGGCACTGAACCCAACCCCCATGGGGAGAACCAAGCAAGCAAACGTCACAGAGGACAGAGCAGCCATGACCCACGTTTAGGTGGAAATAAAGAACTGCAGATGCTGGGTTTTTTTTTTAACCGAAGATGGACACAAGGTGCTGAAGTAACTCCACGGGTCAGGCAGCATCTCTGGAGAAAAATGTTAGGTGACATTTCGGATTGTGACCCTTCTACCCACATTCTCCAGCGATGCTGCCTGACTGCTGAGCTACTCTTGCATTTTGTTTCTACCCAAGTAAGGGTGTTGGCTTTGGATGGGGTCAGGTATTCGAACAAGTTTCAATCCTTCGGCTTGGGCTTTGGGTTCAGATTTCTTGTGGTTGCGTTGGGTTTGGTGCAGCTTTGAATTTCACACTCATGCAGATCTCCACATGTGGGACTGTGAGCAAACTCGACGGAGCCTGCTGAAGGCGGCGGGAGGGGGCTGACTGCACTTAATTTATTTTTAAATCGGGGACTTTTTTTATTGAGCCCTCGGAGAGTTCACACTGAGTGACTGCAGGATTTGGTTCAGAGACGGGAATGGGTGAAAATTAATCTCCGATTTAAAATAAAACAGTCAAGGTTACATCAAAGCAGATTAGAAATTATTAAATTCAATGGGGAAACCTTCTGGCTTCTTCAAAGTGTGATTAATTTCCGATTTCTGGACTCGTTCCAAGATCCGTCTTAGAAGAATTTTATTTGAACACCATGACATTATCAGTAAATAAGGGTTAAGAATCCAGGTTTAATATACTGTTTCATAATCAAAATGAATCTCTTTTGTGTAGGGGTAGGTGAATACCATTTGGATCTCTACAGCGTTTCACTGGTGTATAGTTAATTAAGACCAGGCCATTGATCATTGTCACTCAGTCGGTGCTGTATCTCTCCCTCTTAGTTAAAAGATAAATTGGTTCTACACAATGAAAAGCCTCACCTAACTATTTGCATATTCTTATGCTTTTCCTGCTCTTCAAGTAATTCAGCGGTTAAGAAAAGGACAAAAATAAAAACGCGACGCGTGAGTAAGCGTGTAAGAAGTGTTGTCTTGGCTTAAAATAATGTATTTTTGGGAAAAATAATTCTTCCCGGTGAAGGGAATGCTTTGGCCAAGCGAGGGAGCAGAGAGTGAACAGCTGCTGATGTAGGAAATGCAGACCTGTCACTGGTGTTCATTATTCACAAAGGTGGAGTGAAAAGTGATTTACCGGCTTCCTGGCCGTTGTAAAGGCTCTGGTGGAATTCGTAAGACAAGGTCACTTTTGTGTACTGGTGGGATCCAGTCGTGTAGCCGGACATTGATCCTTGTTGGCCTGCTTGTGGTTTGGGATGGGAACGAATGGCAATGGTGTTATGCGAGAGTTTCGGAGTTCCTGCATTGAAGACCTTGCATGAACCACACACAGTAATGCCCCTTTTAAAACAGCAGAGAGAGATTTACACCGAGATTGTACATAGAATGGCGTGGAATCTGCAGCCTAGAAAGGGAGAAATACGGGATCACGTTGCATATGAGTTTAAAAAGACAAAAAATGCTGGCGTTACACAGCGGGTCAGGCTGTGAGAACGTGGGGAAAATTTGCTCCTCCACTTAGAGCCATAGAGTCTTACATCATGGAAACAGGCCCTTTGACCCAAGTGTTAACGAAGAAACTGCAGATGCTGGAGAATCGAGGGTTACACAAAAAGCTGGAGAAACTCAGCGGGTGCAGCAGCATCTAAGGAGCGAAGGAGATAGGCGGCGTTTCGGGTCGAGACCCCTTTGACCCAAGTTGCCCACACCGGCCAACATGTCCCATCTACACTACTCCCACCTGCCTGCAATTGGCCCATATCCCCCGAAGCCTGTCCTATTTGCTTGTATAGTTGCTTCCTCTTTTAGCTCTATTATATTCATTGCTCCAGTATCTAGGTTCTCCTTCAATGCTTTTTGCTTCAATTCCTCATGTCTCACATTTCCCTCATCCTCTCGGTGAAGAAGTCCTTCCTGAATCCCCAAAAGGGGCCTCATTTATAAGTCTTTCCCCCCCAAAAGGTGGCCAAGTTCCACTTTCTTCCCCACATGAAATCCTTACTCACATTTGAGATGACATAAAATGTTATTTTAGGAAAGCGGGACAATTAGCCTGTCCAGCTCACTCCCGCACGTATAGGATACAATGAATACCTTCAACCGCAAATCCAGTCCCATTCTGTGCTCTGCTGAAATGGAATCTGTCTGATTCTATTTAGAATGTTTTACCAACTTCACTTTCCACTGGGGAGCAATGCTTTGAATGTTTTATGTGTGGGAAAGAACTGCAGACGTTGGTTTACACCGAAGATGGACACAAAATGCTCGACTAACTCAGCGGGGCAGGCAGCATCTCTGGAGAAAAGGAATGGGTGACGTTTCAGGTCGAGACCCTTCTTCTGACTGAGAGTCAGGGAAGAAGGAAACTAGAGGCATGAAAAGGTACAGAACAAATCAAGGCCAGCACCGATGATGCGGGAAGGATGGAGCCCACAATGGTCCAATGTTGGCCGTGGAAGAGGTGATAATGAAGGGATATATATGGATGCGAACAGTGAAGATGACTAGAGTGGGGTGGGGGGGGGGGGGGAACAGAGAGAGGGGGAATGCAAGGGTTGCTTGAAATTGGAGAAATCCATATTCTTGTTTAACTACTCAAAATATGAATAGAGTCATCCTTAAAGTAGTTTTAGCTGATGGATTCCTTAGCTTTTGCCATTCAAGCATCTTATGATCTCTTCCTCCATTTTATTGAATCCCATTTGCTCTCCCCTTCCTAATTGTTATAGACATACCATTGCGGTGAAAAATTCAGAATCACAATAGCGTTTCAGAGCACCCTGTATGTTGGTACACTGGCCGACACACGGAACTGCAGATGTTGGAATCTTGAGCAAAACACCAAGTGCTGGAGGAACTCAGTGGGTCAGGCATCATCCGGGGAGGGAATGGACAGGCAATCGTTTGGCTGCATCTGGTAGATAGTAGGCTTCAGACAGATAGTAGGGCGGACAAAGCTGGGAAGCTGGAAAAGAGAGCACGGCAGGACAAAGCTTGCAAAGGTGGATATATGTGGAAGGGGTTTGCTTGGCAAATGGATGGAGTAAGCGACAAAGGTTAGTGGTGTAAAGGAGACGAAAGGGTATCAGTTAAGAAGAGGAGGAGTGAAATGTAAAGCCAGAGGGAGGGTTTGAGGGGGAAGGGGACAGGGGAAGGGGAAAGAGGGGGGAATAAAAGTGAAATGGGGGACTGTGGGATGGGAGATGTTTGTACGAAGAAGTGAGAAGGGTGGCTGGGGGGTTGTGGCGTGGTTGGAGATGGTAGGAGAGTCCTGATTCCAATAAAACTTGTTAAAGTGCGAAAACAATACTATGAATTATGAATCCCTTGCTCATTTTTTTAATCAATGAGAAGAGTGAACCCCATTTTCTACTTCCTGTAAAAGTATGAATATTTAAAAGTTACCCTCATTATTTTTCTCTTACAAAGAGATAGAGTCCATGGCTCAATTAACAGAGAGCCATCAAAAACTGACCCATGGTGATTTTATAATCTGTGTCACTGATTTCCATTTATATGTCTTTCCAGACTGCTGTATGCCATAAAAAAAGATAAAAGATCAACATTCTCACATTTCCAGACATCTGAATACATTTTTTAAAAAAGTTTGCATTTTTCTCAGCATTTTTCACATCGCTTTCAAAATATCTCATAGCCTTTACGCACTGTAGTTTTGAGGTATGGTGAATCTGTGGAATTCTCTGCCACAGAAGGCAGTGGAGGCCAATTCACTGGATGTTTTCAAGAGAGAGTTAGATCGAGCTCTTAGGGCTAACGGAATCAAGGGATATTTGGGAAAAAGCAGGAACGGGGTACTGATTTTGGATGATCAGCCATGATCATATTGAATGGCGAGGGGCCGAATGGCCTACTCCTGCACCTATTTTCCAAATTTCTATGTTATTGTAATGTGGGAGATGCAGCAGTCAATTTTAGCACCTCAAGCCCAGCAAACAAGCCCAATGTGACTAGATAATTTGCCACACTGATGTTGACTGAGGGATTGATGGGGTTTGACTCGAGGAGTCCTCTCAGATTAAAGACCATTGGGAACAAGTGTGAGAGTGAAGCCAAGGGCAAAATCGCCCATGTTTCTTAATGGCAGAGACCACTCAATGAGCCTCCTAGTCTGATTTCTCATTGCTCTTATACAGTCATGGCTCGATTGTAATCATGTATTGTCTTTCTTCTGACCGACTAGCACGCAACAAAAGCTTTTCACTGTACCTCGGTACACATGACAATAAACTAAACTGAAACTTATTCATCTGTTTTGGGAGGAGGTCTTTGAGAAGGAATCTCAAGGACCTCAAAGAGAAGCATTAGCACAGATGCAAACTACCTACGAATCTCCTTCAACATAGCTAGGTGAGGCAACATCGACCAAAATCACTCTGCCCTACTTTATTCATTCCTTCTCTGTGTCCAACAACATAGGGAGCAATTCACAGACTATTATAGACACTGCATCCTCTTAGAAGTGAGAGCCTTTCTTTACAAAGAAAAAATATGGTATGAAAATAACTGAGCTACCTTCAATGTCTCTGATAATTTGCAGCAGAAATCGAGACTGGAAATGATGACATACTTTGTGATGTTAAGCTTTGATGGAATGTTTCAAGCTTAAAAGAGATTGAGCAAAGAAAAGCATCTCACACATCAATTCAGCTGGAATTCTCGATTGTTTCAACTTTACCAACTCGTGAATAACATGCTGGAGAATCAATGTAAAAGCCACAGTGCTGGAGTAAGTCATTGGATCGAGCAGCATCTCTGGAGGACATGGACAGAGAAAGCTTTGGGCCAGGACCCCTCTTCAGAGTGATGTGGGTTGACTCAACTGTGTGTGTATGTGTGTGTATGTGTGTGTATGTGTGTGTGTGTGTGTGTGTGTGTGTGTCAGAGACAGAGAGAGAGAGCGACAGAGAGAGGCAGAGACACACAGGGAGTGAGAGAGAGTAGGGGGGCTGGGAGAGGGGGAGAGAAGGGGAGGGGAGAGAGGGAGAGGGAGGGGGAGGGGGAGAGAGAGAGAGGGGGGGAGAGAGAGAGAGAGGGAGGGAGAGAGACAGGGAAAGATTCCAATCAGCTGAATACCCTGGTTAATAGGTTATTAATGTTCACAAATAAATAAATCTTTAATTAATGATTCAATACTGTCAATGGATTACATGAATTAAATGACTAGTCTAGCTACTCAAATTGAGGGACAATATTGTGTTTGCAATCATTCGGATTTATCTCTACAGACTCCATCTTGCCTCATCCAGTTGATAGGAAAGAGTTAATGAGTTACAAAGATGGAATGGAGTCAAGTACTATCATTGTGATTGATGAATAAAGCATAAAATTAGAAGTGTAATCCATCCTAAGATATTTAGTCTTATCAGTTGATGGTGTCACATTATACCAATTTCTGGATAAACGGGCGAGGTGCTGAGGGCGAGGCGAGGAGAGGGGAATCATATTGGAAGGCCTTCAGATAAAGGTTGCTAATTTCATTGCACAGATTGAAGAAAGTCTGCATCTCATTTCTATTCTGCCGACAGAACAAGGAGATGTCAGCAACATAAACACGTCAGTTCAGCAGAGGCTTTCAGATGAAAATTAAACTAAGCTTCTGTCTGCTCTCTGAACAATGCACAGAAGATCCTCAGGCACTCTTTAATATAGTGTCCAGACTTGGAGGAGTGGCAGAGCGTTGGGGGCCGAGACTGGTGGTAGAGACATAGTTTCCCCTGCGGTCATTGACCACTTTGGGGCAGGGCACTACTGCAGGGGTGGAGTTGCTGCCTTACAGCGCTAGACACCCAGGTTCGATCCTGATTACGGAGCTGCCTGTATGGAGTTTGTATGTTCTCCCAGTGACCGTATGGGTTTTCTCCGGGTCCTACAGTTTCCTCTCACATTCCAAAGACGTGCAGGTTTGTAGGTTAATTGGCTTTTGTAAATTGTCCCTGGCGTCTAAAGTAGGACTAGTGTATGAGTAAATGTGGTCGACACGGACTCGGTCGGCCGAAGGGCCTGTTTCCACGCAGTATCTCTAAAGCTAAAACATTCAGTACATCATATGTGTATAGCATGCCTCTGTTTAAAGTGAACCTGCAAAAAATAAATAATAATTTCAATCTCTGCATGTGAGCAGCAAAGTTCTCCGCAGATTCCTGCCAAATAGAGTCATAGTCATACAGCATAAAACCAGGGCGTTCGGCCCAACTGGCCACAATGGCCATCATGCCCCATCTCCACCTGCCTACGTTAAGCCCATCTCCCTCTGTAGAAAAAAATAAAATCCTCATTTAATTTTGATCGGGTTTAAACAAGGTAACAAAAGGGTGTGCGGAGGTGGCAATTGGCATCTCTCGTGGACCAGGTGCGGAAGAAGATCATGGGAGTTTGGCAAAATAAGTTTCAGGCACTTTGCCTCTTGTCTGGGAATGCGTAGTATGGTGAATAAAGCACACCAAATTAAAAATTAAAAGTTGTTTATTGCACTGCATAACTGTCGGGCTAAT
Source organism: Okamejei kenojei (assembly GCA_035221665.1). Lineage (NCBI taxonomy): Eukaryota > Metazoa > Chordata > Chondrichthyes > Rajiformes > Rajidae > Okamejei > Okamejei kenojei. Next base: position 18,583,626 of record CM069146.1, read on the forward strand.
TCTGCTGTGAAGTCAGAGAACTGGTGAGCAGTTAACTCTCCATGATATCATGCAATAAAGCCTCTTGAACCTTGAAGACTCAATTTTTCCCTTTGATTTCCCTCTGTCAATTTCCTCAACACCCTCTAAACCTATCCTATCCACGTACCTGTCCAAGTATCTTTTAAAGGTTGTGATAGTACCTGCCTCAACTACCTCCTCTGACAGCTCGTTGCATGTACCCACCACTCCTTGAGTTAAAGAGTTGCCCCTAACGTTTCTATTAAATCTTTCTACCCTCACCTGAAACCTACTGTATGTCCTTTGGTTTTTGATTTCCCTACTCTGGGCAAAAAACACTGCGCATTAAGTGATAGACAGTTACAATATTTAGAAGACACTTGGACAGGTGCATGAGTAAGGAAGATTTGGAGGGATATAGGCCAGCCAGTTGGGATTAGCTCATTTGGACTATTTGGTCGGTGTATAAAGGTGTGTCATACAAGTACTCAGTGCAAAATATGCTCATTCTCAAGAAAACCATGTGCACAAAATGGAGAGGAACAATTGCCCACACCAGGCGCGCCATAGGTTTAAGAAGGAACTGCAGATGCTGGAAAATCGAAGGTAGACAAAAATGTTGGAGAAACACAGCGGGTGAGGCAACATCTATGGAGCGAAGGATTCACTTTGTGCTTTACTGCTTTGGTTTGACTGATGTGATCAGAGTAATGTTCCTTGACTCGGTGGCATTAGGAGTGATTTTCAGGTTATTTCAATCAAATTTCCCAAACACATAGGAAATTGCCTTTATTTGCCCAAAGTTACAGTGCATTCTCTTATCCCAGCAACAGCAATGGGCCTTAACATGGCAACCTTAAGACTCAAGTTGCATGGTAGGCAAGCTACCAAGCAAACCCCAGATCCGGGCACCTTGATGTGAAGCATTACGCTTGGCTAGGTCAGCGTTAAGGAGAATTTAGAAGGGAAGCGGTAAAGATTGAAGGTGGATATTCAAGATTAAACGGTAGTCAGGAAGGCTCAGGGCTGACCCATTTGAGAAAGACAACAAGGCTATATTTCTTTGGAACTCCCTTCCCTTGAACGTTATAGGGAGGGAGTTTTTAAGGCAGAAGGACATAGATTCTTGGAGGAAAGATGAGAGTGAGGGTGGTGTGGAATGCAGGGTTGAGGTTACAATCAGATTAGCCGTGAGCTGATTAAATGGTAAAGCAAGTTCAATGGATTGAATAGCTTACATTTGCTCCCAGTTCGTTTGTCCATATGTTTCTAATGTGGATTGTTTAAATTTGGAAATGTTGAGCTGGTCAGAACTCAACCCATAATATAATGAGGCTGAGTCACATAGGCGTCTCTAACATTGAGTTCAAGACGCGTTTACCTTATAATGGACAGTAGGTCACGCTGATGCCATGCACTGAGACATTAGGTGAAGTGCAACAAAAAGTTAGGCGAGTGAATTTGGATTTGCAAAACTCCAGAAGAACAATCAGCATAAGCGACTAATGCACTTCTTTAGTTGGTGGGTGAAATAGCCACTCAAGTGGTATAAGCAAATAAAAGTAGAAATAAGATGATTAGTTATTCCTTCACTCCATAGATGCTGCCTCACCCGCTGAGTTTCTCCAGCAGTTTTGCCTACCTTTGTTAGTTAGTTAGTTTAGTTTATTGTCACGTGTACCGAGGTACGATGGAAAGCCTTTTTATTGCATGCTATCCCATCAGTGAAAAGATTATCCTTGATTACAATCAAGCTGTACGGATACAGGATAACAGGAATAATGTTCAGTGCAAGATAAAGCCCTGTAACGTTAAATATAGTCTGAGGGTCCCCAATGAGTTAGTTGGTACGTCAGGACTGCTCTCTAGTTGGTGATAGGATGGTTCAGTTGTCTGACAACGGCTGGGAAGAAACTGTCCCTGAATCTGGAGGTGTGCGTTTTCACACTTCTGTACCTCTTGCCTGATGGGAGAGGGGAGAAGTGGGAGAGTTTGGGGTGAGACTGGTCCGTGAATATGCCGGTGGCCTTGCCGAGGCAGCTTGGGAGAGTGGGCATTGTCCTGGGGAGGGGGGAGGTGGTTCAAGGTACTAACGGCGGTAAGTTGTAATCTACTATCAGAGCTTTATAAGTGCAATAACTCACTGAGACACATGTGGTGCGAGTGGAAGGGATCTGAATGGGATGGTGACAGGGGTTGGTGATCTAAACCAGATTCCGTTCTGGCAATCATGCTGCACCAGTGAAACAAGATTGGGCTCTGTTTATAGCAAACAGACAATTATGCATCTCCTTTTTTTTCTAAAGATACGTACATATCTAACTCGTTATAACAATGGAGCAAGATTAATAAATTGGGGTGAAAACATGAGAAGCCTTTATTGAATGTAGCATTCTCCTGCAGAATGTAGGGATCATCATAGTCAATAGTAAATTGTCAACAGTGCTTTATTTGACACATATGCAACTGTACAGTGAAATTCATTGCGCATATGTTGCACATGTGGGCGCCGCCATTTATGGCACCATTATTCAAAGTCCGGTTGGCCCACACTCTCGATGTGCTGAGGCAGATCCTTAGCGATATCATTTAGGGTTCAACTAGACACACCCGACGCTGAGACAATCTTACCGAGAGGTGGAAGAGAGACCGGTTAGAGAATTATGAGAAGCATAGATAGGGTAGACAGTCAGAACCTTTTGCCCGGGGTGGAAACGTCAAAGACTAGAGGGCATAGCTTTAAGGCGAGAGGGGCAAAGTTTAAACCAGAAACGCAAGGCAAGGTTTTTTACATAGTGGATGTTGGATGCCTGGAACACACCGTCAAGGGTGGTGATGGAGGCAGATACGATAGTGCTGTTTAAGAGAATTTTAGGTAGTTAGATATGAAGGAAATAGAAAGGTCTGGATCATGTACAGGCAGACGAGATCAGTTCTGCACCGACATTGCGAGCCAAAGGGATCATTCCTGTGCTGGACTGTTCTATGCTTTATGTTCTACGTATAGGGAGATGGGATTAGTTTATTTTGGCATCAGGTTCAGCACTGACATTGTAGGCGGACGGGCCTGTTCCAGTGCTGTACTTTTCTGTGTTCTATGCTTAACCTCAATTTTCTCTTTGCAGCTATTTGGTTATGGCCTTAAGTAGGGCTTCCTTCAGTCAGAGGGATAACTGCGTCTCCAACGAGAATAGGGGAATAATTTAATCTCACCCCTTACAATGAACCAAGGAATGTCAAGGATCATCTAGAAGGAAGTCATTCTCCCCCCTCCCATGGAGAACAATATTAATCACTGGAAATTAATGATATGTGAGAGGGTCTGTTTGCCTCTGTGTTTTAATCATTGAACAAGCCAGTAAGATGCAGCAGATGAGCCATTAGTGTTGTGATTTCCTGCATCCTGAACTTCCTGTATGAATGAGGAACAGGAATTAAAAAAAGTCAAGAATAAGAAAAAAACTCATGCTACTCATTGAAATTATTGCCCTGATTAATCCATGACAACATCTAACTTCTTTTCAAATTTGCTCCAAATCCCACTTTTCACTCCTTAAAAAAAGTTATTTCTAGCATCTTGTCTGAAAGTATTTTTAACTAATATGGTAGTAGCTAATTTTTCTTGCTAACTTTAATGTGACACTGTATCTTTAGTACATAGTCTGTGATGTACATCAGTGAGGCAGCCTCCCTTCACTCCCTCCATTCTTGCCTGCAGGGTTTAGATCGTCTAATTTATTAATGCAAAGGTCTTCCTATTAGGCAACACCATATATGAAGCAATAGTGTCGAGAATCTTAGTGCCTGACAACCCATTGAGTCCATGAATATCCAGTAAATTGGTTAGTCCTGTCCAGTTGATTTCATCAGAGATCATTGCTTTTAACATCAGAATAGGTCTCCTCTTGCTCTCTCTGCAATGCCTTCTGCGATGTATTGACCAGAGCCAGACTTAATTTCCGAAATAAAGTCTGCTTTCTGCACGGTTAAAAATACAGAACGCTTCCACTTGTCACAGAGGAGATGGGATACAGAAACTGCTGGCTGTCCTGCCATTCCTAATCATTAAACACGGAAACGAGAGCATTGATGGAAGAGAAAAGGAACTCAGGATCTTGTGAAAATCCTGCTTAATTTAATCTCACCATCAGTATTCATTCCAACAATCTGTTAAGTGTTTATGGGTTGGCTTGAGTAGGAACACAACATGAACAAGATTTAGTTTAACAGCAGAAACTTCCAATGGTACAGACGAGCCAACTAAGAAACTGAAGAATAAAACCAATGGTTATGGCGTACGTAAGAATAGAATGAATTTCTTCATTTTATTGTGAGTTTGTCGAAGATGTAATAAAATACTCTTCCAAAAGAACGTCTTGTAAATAAACAGTAAAATTGGGACAACGTGTTCGCTGGTCAAACAAGAACACGAGTAAAGTCAATGCAAGTGGAGAGAATAGTTCAACCATAATGGAGACACAAGAGACTGCAGATGCTGGACATAACGTTCAGAAATCAAACTTAATCTTTCGTGGTAATTTTTTGAAAAAGGGTTTTTGATGGTGGTGTATGATGGAAGCAACTAACTACTGGGAACGAAGCAAGGCTTGACTAACATACCAGGGCAACAATTTATTATTGCATCATAAGAAAAAATTGCAAAAAAGCAGCTCAAGCATTTGTCTCACTTGGTATTATACTGAAATTATTGATAATCAAATGTTTTAATTTGGAGATATAGCATGAAAACAGGCCCTTCAGCAAACAGTCAACGCCGACCATTGATCACTTATTCATTCTAGTCCTATGTTATCCCACTTTCCCATCTAGCCCTGTCATACGAGGGTCAACATTACAGAGGTCAATCAATCTGAGGCAGCAGCTCTACCAGCTGCACCACCGTGCCGCCCTTAACTGATAACTCTTCCTCTCCTATTCTTTAATCGACAGCAGTTGATCTAATCTTCCACCTCCTTGACTTCACTTTGTACAGAAACCAAAACTCATTCAATATTATAACTTTCCTTCCGAGGAACTCAAACAAGTCCTTCTTACCCCAAATAAACTTCTCTATCCATTGACTTTTCTTATCAAATTTGCTGCCACCTAATCTTTATTTATTTGGTCTTCTGTCCTCTTTTACTTATGAACTGCAATCGAGGTTTGATGGAAATAAAGTTCATAAGTCACAGGAGCAGAATTAGGCCATTTGGCCCATCGAGTCTACTCTGCCATTCCATCATGGTTGATCTATCTTTTCCTCTCGACCCCATTGTCCTGCCTTCACCCCCTTACCCCTGACACCCGTATTAATCAAAATATCCATTGACTTGGTCTCCACAGCCATCTGTGGCAATGAATTCCACAGATTCACCAACCTCTGCTGAAAGAAGTTCCTCCTCATCTCCTTTCTGAAGGTGCATCCTTTCAATTCTGAGGCTGTGCCCTCTGGTCCTAAACTCTCCTATTGGTGGAAACATCTCCTCCGCATCCACTCTATCCAGGCCTTTCACTATGGTTATAGACTGTAGTGCTTCATATCGATCTACTGGTCTGTACTGGCCTTCACTGAAGTCTCTCAATAATTAAACACAAACTGAGGCAAGTCATTATTTTGGCATTGAGTCAAGCAAGGATTCAAAACAGACACGGGTGGGACTAAATTCATATTGCACACACATTGGAGCTCATTAGTGCTTGCATTGAACAAAGGCTGGGTGTTTTTTTTTAACGTATATTAATAACGTAATATGGAACAGCTGTCAAAGAGTGTTTCCAATTACAATGATGGCCAGCAGCACTTTGCAAATGTTGCACAGGGCACAATTTCCTCACAAGAACAAGGTTGTGTGTAACTGCGGCAGGAATTTCACAACTCAGTAACTGCCGCACGGAATTGCTGAAAGTTGTGGATGTAGCCCAGTCCATCACACAGCCCAGACGCCCCACCGCTGATTCCATCTGCACCCAATGCTGGCTCAGAAAAGTAGCCAACATAATCAAAGACTTGTCATTCCTTTTTCTCCCCGCTTCCATTGGGCAGAAGCTACAGAAGCTTGACAGTGTGCACCTCCAGACTCAGGAATAACTTCCTCCGCTCTGTGTGGTTTAGTTTAGTTTGGCTTATTATTGTCACATGCACCGAGGTACAGTGAAAGTCTGAGGAAAGATCTCGACCCGAAACGTCAACTATCCGTGTTCTCCAGAGATGCTGCCTGACGCTCTGAGTTACTTCAGCACTTTGTGTATTGCAGTGAAGAGATTTTGTTTGCATGCTATCCAGTCAAAAAGACTATATATAATCAAACATCTGAATGGCCTTCCATGAGCAAGGGAACTGTCCGTTTCACCACTATCCCATAGTGGACATTGGACTTTGCCTGTGGAACTGGTGCTCTACAATGCTGAGAACTACATTCTGCACTGTATCTTTCCCGTTGCTCTTGAGGTTGACTTGATTGTATTTATGTATCGTATTTGATTGGGGAGCATTCAATACAACGCTTTACACTGCGCCTCAAGACACGTGACAATAATGCACCTAAATCTGTCACTGGCAACTCTCGCATCATTACTGGGTTTCAATCACATAGCTCTATTAGCTTTAGATTATTCAGCTGAATATTACTGAGGGAATTAAAGGGACTCAAGTTAGAGAGACTGCCACAGTAAAACAATAAGGAATTACCCCGCCCCCCCCCCCCCCCCATCCTATCTCCATCTTTCAGTCTGAAGAAGGGTTCCGACGTGAAACGTCACCCCATCCTTTTCTCCTGAGATGCTGCCTGACCCGCTGAGTTACACCAGCATTTTGTGTCTATCTTTGTTTTAAGGCAGAATATAATTTTATCATCAGCAGATTTACTAATTTAGTGTAAGACGAATGTGGAAATTCTACCACAATATCAAAATGTTGCCCACTCTGTTTCTTGATATTCAGAATGGAAATCTCAATGGCATCATTCTGGATCTCACATTATTCTACCATCTGTTCCTCAAAAGGGGACGATCCGAGTCCTTTCCTGTGATGAGATGCTACCAGAGTGAATAGGAAAGCCCTGAGCAACAGGCCGAAAATGCCCCCTTATGCATTCTTAAGACAGAGATGGCTTCTCACCTTTGGGGTGGCACGGTGGCACAGCTGTAGAGTGGCTGCCTTACAGCACCAGAGACCGAGTTCGATCCTGACTGCGGGTGCTGTCTATATATGGAGTTTGCACGTCCTCCCCCTGACCGCGTTTGTTCTCCGGTTGCTCCAATTTCCACCCTCACTCCAAAGATGTACAGGTTTGTAAGGTTAATTTTGCTTTGGTAAAAATTGTAAAGTGTCCCTCGTGTGTGGGATGGAGTTAGTGTACGGGGATCGTTGGTCAGCGCAGACTCGGTGGGCCGAAGGGCCTGTTTCCACGCTGTAACTCCAAACTAAACTGAACTAAACTAAACTCACACAATTTGGAAGGCTCATTTGCCAATCGACATTGCTGGTAGGTAGTGTTTTAGAAACTGCTGGTCTTATTCACGTGCGGAGATCGTGGAAACTGTACTTGCAAAACAATGGTTACGAGAAACTGGTTTCCTGAAGATAACCACCGTTTTTTAGGAGAAACAAACAATTGCACATCAAGCTAACTATTGAGATGCCCTTATACCCATGGCAACTCTCCTGAAAAATGCCCAGACAATTGGTTGTCACTGCAACTGTAAAGTGCAGTGTTCCTCAGAATAAAGGAACTTAATCCACATTTTTAAAAATGTTCTTCCTGTGACCACATGGGTGTTCTTTGGGTGTTCCAGTTTCTTCCCACACTCCAGAGAGGTGCAGTTTGTGGGCTAATTGGCCTCGGTAAAAATTGTAAATTGACTCTAGTGTGTAGGATCATGTTAGTGGACGGGGTGATCGCTGGTCGGCACAGACTCGGTGGGCCGAAGGGCCTGTTTCCGCATTGTATCTCTAATGTCTAGAGTAAATCTAAGATTTAATTCATTCTAGGTATTGAGTTAAATGATTAAGTCTGGTTGCATTAAAGGCTTGCACTGAAATGGCTAAGTATGATATTATTGCCCTTAGGAAGGAAACCTTTACTGCTTTGAAATAAAATGCACAGTTGCTATCTGCTATAGAGAATGCAACATTTAGAGTTCTAGAGTTATGTTAGAGAGTTATACACCACTGAAACAGGCCCTATGGTCCAACAAGTCCATGCCGATCATAATGGCCCATCTGAGATAGTCCTACTTGTCTGCGCTTGGCCCATATCCCTCTAAACCTTTCCACTTCATGGACTATCCAAATGACTTTTAATTTTTGTCATTGTACCTGCCTCTGCTAGTTCTCCAAGTACCATTGTCCCCCCCATAGCTCCGGACCCTTAGGTCCTGGCAACATTTAATACCAACAGCTCAGTATTTCGAGCATTTTATATTCTAATCGGGTTCAGTCTTTTGCTGTCGTTGTCTTGTGGTGCTGTCTTTTGAACCGATACCATCCCGCACAGCAAGCAGACTCCTTAATGGTGGGTCCAAAGACCGTCTCGGCTCCTGTTTTCCTGGCAGTTCATTTATATTTCATGACAATTTTATTTCTAATTCCTTGGCTGGGAAATCTTTCAACAAGTCAACTTTGTAGAAGTTCCTGGAAGTCTGGAGGTCTGCTGACATTTGGAGGGCCAATGATGTAAATTGAACTCAGTGGGCATCAGCAGTAACCACGCTGCAGACTCTTTGTGCTGTGACTTCATGTTCTCGGTGAGGGCAGACACGGCTGTCCTTACACCACGCACTCATTTCTTGTCAGAAACTGTTCCACCAGGACTATAATGGGAATATCAGAGCCTGACATGAGAGGTCATCCTGTGAGTTGGTCCATTTCCAATCTCTGGGAGATTCCCTCTTCCTTTGCCTTGCCATCGGTGGCTGTGGCTTCAGCGGTCTGCTCTCTCCCTTAATCTCCATCCCATTTCTCTCCTTTTAAGGATCTGCATAGAATCTTCCTCTTTGACCAGACCTCTTGTCATCTATCCTTCTTTAACCCTTTTATCAATTTTTGTCTTCTTATACTTCTGTAATACAGTAAACGCACTCCAGTACATCCAGAATGGGGACCGGATTTTGGATTTTTCCTTTTTCTTTGTAAATGGCAACAAAATATGGCGACTATGCAATTGCGGAATGTTCTCAAGAATTGCACTGTGCTGTGCATACGTGACAATATAGAACCAGTGAAACAGTCAACTATATTCTTCTCTCCTTCTCTCTGATCTTCTCTCACTCTTGTGCTCTCAGAGGGGCTTATCATTCAGCCCATCACGTTCATATGAGGCATAGGTAATAATTATTTAGGCTATTCCCACATCCCAGCTCTCATGTCCTCCGGCTTGTGTGTTAGAGGTCTTCATGTGGTCACACGGATGTCCATGTGCTGAGAATACCTATTTTTATTTGGTGTTATTTTCTTAGTTTTCTTAGCACGGAAACAGGCCCTTCGGCCTACTGGGTCTGCGCCAACCAGCGATCCCCACACATTAACGCTATCCTATACCCACTAGGGACAACTTTTACATTTATCAAGCCAATTAACCTACAAACCTGTACGTCTTTGGAATGTGGGAGGAAACCAAAGATCTCGGAGAAAACCCATGCAGGCCACGGGGAGAACGTACAAACTCCATAGTCAGGATCGATCCCAGGTGTCTGGCGCTGCATTAGTTGTAAGGTAGCAACTCTACCGCTGCCCAAACTGTTTCTACCTGCCTTTCAGATAACGTGTTCTAGATGCCAATATTCTGAAGGTCAAGTATTTTTCTCAACCCCTATCTAATCCTCTACAAAATGCTAGCATATCTACCCAAAGTTACACCCCTGAGGTCGGGATTGAACCTGTGTCTCTGGCACTGTAAGGCAGCAACTCTCCCGCTGCGCTAAGGTGTGCCCTTTGGACAGGACTGCCACAGATAGTCCATCCTCACCTCTCAGCTTAACCAATTCTTCTGGAATTGGAATCCATGGAAAAAGCCATGCAAGTTGGCACAGACTGGAAGGGCCGAGAGGGCCTGTTTTTCCGTGCTGTAATTGTTATATGGTTATATGGTTATATAGTTGAGCTTGAAGCAGAGTCTTGATACACCTCATTGTTTGTAGCCACTGTGGAGGCTAGTTTGCCGATGATTCTTGGTGAAAAATCCACATTGTTACAACAGTGACTTGCTCATCATAAAGGACCTCAATGCCTCAACGATGATTTTGTAACCCCCTGAGGGGAAAGTGAAGGGTGCTATGGGAATAAAAGCCCTTCCTTCACTCCGAGGATGGAGGGTATATGGAACGAGCTGTCAGAGGAGGTAGTTGAGGCAGATGCTATAATGTTGGAATGAACCTTGGACGAGTACATGGATAGGAAGGGTTTAGAGGGATACGAGCCAAATGAGAACAAATTGGACTAGCTTAGATGATCAGCATGAATGAGTTGGGCTGAAGAGCCTGTCGTTATACTGTATGGCTGTGACTCTATGAGAAGGGAACACATTAGCCATTCAAGGGTTAAATCTGAACGATTGTTTGTTGAATTCATTACAGCCTCTGTGTCTGGAATTACTGAAATAAAATAAATATTCAAACTCTTGACAGAATATTAAGAGGGTGAGTTGATTATTTGACTGGACAATGTTCACTGTAAGATATTTGTTAAACAAAACACATCTATAAATTGAGATATGACATCAAGATTTGAAAATCTATTAAAAGCAACATTTTTTATAAGCACTGATAGAATTTCCATTAAACTATTTACCACATTGTTACAAAGCTTTGCCTGGTGTTGTAATTATACATCTAGCTCTATGTTCCACCTTACAGAGTAAATCATTAAAACATAATGAACATACGAAACATAGAACACAGAGGAGTATAGCACGGGAATAGGCCATTCAGCCCACAATGTCCGTGTCTGAACATGATGCTAAATTAAACTAATCTCCTCTGCCTGTATATGATCCATATCCCTCCATTCCCTGCATATCCATGTGCCTATCTAAAAGCCTCTTAAATACCACTATCGTATCTGCCTCCACCACTACCCCTGGCAACATGTTCCAGGTACCCACTACTCTCTGTGGAAAAAAAATCGTACAAAAAACTTCTCACTATTACCATCGGGAAGAACTGTTCATGGACATCTTCCTCCCATCAACCATCGGGCTCTTTTTTAGTTTAGTTTAGAGATACAGTGTGGAAACAGGCCCTTCAGCCCACCAAGTCCACACCGGCCAGAGAGTACCCTACTTCTATCCGACACATTAGGGGCGACTTACAGAAGTCAATTAACCTACAAACCTGCACATCTATGGGAAGAAGGCAGAGCACCCGGAGAAAACCCACACGGTCGCAGGGAGAAACTACAAACTCCATACAGTCTGAAGAAGGGTCTCGACCCGAAACGTCGCCTATCTCCTTCGCTCCTTAGATGCTGCTGCACCCGCTGAGTTTCTCCAGCCTTTTGTGTAACCCTCAACTCCATACAGATAGCACCCGAGGTCAGGAACGAACCCAGGTCTCTGGCGCTGCAAGGCAGCAACTCTACCGTTGCACCCTTGCGCCACTGTGCCGGTCTTGAATCACCTTGCACCACTCTAACTGCAAATCTACGCCAACGCGCGCCTCAATGGACCGTGCATTAGTAAGGTTGCACTGCATATTTTAACTTGCACCATCATGGGCTGAGTTACCTAGAACAACTGCTAATTCATTGCATACTTACTGGCTGCAGCATTGCGTTTCATGTGTCTGCAAAGCTGCCACAAGTAAGAATTTAATTGCTCCAGTCCCGGTGAATTGGACAATTAAATATTCTTGACGCTAGGTTGGAGGATCATGCTAAAGCAGGAGAGGGAGCTGGAGAGATGAAGAGGTTGCGGGTGGAAGTTTAGTGCTCATAGCCTTCACCATCAGTGGGGGAGTGAAGCAACGCGAGGAACAAGAGGCCTGAATTAGGGAAACAGGGAATTCTTGGAAGGCTGTAGAGCTGGATGGAAAGAGGTCCATACTCGGGGATAAGATTTTTAAATTGAACACAGATGAGGAAAGGGAACAGAAACTCCCCGAATATCTCCCCGCTCCAAAAGAAGTAGGATCCCGCTTTAATCGGGCACGCTGTTCTCCGAATGTCTTCAGTAAATCATTTCTATTCCTTTTGCAAATCGGCCGTTTGCTCATTCCCCTTTATTGATTGTAAATCTCATGGTGCTGAAAACCGCAATTTTATTAGGTACCTCTACCCATTTCTTACCGCAGTTGAAGGTAACATGTCACGTATGGAACCAACTTAGCTCCTACTAACACAACAGTGGACGTTTTTATGATAGAAACACAGTGCTTCATTCAGAGATCACATACACTGGGGGCACATGTAGCAGGAAATTTAATGTTGGTGGATTGTTCGTAAGGATGAGGTCAGAAGGCCATTGGCTACAATCCTGCTCCATTATGCCAGTGGGATTATTCTCATTACTTTGCAATCAGGATTATGGCTGGCATTTGGCTCACTTCTTGCTTTTCTTTCTCTGAATGGGAAATTCTGAAGGGCCAGACAGATGCACTGCCATCGAGCCTCCCGAGTGCATCTTGAACAAGACAATCTGTGCACAAGCTGCACCCGAGGTTAGGATCAAACCCGAGTCTGGCACTGTCAGGCAGCAGGTTTACCGTTTGCTGAAATGCAAGCAGATAAAAGCTTACCATTGCTGCTAGTTGGTGGGTAAAGTGGCCACAGTACTGCAAATTGCCCCTTGCAGGGGTGGCAAGCGAATCCGGTCACGTTGATGGACATGTGACAGCGGGTAGTGAAAAGCCAGGGGAATGGGACTGTTGGGAAAATTATGAAAGCTAGCACAGACACGATGGGTCAAATGGCCTGCTTCTATGATATGAGACAATTGAGCTAAAGTGAACCATACTGGCGGCACAGATTGGATTGGCAGAATGGGTGGCACAGCGGTAGAATTGCTGCCTTACAGCGCCAGAGACCCGGGTTTTCATATGGAATTTGTACTTTCTCCCCATGACCTGCATGGGTTTTCACTGAGATCTTTGGTTTCCTCCAAAGACGTTCAGGTTTGTAGGTTCATTGGCTTCGGTATAAATGTATACTATCCTTCGTGTGTAGGATAAGTGTTAATGTGCGGGGATCGCTGATCGGCACAGACTCGGTGGGCGGAATGGTCTGTTTCTGTGCCGTATCTCTAAACTAAACTAAACTAAATGGCCTGTTTCTCTGCTGCACATTCCACGGAGCCTTCAGCTTGCAGAGTCTGCTCAAGAGCGTCTTCCATGGTCCTAATGAACTCTTACCATGGACAACGACAGGCACGGAAATCGCTCTCAAAACATGGGGGGATGGGGACACAATTTCTTGGTGGCCGCGCGCACATGCGCACACGCGTGAGGCTTCGGCCATGGGCCCTTTGGACGGTAACATCGGGATCTGACCTGGTTGGTGACCGACTCCGAACTCCAGCAGCAGCTGCTTCATGGGACTTCAATCGGCCCGTTCGTGGGGGCTTCAACATCGGGAGCCTCGATCGCCTCGCTGCAGCAATTTGGACCGCGGGGCGGTGGAAAATCCCGCGGCTGGCTGTGCCGGGCGATGAAAGGCCCCGCGAACCGGCCGATTCAAGCTCTGCTGTGTGATCTTTGCTCCACCAGGACGTCTCCCTCCTCCAACCACCGCTCTCTATCCTCAGTCCCACCCCCCTACTTCCGCCTCTGACCGACACCTCCCTCCTCCAATCATCCCGCTGAATTGCCCGCTGTCCGACGTCTCTCTCGTCCAGTCGGCGCCCTCGATCATCAGTTCCACCCCCACTGTTTCACGGAAAGCGTAGAGTTTTAATAGATTTTTTAAAACCAAGTTTTAAAATACGGATTACAAATCATGGGGGGGGGGGGGGGGGGGGGGAAGATCGTACCCCGCCTCTCTAAACATGGAGACATGTGTCCCCTGTCACCCCCCCCCCGGGTTTCCGCCCCTGGACAATGACACGTAGATCACTCTGAACAAGTCATTATTCCACACTAAGGCCCAATCCCAAAGGTGCAGGCCTCGGTTTGTCAGTGAAAATGGAACTGTTTTATTTATGTTACTGAATGTGTGCTGGTGCCCAGAAATGATTTACCACTCAGCACTGGCTCCTTCAACTCTTCATGGGTGGCAAAACTGCAACTTTCCTTGTAACTTGGCTCCTAACATTGAATTTTGTTGGACCCAAGGAGCTGAATGTTTGAAGGAATAGTCTGCACAGCACGGTCAAAAGTACAAACAGACAGAACCAAGTAATCTTGCAGAACCTTGCCAAATCCATTTGTTTAATTCTCAGTCTCACGACAAAATTTATCTAAGGTCTTGACATTTGCCTCAATCCAAACCGTGACTATAGAAATGGCCCATAATCAAGCTCGCTATCAAATTATTCCCCAGTTTGTTGCTTTCCAGATTGTGCTGAAAACAGAATTAAGATGGGAAAGTTCAGAGGAGATACAAGTAACTGCACATGCTGCGTAAAATGCAAAGGGTTGTAACAAAAAGACATAAAGTGCTGGAGTATCTCAACATGGATGGGTGATGTTTGGGGTCAAGACACTTCTTCAGACTGAAGAAGTGCCCCGCCCTGAAACGTCACCCATCCATCTTCTCTTGGGATGCTACCTGACCCGCTGAGTAGAAAAAAAGACACAAAGTGCTGGAGTGAGCGTTCAGGCACATCTCTGGAAGACATGGATAGGCGACGTTTGCAATGAGGACCCTTCTTCAGGCTGTTTGTAGTAAGGGGGGGGGGGGGGGGAATAGCTAAACAAGGTGGGGTGCAACAAAACATGGCAAGTGATAGGGGGACACAAAATGCTGGCGTAACTCAGCGGGTCAGGCAGCATCTCTGGAGAGCATGAATACGCAACATTTTGGGCCGGGTCCCCTCTTCAGACCCAAATCGCTGCCTATCAGTGTATGCACCTGGATGCAGCCTGACCCACTGAGTTACTCCAGCATTTTGTGTCTATCTTTGGTATAAACCATCATCTGGAGTTATCGCAAGTGATAGGTAGACACAGATTAGGGTGGAGGTGGGGGGGGGGGGTTGATAAGCAGATGGGTAGACAAAGGCTAGTGACGAAAAGGAGACAAAGGGTGTGAGATAAGGAGAGACGAGAATGAACTGTAAAACCAGAGGGAGGGAAGAAGAGGGAAGGGGATGGGGCGGGGGAAAAGAGCAGGATAGTGGGAGAAATGGGTTTGCACTGGGGAAGGGCGACATGGGAAGGAGAGGTGGGTGGGGCAGGGAAAGGGAATCATTACTCAAAATTGGACAATTCAATATTAATATCATTGGGTTGAAATCTACCCAAGCTGAATATGAGGTTCTGTCCCTGTAGAAGAGACTTCTGGAGTGAGAGTTTTGGAGATGTACTTCAAGTCTCTGCAATGAAGTGCCAAAATTAATGTTCCTTTTCATGGTTTTTCAATAAAGGAGTTCTCACCACTATGAAGTGCAGCGGTGCTGGACAGAGCCGGGGATGTTTAAATATTGGAATGATGTAAGCATTTATGGTTCCATGGCACCTCGGAAACTTCCTCACGCCGGGGATCATTGTCAGGAACTTTAGACTTTAGAGCCACAGGCCCTTTGGCCCACCGAGTCCACACCGACTAGCGATCACTAGCACTATCCTACACACGAGAGACGATTTATAATTTTACCGAAGGCAGTCAACGTACAAACCTGTACGTTTTTGGGATATGGGAGGAAGCTGGTGCACCCGCAGAAAAGCCACGCGGTCACTGGGAGAACGTACAATCTCATAAGGTCCTAATGTCATAAGTGATAGGAGTAGAATTAGGCCATTCGGCCCATCAAGTACCTCTGCCATTCAATCGCGGCTGATCTACCTCTCCCTCCTAACCCCATTCTCCTGCCTTCTCCCCGTAAATCCTGACACCTCTACCAATCAACAGTCTATCTGACTCTGCCTTGAAAATATCCACTGATCAAGAGTCTACTAATCTAGAGTCTATCTGTCTCTGCCTTACGAAATATCCACTGATCCACTGACGCTGATCTCTGTTCAGAAGGCACCCGTGGTCAGGATCAAACCCGGGACTCTGGCGCTGCTGGGCAGCACCTCTACCGCTGCGCCTCCATGCAAGGCCGCATGCAAGGCAGCAACCCCACTGTTGCGCCACCATGCAAGGCAGCATGCAAGGCAGCATGCAAGGCAGCAACCCCACTGTTGCGCCACCATGCAAGGCAGCATGCAAGGCAGCAACCCCACTGTTGCGCCACCATGCCACCCCCTAACATCGAGTATTGATTTGCAAGGGATGGGCTGGTTCACAGTGGTCTTCTCCGACAACATCCATTGGCTATATGGCTAGTCTAAAGTTATGTTTCTGATTGATGGTGACTCTTAATCCTACCAGGATACTGTCGGGGTATTAGGCTATTGAATGGGAAGGCTGCGTGACAGTCTTACTTGGTGCAGGAGTGTGTTTGGCTGGTAAATATTCAGCAGATGCAATACTTGCCACTTCTTAATGCCACGTATCAGCTCAGAATCTTGTTGCCCGTGGGAATAAAAATCTCTTTTTCAAAACAAAATCCCCAAACTAATGTTAAGTGCTGCTTTCCACATTTATTAAGATAGACGTCGAAAAATGTTTGTTCTGGCACGATGCGGCCAGAAGTAAGATCTGGCTCTTTGGTTTGCCATTCCCAAATGTTGGCAAGGCAGCAAACTGTAACAGAGATCGAAGAAGTTGAAAAACATTTTCTGTTCTTATTAGGTATTGGCTTCAGATCACTTGGCACGCACGGTCACGAGGCCAGGAGCGGCACTTGCTTTCAGAGCTTGTGCCTCCAGCATTACGTCCCAACATCGCTTCATAGGCTTGGTGCACAGCGCTGCTGGAGCTAGAGAGGTAGGAACACGAAGCCTTTCACACCACGTCCAATTTCTAGAAGCCCAGAGAGAGAACATTATTTTTATTTTGGGGGGGGGGGGGGGGGGGGGGGGGGATTCTGGCGGAAGTATTTGGGAATTCCTATTTTCTTACGGTTTAATAGGTGGTAAAATATGGCACCAGCCGGCTTACAGTTCCGAGACGTGCCGCTACTGGAGGATTAGGCTATTTGCCAGGAGGAAATGCAGCTGTCCCAGATATTGGAACATGGAACATAGAACAGGACAGCACTGGAAAAGGCCCTTTGGCCCACAATGCCTGTGCTGAACCGAACATGATGCCAGGCCTAATGCTAATGTACATGATCCATATCCCTCCATCCCTGCATATCCATGTGCCTATCAAGCATTTGGATGGCACGATGTTGCAGCGGTAGAGTTGCTGCCTTACAGCGCCAGAGATTGAGGTTCGATCCTGACTACTGGTGCTGTCTATATGGAGTTTCCACGTTCACCCTGTGACTGCGTGGGTTTTCCCTGGGTGCTCCCACACTCCAAAGACATGCAGGTTTGTAGGTTAATAGGCTTCTGTAAATTGCCCCTAGTATGTAGGTTAGAACTAGTGTGAACGGGTGATCGCTGGTCTAAACTGTATCCAAAGTCTCTTAAATGCCACGATCATATCTGTCTCCACCACCATCCCCGGCACCGCGTTCTGGGCACTCATCCCGATCTGTGTCAACAAATTGCCCTGCACATCTCCCTTAAAATTTAATCTCTTTAGGGGTTGTAGACAAGGATGCCCGTTATCACCATTACTATTTGCTTTGGTAATAGAACCATTAGCCGAAATGATGAGATCAGAACCAGAAATATATGGATATAATACCAAAACTACAACGAGTAAAATATCTCTATACGCAGATGACATCTTAATTTACATCACAAAACCGGAGATTAGTATTCCCAATCTATTTAATGTTATAACTAAGTTTAGCACATTTTCTGGGTATAGAATTAATTGGAATAAAAGTGAAATTATGCCTATAACTGGAATAAAATTAAATATATTAGAACAATTCCCACTTAAAATAGTCACGGACAAACTCAAGTATCTAGGAATTAATGTATCTAAGTCCTATAACTGTCTATTTAAATATAATTACCCTCAATTATTAAATAAACTAAAAAAAATATTTTATATTGGAAAACACTACCTATATCAATGATCGGTAGAATAAATGCTATAAAAATGATTTTTTTGCCACAATTGTTATATTTATTTCAAGCCATCCCTTTATATCTCCCTAACATGTTTTTAAAAAAAAATAGATACTTTGGTTAATAGTTTTATTTGGGGCTATAAAAATCATCGATGTAAATCTATAAAAAACATCTATGTAAATCTAAAATAAATGGTGGACTAGCACAACCAAATTTCTTATATTATTTCTGGGCAGTTCAGATTGAGAATATGAATTTTTGGTTGGTAAATTTAGATTATGAGCCAAGCTGGCTAAAGATGGAAAAAGAAGACTGTTTGCCCTTTGATGTAGGTTCGATTCTTTTTGCACCAAGGGAAGTACAAAAAAAACATGGTGATAACCCTATAATTCATAGCTATAGACGTATTTGGAAACAAATAGTTAAGACCCTACATATGGTTGTTAATATTACTATGATTCCTGATCCAAAGTTAATCATACTTGGAATACCGGAAACGGAACAAATAATTACAAGGAATCAAAGAACTTTTATCGACTATTCTCTAATAATTGGGAAAAAATTAATATTAAAATTTTGGAAAGGCCCTGCATCCCCAACAATTAAAATGTGGAATACAGAAATGACGGAGACACTTCACTTGGAGAGATTGAGACTTGTCCTTATGGACAGGTTAGATCTCTTCAAAGGGATTTGGTCTCCATACATTAAATATCTACAGGGTCATAATAACTTGATGAGGCCTGAATATCTGAATGGATGAAGAAATACATATAATAAAATCATGAATGTATCTCCAAGAATGGATTATTTAGTAATATTTTAATCTCCCAAACTTTCTATCTTTAACTAGGAAAAAAAAGTATTCTTAAATTTGTAATTATATACATTTTCAGAAATATAAAGTTAATAATAATACAAACACTCTTAATATTATGAAAATATCATGAATATCATAGAAGTTTGGTTAAGATTGGGTATTATGTAGTTATATTAATTTGTATTTGGTAATTAGAACTTATTTAGGAATATACTACATACACTCCCAATTATACAAAATAAATAACCAGGAAATGTATAATGGATAACATTACAATTAACACAAACAGTATCAATTGATAATCAATATTATATAATTTTGTATATTATATAATTTTCACTGCCGTATAAGAGTGTACTCGGTATATATTGTTTCTACAATAAAAAAATAAAAAAAAATAAAAAAAAAAGACCCTACATATGGATAATTTGTCACTTTGTTTGCGAATTATGAATAATCCTTTGTTTAGGCCCTCTGTATTGGACAAGTGGTTTAAACACTGGAATGATTTAGGAATTAAAAGGATAGAACACCTTTACAAGAAAGGAACATTTCTCTCATTTCAAGAGTTACAGGATATCTATGGATTGCAGTCAAATAACATATTTAGGTATTTACTAATTAGAAACTATATTAAGTCAAATACGCAAGACTATAAAAATAGAAAACCAGGATTATTAGATGAATTGTTTAATAAACACCCAAATACAGAAACATTAATAGCGTATATATACAATACTATTTTGGATCGGGAAATCCCAACTTCGGAAATATATCGACAAACATGGAAAAATGAAATAGGTTTATCTATAACAAAGGAAATTTGGGAAGAAAGCCTATAACGTATACATCGTTGCTCATTAAATGCTAGACATATATTGATACAATTTAAGGTATTGCACAGATTACATTATTCAAAAACGAAATTAAATAGAATTTATCCTAACATTTCTTCTATTTGTGATAAATGTCAGAACTTGGAAGCTAACAACGCATAGTTTTGTAACATGTATAAAACTCAATTATTATTGGACAGAAATCTTTAGAGTTATCTCTGAAGTTCTTAAAATTAAACTGGACCCAGATCCAAAATTAATAATATTAGGAGTTCCGGATTCAAATCTAATATTAACAGTAAACCAAAGAAATTTATTGGATTACTGTTTGATAATAGGGAAAAAATTAATATTGAAATTTTGGAAGGGAACATTATCCCCCACAATTAAAATGTGGACAGTGGAAATGTTGGAGACGTTGCATTTGGAAAGAATCAGATTTGTCCTAAAGGACAAATACGAACTCTTTGAACAGATATGGTCTCCATATACAGAATATTTGAAGGGGTAGCTGTTCTTGGCATCACAACTCAATGGGTACCCGGCAAGATTAGATGAAAATAACTCTCTATTTTTTTTTGTGATTTGTGTACATGTCTCTATTGATATCGTTATTTGAAATTGTGTTATTCACTATTAAGATGTATACTATAATCTCTTTTTTTTATATGTATATAATACTTTCTTTCAATTAAATATATATAAGAATATATACATATATTTTTTTTCTCTCTTCTCTTTCTCTCTCTCTATAATCAAAATTATTATTTAATCACTATTCTTATTGATTAAAATCTATTCTTTTCTTTTTCTACTTTCTAAAAAATAGAAGTTTATAAGAATTATTTGTAACATTCGTATTCTTATTGAAATAAGTTGGTTGTGTATTTGAAAAGTTGTTATACCGTTGTTATGATGGATTACTTCTAATAAAAATATTATTACAAAAAAAAATTGCCCTGCACATCTCCCTTAAAATTTCACCTGAATGCTATGCCCTCTGGTATTTAATATTTGAAAGCAGATTTGCAAGTCAGATACTGACTATCTACCTAATCTACGCCTTTCATAATTTAATGCTTTTCTATCAGGTCTCTGCTCAATCTCCAATATTCCAGAGAAAACTATCCAAGTCTGTCCATCCTCTTCCTCTAGCTAATACTACTAAAGGAATCACCTCTTCACACTTTCTAAAGCCTGCTCATCATTCTTATAATGGGGCAACTGGGACCAAATTCTCAGTCCAATATCTTAGGGATCAATCATAGACATTTGGTTGAGTCTAGTTTAGAGATACAGCGTGGAAACAGGTCCTCCGGCCCACCGAGTCCGTGATGACCACTCAGCCCCAAATGCCAGCACTATCCTTTACAATTTCCAATTATTACTGAAGCCAATTAACCTACAAACCCGTCCGTCTTTTTTGGAGTGTGGGAGGAAAGTGGAGCACCCGGGGAAAACCCACGGGGTTACAGGGAGAACGTACAAACTCCATACAGACAGCACCCATGGTCAGGATCGAACCCGGGTCTCTGGCGCCGTAAGGCGGCAACTCTACCGCTGCACCACTGTAGTTTCCGATGAGGGATGAGTAGAATAAAAAAATTCCCAGCATACTATTTTAAAGGCAGAAGGAATCTCCTCAATAATTAACCAATCATCTTCAGAGCTAGTCTGGGAATTGGGACACTACTGTTCATGAGAGGTTTCTGCATGCAAATTGGCTGGTGTGTTTGCAACATTACAACAGTGCTTGAGAAGAAGGCTCTTCAAGACATGGCCAGGGTGCGAGAGGATCTAAATGCACTGTATGTAGGTCTTTCTACTTCCTCAATGGGCGTGCAGAGAAAATTGTCACATGCGAGCTGCCAAGGAACGTACACGGGTCAGCATCTGTTTTAGGTCTCTGCACTGACATGCAAGGAACAGCACAATAAGGAAAAATGAACTTGTAAGCGGCTGTGACCTGCAGCGATTATTAAATAAAGGAGCATAAAGTTTGCTGAAGACGATATTTTGCTTGCACACGCACTATAAGCAAGAGCAGCTAGTATCCATCAAAGATAAGCTTACAGCGATAAGGAAATGGTTGCATCTCCCCCACCCCTCCACTCTGTAAACCACATTGTGTCAAAACCTACAGTGAAGGACGAAGGAGGTGTTTGTTGAAAGCTACCTCAGGAGAGCTGAATACATTGGCACAGCTGGCAGAGCTGCTGCCTCACAGCGTTGGAGACCTGGGTTCAATCCTGAGCTTGGGTGCTGCCTGTGTGGAGTTTGCATGTGCACCCTGTGAGCACATGGGTTTGTACGTGAATTGGCTTCTGTAAAGGCTGCCCTAGATGCTAAGATGCACTGCTATTGTTTGTATGTTTGTTTTCATGTGTACGTATGAGTGTGGATATTTATGAATATACATACTCTGTACATACATATATATATTTGTGCGTGTGTGTGTACGTATAGAGTATGTATATTCATATATATATATATATATAGAATACTCATTTATTATATTATTTACAGAGTACTATGTTTACATATAGTGTTGTGTTGCTGCAAGTAAGAATGTCATTGTTCTGTCTGGGACATCTGACAATAAAACACTATTGACTCTTGAACTGCCTGCACGTGGTCCATGTCACTCTATTCCCTGCAGATCCATTCTCCGCATGTGCCGAACTTGCTGGGGTGGTTCGAGGCACCAATGCAAATAGGCGCATGGACTTATGATTGAATATGCTTTACGATTGTTATTGGGGTGGTGTAATAGGATCTACTGCCCCCTCCACTCCCCTCCCTGTGCACAGCCCTCCATAAATGCAAAGGACGGGATTAGTCAGTGACACCCTCAGTGAGCTAGCACGGCTAACGACGGGCCAAACAGCCTCCTTTGGTATGTGATTCTGCCATTTCATGATACTGCCTGAGCCTATTGCTGCCTTGTCTGTACTTGCAGAGACCACTGGTGGCCAACCTCTCCCTGCCTCTGTAGCAGGCAAATCATTATTAGAAAATGCTTTGGAACGATGGAGATGGAATCCTTGACATTTACTGCCCTGCCCCTACCTTTCCACCAGCACCTGACGCATGAATCCCTCCCCAGAATGTAATCCTTCAACCAGTTTGATGACATCCAGTGATTAATATCTGTCTCTGTGCATTGAGTTTTCACCTTGGTTTTTGATAAAGCGATAACATTTCATGTTTTGGGTGAGGGGCATGAGTGAGAGGAATGTGATTTCAGGCGAGTGCTAAAACGTATGTGAGTGTTAGCGGGTTGGGAAGTGAAAGGCGGTTGTTGGGAGGTGGAAGGAGTAGGGCTGGGAACATGAACGGGGCAGGAATTCAATGTAATCACATGGAAGGGAGGGGAGGTGCGTAGGTAACGTGGGAGGGGAAACCTCACACGAGCCGGCGGATGATCGCAACCACCTCATGCCCAGGGAACCCACTCTATCGACAAAGGAGAGACAAGAAACTGCAGATGCTGGTTTACAAAACAAAGAGGCACAAAGTGCTGGAGTAGCTCAGCGGGTCAGGAAGCATCTCTGGAGAACATGGACAGATGATGTTTTGGGTTGGGACCCTTCTTCAGACAGTTTTTACCTTGTTGGGATTGTTGCTGTGTGAGCATGGGCTGCGAAGAAGGGTCCTCAACCCTTTATCCATCTTCTCCGAGGAAATCTTGCCTGACTTGCTGAGCTATGCCAGCACAATGTGTCAAAGAGACATAATGATAAATGGAGTTAGTCATACAGCGTGGAACGAGGCCCTTCAGCCCAACGTGCCAACACTGACCAAATGACCCATCTACACTAGTCCCACCTGCCTGTGGTATGGCCCATATCCCTCTAAACCTATCCATGTACCTGTCTAAATGTCTCTTAAACATTGCAATAGTACCTGCCTCAACTACCTCCTCTGGCAACTCATTCCATACACTCACCACCCTTTGTGTAAAAACGTTACCCCTCGGGGTCCTATTAAATCTTTCCCCCTCACCTTAAACCTGTGTCCTCTGGCTCTCGATTCCCCTACTCTGGGCAAGAGACAGCGTGTTCACCCGATCAATTATCCCTCCCATATTGTGTCTTTGTAAACAAATGTTGCTCTGTTCGATACAGCCATGCTGTGGCAAGACGAGAAAGGGTTAATTTCATGGCCCCGTTTTATTTGAGAGGAGCTATTTTAGTTCAATCATTTTTCATCTTAGATTATTGAGAAAGCGGGAGGGGAGCGGCTGAAGGCAGAGTGATGGCAGGTATTCCCTGCCCAGCTGTTCCAAGGCAGGCAGAAATGTGTCGAGGCAGGTCAGGATTTATCATCTCGTCTTTGGAGACTTTCCATAGTATTACACCAAATGTTATACAGATCAGTCTCAGAAATCGTTGAGTGATTTCTTTTGTGACTTTTGCTGCGTGTGACTTTGAAACTTTCAGTGCAACTACTCTCTGGCTTTTGTCCAACCATCTGACTATTAAACTCCCCCCCCCCCCCCCCCCCCCCCCCCCCTTCGCCTGTATTCATATATTACCTGCCACGCTTTGTCCTGCCCCTGGTCTCTTCTAGCTTCCTTTCCCCTCCTTACATTCAGTCTAAAGGTTCCTAGCCCCACATGCCACCTATCCATGTTCTCCAGGGATGCTGCCTGACCTGTTGAGTCTTTTTCGTGCCTTTTTGCGTCTTTTTTTAACTGACGTCATTTCTGTTCTCCAAATTTTCCCCATCCCCGATTAACTGTGAAGACCATGGCATCTCTTCTGCAATTCCCCCAGCCCATACATGCAGCATCTACCCCACTGCAGGCCCCAGCAGGTTTGTGCAAGTTGTTGCTTCTTTAGGAGGTGTACAGCATGGAAACCGGCCCTTCAGCCCACTGAGTCCACGCCAGCCATTAATCAACCTTTCACACTCATCCTATGTTCTCCCACTTCCGCATCCATTCCCATAAACTAGAGGCAATTTGCAGAGACCTGCACGTATTTGGGATGTGGGAGGAAACCAGAGCACCTGGAGGAAACCGACGCAGATTCCACGCAGTCAGGATCGAACCGGGCCTTAGGCGCTGTGAGGCCTTCAGGCTATGGAATTGTTTAGGTTTTTTCACAATTGAATAACCGACACACTTAATTCTGTTCCACTGCAAATTTCCATTGTGGCTTGCTCTCCGAGCAGGAGAGTGGAGCAGGACATAAGTAAGTAAGTAAGTTTATTGGCCAAGTTGTCACATACAAGGAATTTGCCTTGGTGCTCCGCCCACAAGTAACAACATGACATACAGTGACAGTTCCGAATTACTCAGAAAACACTAAACATTAATAGTAATATTGCTTCAATTAATTCAAATAATTAACATCCCTTCAAATATCCTGCCCCGCTTCACTGCGATTTTTGCCAGACTCCTTTGACGTTGATCGTGATTGGACTCTTAAATGCAAAAAAAAACGTTGAAAAGAGTGGCTTGACAGGTGCCGTCATGCTTCTGCTGAGTACATGCGAACACTGGCAGCATCCAGCCGCATACTCATCAACCACAAAGAAA
Source organism: Okamejei kenojei (assembly GCA_035221665.1). Taxonomy (NCBI): domain Eukaryota; kingdom Metazoa; phylum Chordata; class Chondrichthyes; order Rajiformes; family Rajidae; genus Okamejei; species Okamejei kenojei. The sequence goes on from CM069146.1 coordinate 18,608,992, forward strand.
GACAAACCTTCTCCCCCTACGCCACCTCAGTTGTTCCACTGTAGGGAGCTGATGGTGCAACAACTCACTGCACCCGTTCCACCTTCAATCAACAGCCCTCTCACAGCGTGAAGGACAGGGACCCTCAGAAGACTTCTATCTTTGGAATATTTGCGTCTGCTTTCACCTCCCCACCCCTTCCTCTTCTTCCACCATCCCACTCCGTCTGCCATTTAAGGAAGAGTAATAAATACTGTCCTTGCTAGTGATAGGACCATGAGACCACATGACTATAATGGCATGAGAATAGAATGAGGCCATTCAGCCCATCGAGTCTACTGCACCATTCAATCGTGTCTGATCTATTTTTCCCTCTCAACCCTGTTCTCCTGCCTTCTCCCCATAATCTTTGACGCTCTTCCTAATAAAGAACCCATCAACCTCTGCTTTAAAAATAACCATAGTCTTGTCCTCCGCAGTTTAGTTCAGAGATGCAGCGTGGAAACAAGCCAGTCAGCCCACTGAGTCAGCAACGGCCGGCGTTCACCCGTACACTAGCTCTATCCTACACATAAGGGACATTAAGCCAACTAACCTACAAATCTGCACATCTTTGGAATGTGGTAGGAAACTGATGCACCCGGAGAAATCCCAAATGGTCACAGGGAGAATGTTACAATCTTCATACAGATAGCACCCGAGGTCAGGATCGAACCCGGGTCTCTGGTACTGTAAGGCAGCAACTCTGCCACTGCCACTGTGCCACCCTTAAAGCTGTCTGTGGTAATGAATTCCAGAGATTTACCACCCTCTGGCTAAAGAAATTCCTCCTCGTTTCCATTCTAAAGGTATATTCTTTTATTCAGAGGCTGTTCCCTCTGGTCCCAGACTCTCCCACATCCTTTCCATTTCCCTTTGGTCCAACTTGCCCACCCTGACCAACAAGTCCCACCTGTCTGCATTTGGCCCATATACCTCTAAAACTGTCCTACTCAAGTCCCTGTTCAAATGTTTCTTAAACGTTGCGATAGTACTTGTCACTGCCTCCACCGTCAGCCCGTTCCATACACCCACCACCCTTTGTGTAAAAAAGTTCTTATTAAATCATTCCTATTAAATCATTCTTCCCCTTACCTTAAACCTTTGTGCCCTGGTTCTGGATTCCCCTACATGAGGCAAGAGACTCTGTGCGTTTACCCGGTAGGTTTCAATGTGATCCTCCCTTCCAGGTTTACATCCCATGTACACAAGTGCAACATAAACCTGAACAAAACCCTGGATTGATGCAGAATAGAAGCTGCATCATTCTGGCACAGAAATAAGAGTTTGTTTCTCAGCAGAGTGACCAAGAATGGGGAAGAGCTTGGCAGGAGCAGAGAGTAGGTGAAACAAAAATGAATATTGCAAATGATGAGGAACTATTCTTTGTATCAGTTGCAAAGATGTACTCCCAATGTCCTGGCTTCCTAACATGGGTAGGACACATTATAAAAGTCCAGGTGGTGCAGTACCACAGCTGGAGAAGCTGCTACCTCACAGCACCAGAGACCCAACTCCGATCCTGACCTCGGGTGCAGCCTGTGTGGAGTTTGCACGTTCTCACTGGGACTGCATGGGCTGATTCTGGGTGTTTTGGTTTCCTCCCTCATCCCAAAGACCTGCGGTTTCCTAAATTGGCCTCAGTATGTCAGGGAGGCATTCTTGGAGAAAGGAACAAAGTTAGGCTTATGTTTAGGTAAAAATTAGGTTGAGGATTAGTATTGTTTCGTGTACCGAGACACGGTGAAAAGTTTTGTTTTGCATGTTATCCAATCAAATCAGAAATACAATAAAGCCAAACTCATCTACAATAGGTAGATGAAGGGAAAGATACAAGGCTTCAGGTTAATTCCTGTGGAGGCCTGGTCATTGGGTGTTTTTAAAGCAGAGATTGACAAATTATTCATTAGTAAGGGTGTCAAATGTTATGGGGAGAAGGCAGGAGAATGGGGTTGAGAGGGAATTATAGATCAACCATGATTGAATGGTGGAGTAGACTCGATGGGCTGAATGGCCTAATTCAGCTCCTATGATTTATGAGCTTTTGATAATCTGACCTGATTTTGTTTCTGATTTCCATCATCTGCAGTATTTTGCTTTGGAATTCTTGGGGGGAACGGACAATAGCAAGCAAGTCTAGTGATAACTGAGCTGAGATGTTAGTACCTGTAAGCCAATAGATCATCCGAAATATAAATAATTAAGTAATTCCTTGCATTTTTGTATCCAGAAATTGGTAAATAATGTTGCAATATGGACATTTGGAGTACATCTTAGCAACTGGAATAAAAGTCGATCAATTATGTGACCACTTTCTCCTGTGGTTCCTTTAACAGTGATCCAAGACCACACTTGAAGGTGCAAATGATACACACAAATGTATTTGCTGCCACTCCAGTATCAAGTGGTGCCACCATTCAGTTGAGATGATAAACCAAGGCCCTGTCGTCTCGCCTGGACGGAGAAAGGAGGGAGTGGGAAAGGGGAGGGAGGGAGAAGGGCATAAAATGTTGTTGGGAAGAGCAGCGTAGTTCTGCCACACTGAGGGAGACACGGTGGTGCGCCGGGAGAGTTGCCGCCTTCCAGCGGCAGAGATCCAGGTTCCACCCTGACTACCGGTGCTGCCTGTACACAGTTTGTACGCTCTCCCCGTGACCGCGTGGTTTTTCTCCGGGTGCTCCGGTTTCCTCCCACACTCCAAAGACGTACGGGTTTGTAGGTTAACAGGCGTCGGTAAGGTTATAAAATTGTCTCTAGTGTGTAAGATAGTGCTGTACACATACACAAAGAAGAATTATTTTCTGGTAGAGCCAATAGGACTCGATGTTCCAATCCTTGTAATAAGTCGGCACTCTTGCTATCTGCAGTGGGATTGGAGAGGTGAAAGGTAGGGTAGGTACATCATCGGGGTCATCAGGTGGGCGCCCTCCTTCTTTGACGTTTCATGGATAAGCCCACAACATCTCCAGAGGGCTCAACGGTGATACCTGGCGTCCCAGTTACACCCACCCTCAATTCCATACCCTCCTGTCTTCATCTTGCAGCCCAATTGTTGTATCTCCTTTTGATCCAAATCCAATTGCTGCTTTTTTTCTGCAGAATGTAATAATTTTGCATCCCATTCTCCTTCACCTCTCCTTCACAAGTCCAATAATAACTCCACGATCTGCAAACAGGAACGAGACTCGGCCACTGAGTGTGATGCTGAGTGTTGCGGCTCCAGCCATTCAACCGGCATCAAAGCTTTAACGTACGTCAAAGGCCTAATTTTACCTTCGCACACCCTCGGGAGAGGAAGAGGAAAGGTACAAAGGGAGGGAGGGGAAGTGGCCTATGTCGGCATGTACCCCGCCAGGCAGCTATCTGTGACCTGTGCTCGGATGTACAGCTGATGCCAAGAAACAGTGTCACGGAAGTGCTCATGTCCCTTAACCAAAACTGACTCAAACACAATTCTCTGCATGGATGATTTTGAAGGTGCCTCTATTTTACTGTGGGAATTCCAGTTATTGCCTCAAGAAATTGAGTCTGTTTCTGCAATGAGAAATGAGGTGATTCTCCAAAATAATTCAGGGAGGTTCCAGCCTGCCAGTGTGCAGGAAGGAACTGCAGATGCTGATTTAAACCAAAGAGCGGAACAAAATGTTGGAGTAACTCAACAGGTCAGACAGCATCTCTGGAGAAAAGGAATAGGTGATGTTTCGGCTCACGGCACTTTGATCGTCAGTCCATGGTGCCTCAAAATTCCACTCCAATTAGGTCCTTGAATATTTAATTGTGTTAAAGATATTACATAAATAACCTCCCTTCCCCTTTTCTGTGTCAACCTGTTCACGTACCAGGCTTTGTCCCATCCCAACTCTCTTCCAGCTTTCTCCAACCTTCGACATTCAGTCTGAAGAAGGGTCCCGACCCTAAACGTCACCGATCCATGTCCTCCAGAGATGTTGCCTGACCTGCTGAGTTACTCCACGGCTCTGTGTATTTTCAGTTGTCGTATCTCACTATCTGGTCTTTCAATGCTCCTGAAACTATTTTACAAAAGATTAGTAAAACCTATTCACCCGATCATACCTGTCCTCTCAGTGACCCAGTGTGGTCCAAGAATTGTGGACAAAGACATCTAACTCAAGACGTTGGATTTGAATCAGTTTAAAGAAGGATCATGACCTGAAACATCACCCATCCATGTTCTGCCTGAGCCGCTGAGCTATTCTGTGTCTTCCTAGGCTTGTCATTGCGACAGGTTTTAATTTTTATCTTGGTACAGTATACCATGTAACAAACTCCATTTCACATAATTAATTATGTCAGGAAAACCTCATCCACTGAGGAAACCTATAAAAGCTCTGAAATATTTATGACTTCCACCGCCTTTTTGTTCAGCCTTGACCTTTGTTCCATGATATCCTCCATTCAGTAGAACTCTGAATATGGTAGTAACAATGTTGTCGGAGTATTTCCATTTTAATTTCTCCTGGGGCACATCAGTAGCATCCCTGCCCCTTCTGTGAAACGGCCTAACGTCCATCCCCCCATGCACACTGCACAATGGGATCCAGGCTTGGGTTCTTGTTCCAAACCCAGGACAATATCCTGCGTCATCTCAACAGTCCGTCAAACCCACCCAAGCACACGTCGAAGCAAAGAACTGCAGATGCTGGTTCATGCCAAAGATAGATTCAAAGTGCTGGAGTAACTCAGTGGGTCAGGCAGCATCTCTGGAGAAAAAGGGCGGCACGGTGGCGCAGCGGTAGAGTTGCTGCCTTGCAGCGCCAGAGACCCGGATACGAACCTGACTACGGGTGTCATCTGTACGGAGTTTGTACGTTCTCCGTGTGACCTGCATGGGTTTTTCTCCGGGAGCTCCGGCTTCCTCCCACATGCCACAGAGACAGGTTTGTAGCCTAATTGGCTTTGGTAAAATTGTGAATTGTCCCTAGTGTGTGCAGGATTGCGTTAGTGTACGGGGATCGCTGGTTGGCGTGGACCCAGTAGGTTGAAGGGCCTGTTTCCGTGCTGCATCGCTAAACTACACTAAACTAAAAAAGGATGGGCTTTGTGTCCACCAGAGATGTTCTACAGAGATACTACTCGATCCGCTGAGTTACTCCTGCACTTTCTTTGGCTAGTCACATGCCTTATTACAAACAGGATTAAATGTATTATTTTGTTTGGTGTTGATTCAGTTTGGTGGTGCTTTTATAGACATGTTTGACAAAATTGGGTGCCATGCATTAATCAAAACAAGATTCATGAACGTTTAATGCAACTAAATCTGCTTCAGTTATTCCCCAGCTCAAACTTTAGTTTAATACATTCTTTGCTAATATCACCATTTCGTTCCGTGTCTCATCTCTGTTTTAACTCTTAATGTGTCCCTATGAATCCTAAGGGCTCATGAGATTGATTGGTGTTTAAATAGTTACTAACTTTATCAACAATATTTTTCTCTCGCGGGTCATGTCTGGTATTTTTAACATAGAGCGTATGAAAACATAAATTCTGTATGGTTTCTATTTAATGTTGGCACAGATTTTTATTGGTGAAAAATAATAAAACAATGGACTTTTATTGGTGAAAAACGAATTTTCAGGAGAGGCTTTGGGGTTATTTTGTCAGTTATTATTAATAGTTTAAACCCTAATATGGATCTCACTAGGTAAATTGTAAATTAGCTCACTGCAAACTGATCCCGTGTATTATCATTTTACTGCTGCTGGTTTAGACTGGTTCTAATGCGTTTCAAAGTTTACATGCGCTCTTTTCCACTATCTCTCCATGTCTTAAATCATCTGATTTTAAATGAGGCCTGAAAATAACTCAAACTCCTTGCATTGTAATGTTTTAGTTTAGAGTTTAGACATACAGCGCTGAAACAGGCCCTTTGGCCCACCATGTACCCTTTTAGACTAATTCCACACAAATCGTTCTCACATCCATGCACCTGTCCAAATGTTTCTTAAATGTTGTGATAGTACTGTACATTCCTCAACTATTTCCTCTGGCAGATTCCTCAACTATTTCCTCTGAATAACTCTATTCACCCACCATTCCTTGTGTGAAAAAGTTACCCCTCAGCTTCCCCCCCCCCCCCCCCACTCACCTTCTCTGGGCAAGAGACTCTGTGCGTCTACCCGATCTACTCCTCTCATGATTTTGTACACCCCTATAAGATCACCACTCATCCTCCTGCGCTCCAGGGTATAGAGTCCAAGCCTGCTCAACCTCTCCCTATAGCTCAGTGCTGGAGCTTTGTTAGGCAGATCCCAAGACCTCGTCATTTGCGTGTTGATGTCATTAAGGGCCAGATGTTCAGTCTTCCTGTGAAAGGTCAATAATGCTGATGGAGACAGCAAGGGAACTGGGATGGCAAAATGCACTGCAGGTAAGTTGATATCAATAGGAAATTATTAGTGGTTTGGTCGACCAGCCAATTCAAATAGCGAGGCTAGTTTGTCTCTGCCACGTCAACGGCTCAGTGAAGATTTCAGAGCAATTCCTCCATCGAAGTTATTGACACTCAGCACTTAAACACAAACGGCTGCAAGTATGATTATGGACAGATGCAAAATTGAAAATTGCATGAAAAATCGTGTGGCCTTTTCTGAGCGAGTTAGCTAATTTTCACTTTTGGGCAAGGTTTTTCTGTCTGTGCACGCTGATATCCTGGTGTCAGATTTGCTGGAGTGGCTTCAACCTTAGCCTGACACCTCAAAATCATCATCAGCGAGATATTCAACTACTTCAGTCTGAAAGTCAATGTTCACTCACACACGGACTGGTGTTTCCTGATGTTGATTGCTCTGAAACACATCCGTCTGAAGAAGGGTCTCGACCCGAAACGTCACCCATTCCTTCTCTCCGGAGATGCTGCCTGTCCCGCTGAGTTACTCCAGCGTTTTGTGTCTATCTTCTTAATTAAAGAGCCAGCATGTTAAACCTGATATATAGCTTGATTATTGTCAGTCGCTCTATACACTCACAGCACACAGCCTACACTGCAGGCCAAGGCTTTCTTGCCTCCACAAAGCACTGGGACAACAAAAGTTGTCATAATGGCCCTTTATTCAGATCTACCAGTTGCTTCCATGGGCGAGCAAAGTTTTAAGGAGATGTGCAGGGTAAGCTTTTTGCACAGAGGGTGGTGAGTGCCTGAAACATGCAGCCAGGGGTGGTGGTTGAAGCAGATACAATGGGGGGCACAGTAGCACAGCAGTAGAGTTTCTGCCCTTCAACGCTGGAGATCTGGGTTCGATCCTGACTACGGGTGCTGTCTGTACAGAGTTCTTACATTCTCCTTGTGACTACGTGGGCTTTCTCCAGTTTCCTCCCATATTCTCCCATAAAGGGGGTCAGCCATGTTCACATTGAATGGCGGTGCAGGCTCGAAGGGCCGAATGGCCTACTCCTGCACCTATTTTCTATGTTTCTATTCCAAAGATGTATGGGTTTGTAGGTTAATTGGCTTCAGTAAAATTGCAAAATTGTCACCTAATGTGTAGGATAATGCTGGTGCACGGGGTGATCGCTGGCTGGCATCGCTGGTTGGCATGGACTCAGTGGGCCAAAGGGCCTGTTTCCACGCTTATCTCTAAACTCTAAACTCTCAAACCCTCATGCACCCTTGCAGCCATTGAAACACCCATTCTCCACACACAGATGCTGAATAACAGGATGGATGGGTATTCCCTGAACATCCACAGTAGCCAAGCCTCAGAGGACCATTCATTCCTTTGATCAGTTTCAGATTTGCTGGCAGTTCCCACCACACTTTTGTTCTTAGCAAAGGACATCTGCCTCTTGCCTTTCAAGGGCTACTATGCACTGCGGTGTGGCTTTTTGGGGAGCAAGAGCTTTCTTCTGCTCAACCGGCCAGCCACCTACACACAGCTCCAAAACCCAGCAGATGAACAACACTCCACAAGTTCATGTCCATTCTTCCTGGGACTGCGTGGGTTTTCTCCAGGTGGCCCGGTTTCCAAAGACGTGCGGGTTCGTAGGCAAATTGGCTTCTGTAAATTGCCCCCAGGGTGTAAGATAGAACTTGTGTACGGGTGATGGCTGGTCAGTGCGGACCCCGTGGGGCAAAGGGCCCGTTTCTACACTGCATCTCTAAACTAAACTAAGCTAAACTAAATGACTGTGCATGATGGATTGGGGGCTGAAGTGACTTGGCTCAGAACACAAAAAGCAAGTTCATTCCAAAGTTTACAACAGGTGATTATTTAACAGATTATTGAACTTAAAATTGTTTCCTAATGACATCAGTACTTACAACGATAAAAACTATTTTCCATAATTTGTGTGCTCTTGAATATCACCAGCTGAGGAACTAGATCTGACGGTGGAATTCATGCCCACTGTCTCTAAAGGGTTAAATTCTTATTGGCCACATATTCACTCGCAAGAGTGCGTGGAAATGGTGTCCATAAATGCCTCCACGCCCACGCTAACACCTTCTCTTCAACACATTCCCCCCTTCTACTCTCTCGCATTGTTGCTCCTCACCTTTATCCTGGAGTGTTAGCGAGTGAAGACAGGTCTCCATGGATTCCAGGTCACTTCTCACAAGAGATTCATTACCACTTAGTGAGCCAGCTTTATCTTTCCCGCTGCTCACTGATGGTGTGCAGACAAAAGTGGTGCAGAGATAAAGGGGACACGGAAGGAATAAAGATGTGCGGCTGAGATGACTTTGACACGCAGACAATTCTAGCTATTCTGACATTGACCCTGCTGTAAGGTGAATGGAAGGGAGGTCACGGTACGATGAGCTAAGGCCCATCTTGGCTTAATCGCCCTTTGACATGTCTTCATCGGCAGCTGTCTGATACAAGCAGAGGTAGAGGAGGAGGAGATGATACAGATTAGACCCACCGACACACTGGCCCTGATGGAAGTGGGAGCGGCCAAGAAATGGGGCAGGGGATCGATTGGAAGTGTTTGCAACTGCAGACATCCAGACCGGACCATCGCACACATGGTGAATGACTGCCCACTGAGGCTTTTCCCTGGGGGCACCAAAGCCATCCACCCAGTAACTGATGCTGTCCTGACCTGGATGTCTACCCTTGATCTACAACTTTAGGCTGTGCACGCCATACGCAAGAAGAAGAAGAGGAATGTGAAAGTAGGACCTCAGGTGGAATGGGAAACAGCTGGCAACACAGAATCCAATCGGAAGCTCTGTGGCACGGGGGCGCAGCGGTAGAGTTGCAGCCTTACAGCCCCAGAGACCCGGGTTCGATCCTGACTATGGGTGCTGCCCGTACGGAGTTTGTACATTCTCCCTGTGATCGCGTAGATTTTGGTTTCCTCCCACATTCCAAATATGTGCAGATTTGTAAGCTAATTGGCTAAATTAACTAATCTAGCGTGTAGGATAGAACTAGTGTATGAGTGATAGTTGTCGACGCAGACTCGGTGGGCCAAGGGGCCTGTTTCCATGCTGTATCTTAAACTAAACTAAACTGAAGATATCTGAGTATATTCCCCCAATGGTTGAAAACAAACTCTTGCCAACAAGACCCCTTTTCATACTCAATACATTTCTCCTCATTTACAGTTAACATCTACAATCTATTGATTTTTTTATTGCTATCATGCTCAGAAAGATGGCCATGGTACTATATTAGAGAAGGGCTCGTGCTCACTCGCATGCACATGCACACCTGCGCATGGACGCATACACACGTGCATGCAAACTGGCATTGCTACAAAGCCCATACCAACAGGAGCCTCAATAATATAGCCCAGTCTATCCCTGTTCAGTGTCCAAAAATAAGTAGAGTAACCTGCCCCAGAACTCTCAGCAGCCTTTAGATGAGTTTACTTAAGAGATACTTGAAGAGAATACTAAAACATTTTTACCTAAGTCATACATTGATAGCGATAGAGCTATAGAGCTTGGAAATTGCCCCTGGCTTCAGCCCAAATTGTCCGTGCCACTATTCCAGGCTAGTCCCATCCACTGCTTCATTCCTCTCCTCAAACCTATGCCCTTGTCTTCATCATTAAGGCCACCAGAAAATAGAGGTTTACTCTATTATAAATCCCTCTGCATTTCACTTCCACTTCACTCCAAGGTCTGGGCTGACGCTATTTCATGACTATTTCATAAGACGAAAATGAGTGAGCAAGACTGGTACTTATGTAATGCCTGTCATGGCTCTTCAGGGCCTTATAGGGTGGAGCGTTGCCGTTTAGCAATGGCTTGGTGGCACAGCGGTAGAGTTGCTGCCTCACAGCACCAGAGACCCGGGTTCGATCCTGGTTACAGGTGCTTGTCCGCACGGAGTTTGTACGTTCACCCCGTGACCTGCGTGGGTTTTCTCTGGGTGCTTCGGTTTCCTCCCACACTCCAAAGACGTACAGGTTTGTAGGTTAATTGGCTTGGTAAATGTAAAAAATTGTCCCTAGTGGGTGTGGGATAGTGTTAATGTGCGGGGATTACCGGTCGGCACGGACCCGGAGGGCCGAAGGGCCTGTTTCCACACTGTATCTCTAAACTACACTAAACAAAATGCAGGAGGAATGAGGGAAAGTGATTGACCTTTGATCCACACCCAATACCTCTGGCACAATGCTGAAGGAAACAGACACCACAAAATGGGATCCTATCAACTTGTAACGACAACATTTCAACAATTGCAGATGAGGGTCTTTAGCGTGAAACGGCAGTCTAGTCAAGAGCAACATTCCTGGGCATCAAACCTTGAAACATTCATTACTTCGTAAGCGAGCTCCAGTTTCAAGCACATTCATTTAACAACAAACCGGAGCTCAAAACAATTCCAAGGGCAAATAAAGCTCCCAATGAATCAATGTTTTAACGCTCGGCTCAACTCAAGTGCTATAAGCCCCAGGGGCAAGCAGCACAGTTTAGAAACATACAGTAATCACTCTAGCGTTAAGTTTATGTTTTTATTCAGCGTTTGCCTCGAGTCGCTGAATGATTAAATGGTACAAAGATTTACAAGCTGAAGACTCTGCTCTGAGTGTGTGGAATACCTGAGGCCGGGAGAATTTATCTCGGCCACTTTCTGGATTAAGGCAAGGGTCTTCCATCACTGACAAGTCCCGCTACATTAAACAGTTAACAAGCACACAAGTAATAAGGAGTAAAACTGACCTAAAATTCATACCGTTCCCTCAACCTAAGGCAGTTATCACAGGAGAGGGAACAGACAGGCACCTTACAAAGGCATCGTGGGGAAGTAGATCGATAACAGTGGAGGGAATTTTCTTGCAATGGTTTCGTGTTTGAAAGCAATTTTTTTTGTAGTTTTCTCACCAACTATTGCTTTTCCCTGGAGATGGTCTGTTTTACAGCTTTCAGTCAGCCGACTTGAATAGTAATCAGATCTGGAGAGTTACAAAACTGGTTGAATCAAAATTGTGTTAAAACTCTTCAGCAGATGCTCCGGCGAGGCACTGGCGCTGGTGTGATTTAATTAGGCTTACTCTGGCAGCTCATCCTTCACAATCCCTCCCCAAAAACCATCCTCCTCCTCCTCATTCTGCAGTATCCTCCATGGGGGTCTTGGCTATCACCACATTCTTCACAAGTGAGTGCTTCCCACCCCGATCTTGGACTGCAGAAGATCCACTATTTGGGAACCTTGACACGTCAATGCTCTTTCACTCTGCCTGTCGTAGCCACGATCACAAAGGAAGTTGGTGTGTGTCTGTTGTGCCATCAACCGATGGGGCACCCTGCGGTAATGAGCAAAGCCACACAATGCGAAAAATATGGGCTGGAGCCCAAAGGTCAAAGGTACATCACTAGGCAGATCTCAATGGAAGAAGGTGGTAACACCGTGCGATGGTTTAGGCAAGTAATTCCAGAGCTCACATCCTTTCCTGTTGAAAGCAAAGTCAGGATTTAAGGTAGATAAGAAGAATGATGTGACTCTCTGTTATATGAGGAGACATAATGTCGATTTTGGGCTGTACTCTCTTTAGCTTAGAAGATGAGCGGTGATCACATAAAACATTCTGATGAAGCTTGGCAGGGTGTTTTCCCTAGTTATAATATCGAGAATGGGGGTGGCCCAGTGGCGCAGCGGTAGAGTTGGTGCCTTTCGACGCCAGAGACCTGGGTTCGAATCTGACTACGGGAGCTGTCTGTGCTGGGTTCGTACGTTCTCCTGGAGAAAACCCACTCGAGGGAGAAGGTGCAAACTCCTCACAGAGAGCACCCGCGGTCAGGATCGAACTCGGGTCTCTGGCGCCGTGAGGCAGCAACTCTAACCCTTTGCCACTGAAAAGGGCTGTCGGACCAGCAGGGGATTATGAACGCTTTTCAATATCCATGAAGGAATTCATTAAAAATCTCCAAGGAATAAGATTGGAAATAAAGCAACAATGATCAAGCCACATTGTGGATGCATGCAACGACTCCCCATTGAAGACCTCGATTGAAAAGAGGAGAATATATGGCTGATTGCACTGCTTGCATCTTTCTGGAGAAAGAGAAGAGAAATAACTTAGCGTTCCTCACATTAAATGACCCACAACTGGCAACATTCAGAAATGGACTCCAGATGCCGGGGGCTCGATCAGTCAAGAGGCTCACAAACTGCGATTTGTTCCAGAGTTTCTACGGATACTTCCCCCCTCCCATTTATTTCACTAGAAGGTAGCAGAGATCAAATCCAAGGAAGACCTCACTTATCTATTGCCGAAAAATTAGATTGAAGACAATCCATTGATGCCCACTTTTTAAAGATGGAGACTTGGGTATTTGAAACATGACTTGGGACACGCTTTGCTCAGATTGCAGAATGATTCTGGTGAGGTCAGATGGTGGAGCTACTGCTTCACAGGGTCAGAGACCCAGGCTCGATTTTGATCTCGGGTGCTGCCTGGAGTGTATGGAGTTTGCACGTTCTCCCTGTGACCTACATAGGTTTTCTGCAGGTGCTGCGTCTTCCTCCCACATCCCACAGGCATGTGGGTTTACAGGTTAACTGGCAAACTGTAAATTGCCCCTAGTGTGTTGGGAGTGGATGAGAAAGTAAGTATGTTTATTGGCCTAGTATTCACATACAAGGAATTTGCCTTGGTGCTCCGCCCACAAGTAACAACATGACATACAGTGACAGTTACGAATGACTCAGAAAACACTAAACATTCTAAATAATAGAACATTAATGATAAAACACCATTGATTAAGCATGTGAACCAACAAAATACCAGATCAAAGGGAGGCTACAGATTTTTGGCTGTTGAGTAGAGCAACTACTCGTGGATAAAAACTGTTTTTATGTCTGGCTGTGGCAGCTTTGACAGTCCGGAGTCGCCTTCCAGAGGGAAGTGATTCAAAGAGTTTGTGGCCAGGGTGAGAGGGGTCAGAGATGATCTTGCCCGCTCGCTTCCTGGCCCTTGCAGTGTACAGTTCATCAATGGAGGGAAGGTTGCAGCCAATAGCCTTCTCTGCTGATCGGACGATTCGCTGCAGCCTCCAGGTGGAGTGGAATAACATAGAACTATAACGAGCGGGTGATGGATGGTCAGCATGGACTCATTCCACCTTCCATCCCCCCATCACAACCCCCGCAACAGCCCGCTCCATCCTCTCCACAACCTCCAACATTCCTTGCAGTTTAACAAGACTACCAAGCATGGTGGGAGGCAAACATTACATCTGAAGTCAGACACAAAATGCTGGAGTAACTCTGGCGAAAAGGAATAGACACCGTTTCGGTCCGAAACCCTTCTTCAGACGAGTCAGGGAAGAGGGAAACTAGAGGTATGAAAAGGTTCAGAACAAATCAGAGCCGGCGCTGAAGACCAAGGAAAGGTGGAGCCCACAACGGTCCATTGTTGGCTGTGGAAGAGATGATAACAAAGGGACATATGGATGCAAACGGTGGAGCTAGCAGGGCGACTGTGGGGGGAGACGGGGCGGAGAGAGAGGGAATGCAGGAGTTACTTGAAATAAAATAAATCAATAGTCAGACCGCTGGGTTGTAAGCTGCCCAAGCGAAATATGAGGAGCTGTTTCTCCAATTTGCGTGTGGCCTCACTCTGAGAATGGAGGACTCCACACACCTCAGAAGGTTATGTCTGTTGTCGTTATATTTTCCAATAGTTTACTGGCTGGTTCAACCAGCGTTATGAAGTTTCGACTGAACAATAATAATCCCTTTGTTAGCACTTGACACAGTCATTAGTTCCAGGTTAGTAACTTAGTAATTATGAAGCTAAAGCCACAACAATCACTTCAACCACTGAAAAACCCAAGAGTGACAACTTAATCCTGGAGTTTTGGAGAAATATGCTGACAAACTGTCAGGACCGACTCTGAGACATAGAAACATAGAAAATAAGTGCATGATGAGGCCATTTGAACCTTCGAGCCAGCACCGCCTTTCATTGTGATCATGGCTGATCGTCCACATTCAGTAATCAGTAATCAGTAACAAAAGCACCTAGTGTTTCCTCCTTAGGCTTGCTAATAAAAGACTATGGATTCTAATCACCGTGTGAGTCAAGTCAGGTCAAGTTTTATTCGCCACTTGCACATAATTTTATTTAAGTGAAATTAATTTGCCAGCAGCGATACAATTAAAAAAAAGAACACACAATACACAATAAAAATGTAACACAAACATCCACCACAGCATTCATCACTGTGGTGGAAGGCACAAACATGGGCCACTCCTCCTCCATTTCCCCCCGTGGTCGGGACCTCAACCCTCCACAGTCGCCGCTGCGGGATTCCAGATGTTCGGACAAGGTAAGTCTGCGTAAATCCTGAACCGGTGCTTCCCCACCGATGACCGCGGCTTCAAGTTGGTGTAGGCCGCCGGCCGGCGGTCGAAGATCTAAAGTCCCCGCTGCGCCGCAGCACGAAGCACCGCCGACTGCAGGGCCGGCGGTCAGAGCTCCTCTCCAGGGATCCCCGACGAGGGATCCCTGGCTCTGGATGGTAAGTCCCCGCCGCGCCCGCGGTAGAAGTTGGCTGCGGGCCGGTGGTCGGAGCTCTTCTCCTCCCGGGTCCCCAACGAGGGATCCCAGGCTCCAGACGCCGCGCCACCTGGAGCTCCGCAGACCGCGGCCTCAGGCTGCCGCGGGCCAGCAAACGGAGCGCTCCCCTCCGGCGACCCCCTGCAAGGGCTCGCCCGCTCCGTGACGAAAGAGTCTTCGCTGCGCCCGCAGGTGAAGCCCCGGGCGTGTCTCCGGGAAAGGCCGCACTGATCCGCTATGTTAGGCCACGGGGGAGGCGACATGGAAAAAGTCGCCTCTCCGTGGAAGAGGCGACCAAAGCAGTTTCCCCCTTACCCCCCCCACACCACCCCCCACACAAGACACACAAAAAAACATTAAAAACACGCATTGAGACACACGAAAAAAACAAAAAAAGTAGAAAAAACGAACACGCTGCCAGCTCGCAATGCCCCCACCAAGTGAGTCTGATCATTTCAACACTGCCTTCTCCCCATATCCTTTGATTCCGCTAGCCCCTAGAGCTCTTTTAAAGTTAATTTATTTTAAAGTCTCTAGTGAATTGGCCTCCACTGCCTTCTGTGACAGGGAATTCCACAAATTCACAACTCTCTGGGTGAATTTCTCATTCTTCTAAATTCCAGTGAATACAAGCCCAGTCTTTCCAATCTTTCATCATATGACAGCCCGCCATCCCGGGGATTAACCTTGTGAACTTGAATGCTGCACTGCCTCAAATTAAGAGACCAAAACTGCACTCAATACTCTAGATGTGGTCTCACCAGGGCCCTTTACTCCTATACTCAAATCCTCTTGTTACGAAGGCCAATATGCCATTAGCTTTCTTCACTCCCTGCTGTACCTGCATGTTTACTTTCAGTGACTGGTGTGTAAGGACACCCAGGTCTCGTTGCACTTCTCTTTTTCCGAATCTGACACGGTTGAGATAATAATCTGCCTCCTTGTTCTTGCCGCCAAAGTGGATAACCTCACATTTATCTACATTATACTGCATCTGCCATGCATCTGCCCACTCACTCAACCTGTCCAAGTCACCCTGCAACCTCCTAGCATTCTCTTCACAGTTCACACTATCACCCAGCTTTGTGTCATCTGAAAGTTTGCTAGTTACTTTTAATTCCAACATCTAAATCATTAATATATATTGTAAATAGTTGCGGCCTTAACACCGAGCCTTGCGGCACTCCTCGCCACTGCCTGCCATTCTGACAGGGGCCGTTTATTCCTACTCTTTGTTTCCTGTCTGCCAACCAATTCTCTATCCATGTCCATACCCTACCCCCAATACCATGTGCTCTAATTTTGCCCACTAATCTCCTGTGTGGGACCTTATCAAAGGCTTTCTGAAAGTCCAGATACATTATATCTACTGGCTCTCCTTCATCCATTTCACATGTCACATCCTCAAAAAATTGTAGAAGATTAGTCAAGCAGGATTTCCCCTTCATAAATCCATGCTGAGGAGACATGATGAAAGAATTTGCATTTATTTGGCTATCTCAGCTTGACCCATAAGCACTTGAAAGCAGACAAATGTTTCTCATAGAAAGTTGCTGTTATAATATAAAGACGGTTGGTCAAAGCAACTCACTTTTATGGGCAAATCACCAAGATAGATAGTCATAGAGTAATAGAGTCATAGAGTGATACAGTGTGGAAACAGGCCCTTTGGCCCAACTTGCCCACATTGCCCAACATGTCCCAGCTACACTAGTCCCACCTACCCACATTTGGTTCACATCCCTCCAAACCTGTCCTATCCATGTACCTGCCTAACTGTTTCTTAAATGTTGGGATAGTCCCAGCCTCAACTACCTCCTCTGGCAGCTTGTTCCATACACCCACCACCCTTTGTGTGAAGACGTTACCCTTCAGATTTCTATTAAATCTTTTCACCTTAAACCAAAGTCCACCGGTCCTCGATTCACCTACTCTGGGCAAGAGACTCTGTGTATCTACCCGATCTATTCCTCTCATGATTTTATACACCTCAATAGGATCACTCCACATCCTCCAGCGCTCCGAGGAATAGAGTCCCAGCCTAATCAACCTCCCCCTATTGCTCAGACCCTCTAGCCCTGGCAACATCCTAGTAAATCTTCTCAGTACAGTTTCCAGATAACATGCAAACCACAAGAGCAACACATTCAGACATATTCCAACACTCCTCAGTATAACTGAGGCATAAACCAACACAGAATAACACACACACACATGCACCAGGATTCCTCATTGTTTTGACATAGATACAGTGTAATGTTAATATGATAAATGTTTTGCTCAATTCCTTCAAATATGGCCTTTAGCAATCAAGAGAACACAAACGTTCCTTTATAACATGGGTAGCTTAATGACGCAGCTGGTAGAGCTGCTGCCTCCCAGTGCCAGAGACCTGGGTTCGATCCTAACCTCTAGTGGTGTCTGTGTAGAGTTTGTACATTCTCCCTGTGACCAAGTGGGTTTACTCCAGGTGCCCCAGTTTCCTCCCACATCCCAAAGACAAATGGGTTTGGAGGTGAATTGGCCTCTGTAAATTGTCGGGGATGGGTGTGAAAGTGGGCTAACATAGCACTAGTGTGAATGGGCGATCAATGGTTGGCGTAGACTCGAAGGGCCTGTTTCCTTGCTCTATCTTTCAACCTTTAGTCTTTGGATTTTAGAATTTACGGATACTGTACATCATAGAAACAAGCCCGTCCGCCCTCCAAGTCCGCGCCGACCAGCGATTTCCCCGTACACTAGCATTATCCAACATTCTAGGGACAATTTCCAATTTGCAGAAGCCAATTAACCTACAAAGCTGAGATCGACAAAGTATTAGCATAACTCAGCAGGTCAGGCAGCATCGCTGGAGGAACAGGATGGATGACGTTTCTGGGTTGGACTCTTCTTCAGATTCTAGGAAGGAATTGCAGATGCTGGATGTGTAGGAAGGAATTGCAGATGCTGGTTTGTAGAAAGGAATTGAAGAAGGGTCCCAACCTGAAACGTCCCCCATCCTTTTTCTCAAGAGATGCTGCCTAACCGCTGAGTTACTCCAGCACTTTGTGTCTATCGTCAGTATAAACCAGCATCTGCAGTTCCTTTCTGCACAAGCTACAAACATGCACGTCTTTGGGTGTTTTTGGAATCAATCAAAAATATTTCAATCATTTCTGCTACTGTCCTTTGCATGAGAAAAAATAGGAAGTTAGTTCTGCTCAAAGACCTATTATTCAATAGCACCTTTCCAAACTCAGGTAGCCGTGTGGCTTACTGAATGACTTTCTTTTCACACAAAAGATGTCGTAATGTCTCCTCCACACCCTCCGAGGACCTCCACACAACCATTGCTGAATGTTCATGACCTGTTGGTAATGCACGGCAGTAGGTTTGGCATTCCTACATTCAGGCAGTGAAAATGTTGTTAATTGTGCAAAGCTTAAGCAAACACATTAGTGCGGCTGAGCCCCAGTGGTGAAGTCATTCCATTGATTACATCACTCCGTTTAATTACAATGTACATTTCTTTGCTGGTCCCCATTCTTCATATTCAGGTACTTTGTTCTCTCATACATTTTTCTTCCCAAGCCAATTTTTCCCCCCGACAATGTATAAGTTAAGGCACGTTCCAATTCTTTAGATCTGTGGCTTAATGACGGCATTGCCTCCAATCTTGCCGCAGGAGACGCCAACCCTTTCTGAAGCAAGGCTGCAGTGGCAAAGGCAGGACCTTACCCAAGCAGTCAACTTTTATTGATGCTCCATTGAAATGGACCAACAAACTCACAGCCAGACTAATCCTGCCCCTTTCTGATGCCCTGTGTGGGATTTGCCACTGGACATTAGGACCCTTTAGGCTTTAGAGATGCAGCAGAGAAACAGGCCCTTCGAATCACCGAGTTTGCGACAACCAGCGACCCCCCCTGTACACTGACACGATCCTACACACGAAGGACAAATTGCAATTTTACCAAGGACAATTAACCTACAAACCTGTGCGTCTTTGGAGTGTGGGAGGAAACCCACGCAGGTCACGGGGAGAATGTACAGACATCACCCATGGTCATCATCGAACCCGGGTCTCTGGCGCTGTAAGGCAGCAACCCTACCGCTGCGCCACTGCGCCACTCCGCCAGGCCTTTGTGTGGGACATTTTCTTCTTGCAACTGCATGTAATTGAATGCGACTAAAGCATTTAGAGCTGAGATGGAAATGGAGATGTGAAGGGCATTGATAATACAGAACCAGCGTTCATATCCTTCCGTTTCAGACTAAAAGCCTCAGAAGAAATCGTTGGTAAGGAGGCAAATGTTGCAGCTATTTTGCATCAGTACCAATCACAGCAGGGCCACCAACCATTCAAGATTGTTTAGCAATACCTAAAGATTAATCTCCCACGCAATGCCTCAGTAACTCTCGAGAGAAAAATCATAGGGGCACTACAAAGATAATTATTTTTGTAATTTCTTGCTTTATTGGTTACACGGATGGATTTGAGTGGAGAAAACACCAAAAAGATGCATTCAAATAGAACACTTTATATATTTGTCTCATTGCTTTAAACCCAGTTCACAGCTAAAGGTGTTTCTTTTGAAGTGGTGGAAGCACTTCAGCCAAGCTGTGCAAGCAGTCCCCCACAATCGTCAATGTAATGAACAGATAGACACAAAGTGCTGGAGTAACTCAGCGGGTCAGGCAGGATCTCTGGAGAAAAAGAATTGTTGAAGTATCTGGCCGGAACCCTTCTTCAGATTGAAAGTAGAAGTGGGAACTGGAAGTAGTAAAGGGCCAGAACAGATTATGGGCTCCACCATTCCTGAGGTCATCTGTTGCCGGCCCTGATTAGTTCTGGCCCTTTCTCACCCCCAGCTCCTCGCCCCACCCATGCTCCCCTGCCCCCACTCCCCCACCTCTACTTTCAGTCTGAAAAGACGGGTTCCGACCTGAAAGGTCACCTATTCATTTTCTCCAGAGATGTGGCCTGACCCACTGAATTACTCCAGCATTTTGTGTTTAGCTTTGAATGATCTGAACCCTTGGCAATGGGGCTCAAGTTAAACAGGAGTTGTGGCCAAGGAATTCTACTTCCTCTGAAGATTGAGAAGATGTCACCAAACACTTCATCAAACAGTGACAGGTGCATGGTTGTCAGCACATTTCTATGTAGCATCATGGCCTAATTCAATAACTCGAATGCCCGAGGACAAAGGAGGCTGCACAAAATGGTGGGCATTGCCCAATGCCCTCTTCATCGACCTCTCCACCACAAAAGCGACCTACAGGAAGCCCTGACTCCAAAACGGAGCTAATATCTACAACGATCCTGGTCACGTTGCTACCATCGTGAAGAAAGTACAGGAGCCTAAGAACCGTGACCTCCAGGTTCAAGACCAACTTCTTCCCAGCAACCACCAGGCTCTTGGACCACCTGATACAACCCTAACCACAACCCTACCTCAGCAGCGGTCTACAATGTTTACCGTGCACTAAGTACTTTACACTATTATGGTCTGGTTACCTAGTAATACTGATAATTTATTGCATTATTAATTATTGAATATTTATCTTGTTGTGTTGTAGCATGAATTTGCCAGTAAAGCTGCAGCAAGTAAGAATGTCATAGTTACTGTCTCCGTAGCGATGCCGATTATACATTCTTGACTTTTGATTCTCTCTTGACTTGAGTTTTCTTGTCAGGAATCCATCATTTTAATAGTTATGAAAGCGTGAGTGTGTGTGTGTGAGTGTTGATTGTGTGTGTGTGTGCATGTATGCATGCATGTGTTTGCGTGTGTTTGTGCATGTGTGTATGTGTGCTTCTTCGAGCGTGTGCCTGTGAGCTGGGTGCCAAGTTTCTGTTCATGTTTGTGCATATCTGCTTGTGTGTTTGCGTGCGTGCGCGTGTGTGTGGGTCTTCGAGTGTGTGCGTGTGTGTATTTGTGTGTGTGGTGCTTCGCCGTGTGCGGGTGTGTGTATGTTTGTGTTTATGTGTGTGTGTGTGTGTGTGTGTGTGTGTGTGTCTGCGTATGTGTGCGTGTGCGTGTATGTTTGTGTTTATGTGTGTGTCTGTTTGCATATGTGTGCGTGTATGTGTGTGTTTATGTGTGTGTGTGTGTGTGTTGTGTGTGTTTATGTGTGTGTGTGTGTGTGTCTGCTTGCGTATGTGTGCGTGTATGTGTGTGTTTATGTGTGTGCGTGTGTCTGCTTGCGTATGTGTGCATGTGCGTGTATGTTTGTGTTTGTGTGTGTGTGTGTGTGCTTGCGTATGTGTGCGTGTGTGTGTGCTTGCGTATGTGTGCGTGTGTGTGCTTGCGTATGTGTGCGTGTGTGTGTGCTTGCGTATGTGTGCGTGTGTGTGTGCTTGCGTATGTGTGCGTGTGTGTGTGCTTGCGTATGTGTGTGTGTGTGTGTGTGCTCGCGCATGTGTGCGTGTGTGTGTGTGCGTATGTGTGCGTGTGTGTGTGCTCGTGCGTGTGTGTGTGCTCGCGCATGTGTGCGTGTCTGTGTGGGAGTTTTGTTGCTCTCTGTATTTGCTGAATCATTTACTTCCAGTCATTGCACAGCTCTCACCCTCTCGAGTACTCTTCCCGCTTCAACTGTGTGCACAGCAGTTTTTGAATAGCTTCCCAGGAAGGTTTTAATTAGTTTAAATGTAGGAACAAAGGTGCAAAAAGAAAGACAATAAAAGCTCACCACCCCCACATTGCTACACCACCTCCACACCTCCTCCTTCACCTCATGAGGCTATTGGTAATCAGGTTATCAGCTACATAACATTCCACGGTTCGCTATTGTCTAGTCTGCAATACCATGAGAAAAATCAGCAGTCACACAACCAAGGAATCCCAGTAGGAGTTTAAGAATTACACTTAATGGCACCCAGCCTTCAAATAATTTGATGTAAAGTTAATTAATACGAGGTCAGCTTTTAACACCCACTTCACCGTGAACTGAAAATTCATTAGAAATGTTGTTGTTGGCAGGCAAATGCCAAGTAGGAGGGAGGGACCACGTGCTTTAATTTCTCAG
Source organism: Okamejei kenojei (assembly GCA_035221665.1). Lineage (NCBI taxonomy): Eukaryota > Metazoa > Chordata > Chondrichthyes > Rajiformes > Rajidae > Okamejei > Okamejei kenojei. The sequence goes on from CM069146.1 coordinate 18,630,997, forward strand.
CTTTCACTTTACACTGGACCCTGTTATTGTATAGAACTAAGTGATTTGGTCCTTGTTCCGCCCGAGGTTCCTATAGCCTTTGTTAATTGAATTTCCTATCAAGAGCATCAATACGATTTGCGACTCCTTGAGAAAACAAGCCCAATAAGGGTGGCATGGTGCGCAGCGGTAGAGATGCTGCCTTACAGCGCCAGGGACCCTGGTTCGATCCTGACTATCGGTGCTGCCTGTATGGAGTTTGTACATTCTCCCTGTGACCGCAAGGGTTTTCTCCGGGTGCTCCGGTTTCCTCCCACACTCCAAAGATACACAGGTTTGTTGGCGCATCGGGTTTGGTAAAAATTGTGAATTGTCCCAAGTATGGGGATCACTGGTCGGCATGGACTTGGTGGGCCGAAGGGCCTGTTTCCGTGCTGTGACTCTAAGCCAAACTAAACTAAAAAAAACAGTAAATGCGTCAACAGCTGGGGTCAAGAATCGGAGCACGGAATGTGTTCCCGTCTATGTGATTAACTTCATGACACTTCTGTTGCATAAACCCAGCAACCACCCAAATTCATCTGTCCAGCGAACTGCACACATGACAATGTGGTGAGCACAGAGTAGTGATTTCAGACTGGGCTACTGCCTGGAAAACCACATCAGCTCTCAGAGATTGTGGAGAGCTCTCCCAGGCCATGTTGGAGCAATGCCGAGCACAATAAAACTGGCTCTGTTAGGAATCAGGGTAATGAAACAGCATTGATTCATCTGTGCAGAGCGCAGCGGTAGTGTTGCTGCCCTACAGCGCTGGAGACCCTGGGTTCGATCCTGACTACGGGTGCTGTCTGTACGGAGTTTGTACATTCTCCCTGTGACCGCATGGGCTTTCCCCTCGATGCTCCGGTTTCCTTCCACACACCAAACATGTACAGGTTTGTAGGTTAATTGGCATCAGTAACAATTGTAAATTGTCCCTAGTGTGAAGGATAGTGTTAGTGTAGGGGGATCGCTGGTCAGCACGGACCCGGTGGGCTGAAGGGCCTATTTCCGCGCTGTATCTTTAAACTAAACTAAACTAATACAAGAAAGCTCAGTTCACCAGAGAAATACCACAAAAGAGGTTCCCCTGCATGCTGCCTGGATTAGAGTGTATTTGGTACAGGGTTGGACAAGCTTGTATTGTGTTAATTTAGTTTAGTTTAGTTTACTGTCACATGTATCGAGGTACAGTGAAAAGCTGCGTGTTATCCAGTCAGCGGAAAGATTATACATGATTACAGTCAAGTCGTCCACAGAATACAGATATATAATAAAAGGGAATAACAATTAACGTACAGTTAGATTACGAAATGTTGTTGATTTAGAGCAAGTTTTAAAACAGTGGAGCGATTGTAATGACCTTGGACCAGTACACAAAGAGTCGCCTGGCTTGGGCGCCAACGTCAGAGGTTGAGAGAAGGATATCAAATTACCAGAGGCATAGACAGGGTAGACAGTCGTACAGTCAGTCATTACAATCAGTCGCAACCCAAAACGTCAGCAATTCCTTCTGCCTGACCCGCTGAGTTCCTCCAGCACTTTGTGCCCACCCACAGTCAAAATCCATCCCCCAGGGTGGATATATTTTCTCCCACACTCCCACAGGACGTATAGGTTTGCAGGTTAATAGGCTTTGGTGAAGTTGTAAATTGTCCCTAATGTGTATAGGACAGTGTTGGTGTGCGGGGACTGCTGGTCTGCGCGGACTCCGTGCGTCGAAGGGCCTGTTTCCGCGCTGTATCTCTAAACTAAATGAATGCAAGGAAACGCCAGCTGAAGTATGCGGGGCTAATTTAGTTCCCGACTGACGGCGCTGCGGCCAGAGGGAGTGAACACCATGGGTTTCCCTGGGGATGCGGTGGAGGAAATCGCGGAAAATGCCAATCTTGGAGCTCGGTGTTTGGCACCCATGTGTGGAGGGTTTATCGGGATTAACCTGGGTGTGAAGGCAGATCTGACCTTTTAACACCATTCTGACAGTCCATTATCACGCAAAGCTCAGCTGAATATGAAGCCCAGACCATTCTCTCCCTGTAAAAGGGGAGCTGACACATCCAGGCCTTTCACTTCCATCAGTGGGGCAACAGGGGCGTTACTCCACGGGAGACAAAGGCTCGAGCTGCTCTCCTCTCCCAATGCAATTCAATATTATTTAGCTGAGCTGGCCTCTCTCTTTTTTCCCGTAGAAACGTCGGACACACAAGATGCTTAATCCGATCTTTCTTACCCTGTCCGCAGCTTCAGAGGGGAGCTCAGAAGGATTGCAGTTGAATACGATTTTGTCCCCTCATCTCCTCTCTTCTTTTGTAACTGCCCCCCCCTTTCCCCCCCCCGCCGCCCCCCTCCACACCACAAACCTCCCGCCCACCCGCATCAGCCTTCGCAATGAGCGCATTTGTTCAAAGATCAAGGAGAAGAAAGAAGTGAATTCAAAGCAGAGTGCATGCGAGAGCATGAGCGGTGATCTTATAGAGGATGTACAAAGTCATGAGACGGATAGATCGGGTAGATGCACACAGTCGCTTGCCCAGAGTAGGGGAATCGAGAACCAGATGACATAGGTTTAAGGTGAGGGGGGGAAAGATTTAATAGGAACCTGACGGTTAACCTTTTCACACATAGGGTGGTGGGTGTATGGAACGAGCTGCTGTAAGAGGTAATTGAGGCAGGTACTATCGCAATGTTGAAGAAACATTTAGGCAGGTACATGGATAGGACAGTTTTAGAGGAATATGGGCCAAATGCAGGCAGGTGGGATGAGGCACGTTGGTCGGTGTGGGCAAATTGGGCCGAAGGGCCTGTTTCCACGAAGTATGCCTCTAATATCCCTCAGTATCTCTGAGGTTGAAATAGACCCTCACATCACTGTGGGACACATTAGATAAAAAAAACAAATAAAAATAAACATGTTTGAAGAAATACAGACTTATTGTAACTGCGTAGACTGGAGGTCGCAAAGACCAAGGGTGTGCCATGTCTAAGGAAACAAAAGAAGGACAACCAGAGTGAAAGCAGATCGCAATACAATACGCATTTCATACTGTTGGAGAAATGCAGCTTATGCAGAAATGTTGCCATTAGAATTTCAGATCTGTAAATTGGCAGGAATTTCAAACTCTGGTGTGGACATGTGGGTACTGGGGTGACACAGCAGTTAAATTACTCGGTCATCTACTCAGAGACCTGACCTAACATTCTGGAGATCTGACTTTAAATCCCACCATGACAGCTGTGGGCTTTAAATGCGACCAATAATCAGGAATGTGTGACAAAGACCAGTCTTGGTATCGGTCCAGATCCACCACCGTTTTTCCAACACCCTTAGTTTTCAGAGCCTTTCATCTAGGCCTTTAACTATCCGGTAGGTTTCAATGAGGTCCCCCCCTCTAAACTGCAAACATAGCAATGAAGATCAACATTAAACCATCACATTGTCAGCACCATCTCCTTAAGGACCGACTAGGGATGGACAATAAATGGTGGTATTGCCTACATTGTAGAAGTGGAACAGTTATAGCACAGGAACAGGGAAGCAACAGTTTGTCAGGAGGGGACGCACCATCACCAGCCACTGGTGTAGGGTGTGTGAATTTCCAACATTTACTGGTTTTGTTTCTGATTTCCAATAACATTATTGGGTTTGGTACAATATTTCCCAAGGTTTCCCATAGATAATTAGCACTTGTCTGACAGGCCTGGATGGTTGTTTTTGCTGACTGCCAGAAATCGCACTAAAGTGCATTAGGGGGCAACACGGCGGCGCAGCGGTAGAGTTGCTGCCTCACGGCGCCGGAGACCCGGGTTCGAACCTGACCACGTGCTGTCGGTACGGAGTTTGTACGTTTACCCTGTGATCACGTGGGCTTTCTCCCACATTCCGAAGGCGTACAGTTCGTAGGTAAATTGTCCCTAGTGTGTAGGATAGTGCTAGTGTACGAGGTGATCGCTGGTCGGGCGCAGACTCAGTGGGCTGAGGGCCTGTTTCCACACTATATCTCTAAAGTAGCCGACTGTAACAGATAGATGGTTGGACAAATGGATACAATCTTCTCCTTCATTAACATAGTATGATCTGGTCTCAAACACTGTCTCCTCTATTATCTTGAGATCCTGAGTGATTGCAATTTTCTGAACGAGGGTCTCAACCCGAAATGTCACCCATTCCTTCTCTCCAGAGATGCTGCCTGTCCCGCTGAGTTACTCCAGCTTTTTTAGTTTATCTTCGATTACAATTTTTATCTTGATTTTAAAATTCTCACCCTTTGTTTTCAAATCCATGCATGTTCTAGGTCATGTAATCTGTGATCTGCATGTGGCTCCACTCCTACGTGTCAAGATGTTTTCAAGGGAGAGGGGGAGAGAAAGAGAAAGGGAGAGAGGGAGGGAGAGAGGGAGAGAGGGAGAGAGGAGAGGGAGTGAGGAGGAGAGAGGGAGAGAAATAGTTGGGGAATAGAGATAGGGGAGAGAGAGTCAGAGAGTGGGGAGAAAGAGGAGAGATAGAGACAATGTGGGAAAGAGAGAAGAGGAGAGAGTGTGGGATAGAGAGGGGAGATAGGGAGAGTGGGGGGGGGAGAGAGAAGGATAGAGAGAGAGAGAGAGAGAGAGAGAGAGAGAGAGAGAGAGAGGAGAGAGAGAGAGAGAGAGAGAGCAGGTGGGAAAGGAGATGGATGGGGGAGGGGAGGAGAGAGAGAGCAAGACAGAGAGAGAGAGAGAAGAGCAGAAACAGAAACAGTCCGAGGATACTTTATCCAATGGATTTGAAGTGAATTCAGATATTGAACACAGACATAACACATCAGCCATTTTTGCATAAGAGGATTGCACGCACATTAAATGAAACATATGATAATCTGGTGAAGTAATTACTTGTGATTTATTCAAATTGTACACTGTGTAAAGAGCCAAACATTTTCACAGGAGCTTAAGGAAAATCATCGTTAATTATTGGATTTGGAACAAGTTAGTGTGATCTGATTTGGAAAATGAGAATCTCTGACAAATTACTGAGGAAAAGGCTTCCATGACTGTGAGGCGGAATAACCCCTTGTGCTCATTAAAATAAGAGAGAGAGCTAGAAAGAGAGAGAAAAAGGAGGCTCTGTGAGCTAAGGACAAACCTGATTTTTTTTTAAGGTATATCTGACTCAAGATCTTTGACACAGCATAAATTCACAGCCAATTTTTCTTCTCCGCTTGAAGAAAATGGGCTTAAATTGCAATGTTTCATTTATTATCACGTGCACCCAGATACAATGATATTCTTTTTTTTGGATAAAAACCTAATGCTTTAATTTTCCTGTTACATAAATCTAAATATTTTTTCCCCAAAATGGGGAGCCTAGATTTGACACTGGCCCTTTCCCTCGCTCTCTTCCCCCATTGTAATGAGCTCAAAGAATTTATTCCTCTCACAACCGTTAACGAAAGCCTTTCCTCACGGTTTTTGTGAGTAACCATCCCTGCTTACTTTCCAAAACGGACCGTACAAAACAACGGATCAACCTGTTCCTCTTGAACTCTTCTTCCTTCCAAACCTGTTAATTAACAGAGATCTTTCGTAATCTCCCGTGGAAATGTTTGGCTCTTTACAGCGTACAATTTGAATAAATTACAGGGAACTGCATTCGCATAAATAAATATTTATTATATTCCAGTGGTGTCTACGATCGCTCTCCATTGTGTGGGAATCTTTCTTCTGTCAGTCTCTCAGCAGCCATTTTATCAGTATTTTCCCTCGAGGGGGCCTTGTGCTTGGAGTCAACACCGCTGGGCTTGCCCTGTCTGGGATGGTCACCTTTGACTATCCACAGACTACGGCGACTGGATGGAACTCTGTCTGTGTTGAAATCCCAAAAGGGGCCTGATTCTCAAGGAGACAGTGGAGGGCAAAGGATGAACAGTGGGAGTCCCTCTCTGCTGCAATTACTGTTCCACAGAGGACATGCTGAATCAGTGTGGAGGAAGGAATGTAAACTGAAAGACCCCAACTCAAAGCATCGCCTATCCATGTTCTCCAGAGGTGCTGCCTGAGTTACTCTGGCACTTTGTGTCTTTCTTCGGCCTAAACCAGCTAGTAGAGTTGCTGCCTCACAGCTCAAGCGACCTAGTTTAATCCTGGTCACTATGTGGAGTTTGCAGGTTTTCATTCTAACTGCAAGGGTTTCTCCTGGCTCTTCCAATACCCCCCCCCCCCCTCAAAGATATGCGGGTTGGTAGGTTAATTAGCCACTGTAAATTGCTTCTAGTGTGTGAGTGAACGGGGGGGAGTCATAGAACATAAAATATAGAACAGTGCAACACAGGAAAAGGCCCTTTGGCCCAGAATGTCTGTGCTGACCTGGGTGCCAATTTAAATGAAGCTCCTCTGCCTGCACATAATCCGCATCCCTCGTTTGCCTGCAGATCCCGTGCCTATCCAAAACCCTCTTAAAGGCCACCACCGTATATCTGGCACCACCACTGCCCCTGGGAGAACGTTCTAAGCGCCAACAACTCATTGTCCAATATCCATTAGCATTAGCACGTCCACGGGCAGCCTCAGTGGCGCAGCGGTAGAGTTGCTGCCTTACAGCGCATGCAGCGTCGGAGACCCGGGTTTGACCCCGACTACGGGTGCTGTCCGTGTGGGGTTTGCACGTTCTCCCCGTGACCGCGTGGGTTTTCGCCGAGATCTTCGATTCCCTCCCACACTCCAAACACGTACAAGTTCATAGGTTAGTAATTAGCTCGGTACAAGTGTAACCTGTCCCTACTGTGTGTAGGATAGTCTTAATGTGCGGGGATCGCTGGTCGGTGCAGACTCGGTGGGCCGAAGGGCCTGTTTCCGTGCTGTATCTCTAACCAAACAATAAACTACGCTCTGTGTAAAAAAAAACTTGCCCTAGACATTTCCTTTAGAAAAATAAATGGGGAATCAGTGCCAATAGCCGACAGTGTATAGAGAAAATAAAATGGGATTAGTGTGAACAGTTGTGTGATGGTCAGTATGGGCTTAGTGGGCCGAAGGTCCTGCTCCAATGCTATATGAGTCTATGCCTCTGCCTCTTTAATACCCAATCACTACAGTATCTAAAAGCACTTGAATGACAATAAAAAGATTGGAAATGTCCTGAGGGTGTAATGGGCGCTATATGGAAGCAATCTTCCATTATTTTTCTATTCCCTGGCAGCAAATATTAGCTGACTCCATGAGAATCAAATATAGCCCATACAATTTTGAAAGAGATGGATTACTTTCCTTTACATTATTGTCTTTCTTCTAGAGATCATAGATTTCCTTTTGTGGCTCAGTATAAATTGGCATTTGAGTGCTTCCACCAGTCCGTCAGTGTTTCTCCTCTCTCTGCCCAACAGGTCAGTGGCAAAGAGGGGGTAAGAGAGAGAGAGAGAGAGAGAGAGAGAGAGAGAGAGAGAGAGAGAGAGAGAGAGAGAGAGAGAGAGAGAGAGATGGTCTCCTTTTATATTTGGGGATCAGAAAGTGGCTAGTCTGTTTATTGAATCAATGATTAGCCCTTTCATAAAAAGGCAAACATGCCTGTCGAGCGCATTGCTACTCAATGGCCATTGTTCCCAAATGAAGTGGTTCAAGTGGGTCAGAAGGGGTCAAAATACCAATGCAGCCTGACGCTGCACCTTGGAGCTGGGAACAGCCTCAGCTCCCGATCCATCCCTGCTTCATTTCCACACCCTGCGTTTGATAAACCCAACCAGCATTTAGATTAAAATGGATGCACCCAGCATTCTGAGCACATAATTTCCCCTGGTGTTCAGCATTGGGCGACATTTAGCTTCTACACTCAGGGACTTGCTTTGTTGCATTTTTCATATTTAGTTTTTAGTTTAGAGATGCAGCACGGAAACAGGCCCACGGAGTCCGCACCGAACAGCGATCCCCGCACGCTAACACTATCCAACACGCGCTGTTCACCTTCAAACTGGTACGTCTTTGGAGTAAACCAGAGCTTCCTGGAGAAAACCCATGCAGGTCATGGGGAGAACGTGCAAACTCCATACAGACAACACCCGTAGTCAGGATTGAACCTGGGTCTCTGGCGCGGGTAAGGGAGCAATCTACCGCTGCACCACCATGTGTGATGGAGGGTGAACGTGATGAGAAGTCTGTGGGTTGCTTCTGGAGAGGTCTTAGGCCATAGAACATGGGCTAGTACATCACAGGAACAGGCCCTTCAGCCCACAATATCTCTGCTGAACATGATGTCCATCTCTTATCTGCCTGGGCGTAATTAATCTCCCTCCATTCCCCACCTATCCATGTGCCTATCTAAAGGTTTCTTCAATTTTCACGGGGAGAGGCATCGCACAAAAATCAGAGTGTGGGTTTCTCCATTCCAGCGTGCCCTGGAAACATGTCGGCAGTTGCTTCCTAGTCTTAGGATGTAGTACAGGAGACGCAGTCTTGCCGAGAATTTGTAGACTATTTATCTGCGCCCCTGTTTATGCATCAAACGAGCCTCCTCTTTATGGCCCCTACCACAGACTCCCAGTCACCATAAGACCATAGGAAATAGGACCAGAATTAGGCCGTTTGGCTTATCAAGCCTGCTCCGCCACTTGATCACGGCTGATCTACTTTTCCGGAGAACACCCGGAGAAAACCCACGTGGTCCCATATCCCTATAAACATTTCCTTTCCACGTACTGGTCCAAATGTCTTTTAAATGCAGTTATGCACCTGCCTCAACGACTTCCTCTGCCTGCTCGTTACATATACCCACCGAACTCTTTTGCAAAAAATGTTGCACCTCAGGCTTATATTAAACCTTTCCCCTCTCACCTTAAACCTATGTCCTCCAGTTCTTGGTTGCCCTGCTTTGGATAAAAGATTGTACATTCACCCTATCTATTCCCCTCATGGTTTTATACACAATATCACCCTTCAGCCTCCTGCACTCCAAGGAAAGTCCTATCCTCTCCAAATCTACCTACAGCTCAGGCTTTCAGGTCTTGGCAACAGCTTTGAAAATATTCCCTGCACTTTTTGCAGCTGAACAGCATAAATGAGGAGGAGGTGAAGGATCTCGGTCCAAAACATCACCCAAAACATCACCCATTCAGACTGAAGAAGGGTTTCGGCCCGAAAACGTTGCCCATTTCCTTCGCTCCATAGATGCTGCTGCATCCGCTGAGTTTCTCCAGCACTTTTGTCTACCTTCGATTGTCCAGCATCTGCAGTTCTTTCTTAAACAACATGTAGTTACGTTTGTTTGGGCAAGGCAGATTAACGATATGTAGGAAAGCACATTGTCATAAGGCCGTAAATAATAGGAGCAGAAATAGGCCAATCGACCCATCAAGTGAACTCCTCCATTCAATCACGCCTGATCTATCTCTCCCTCCTAACCCCATTTTTCCTGCCTTCTCCCCAGAACCCTTGACACACGTACTTATCAAAAATCTATCTATCTCTGCCTTAAGAACTGGAGATGGAGCTGGAGTTGTGGCCGGAATATTTTGTAAACAAAGCAGCTTGAGGAGTTAACAAGCACCAGTGGCCACGTTTGCCGACACAATCAGTGGGGAGTGGGCAGTTTGAATTCTCTCTGTCAACCCAGCCATCCAAGCTGGGCTGCACACTTCACTGATCATACAGGGGATAAACGGACCCATTTTGACAACCAGCATTCAAAAAACAGCTGACGACGGCAGACTGGCAAAGGCTCCAGTTAGCTGGAGTGACACCTACTCCTCCCCATCTCTTTCAACCACCACCCATTATCTCTCCATCCATTATTGTTAATTGTACTTAAACCCTTGAAGATGACAGACATGTGGAGCATCCTACTAGCTGACATCTGACCCCTGTCAAGAATGCAAAGGGCCCTCTGGCAATGAGAGCCCACTGTCAAGATCCTTCACAAACGTTGCCTTTTTTATTTGGTTGATTTGTTTCACTTTGGGTGACTTCTCCACCCCAAACACTGTCAGGTGGATTACATCAGGTTGTGAATGAACTGTTATCCTGTGTGTGTGTGGGTGTGTGTGTGTGCGCGCGCGCGAGTGTGTGTGTGTGTGTGTGTGTGTGTGTTTAACTGTGTGTTTGTGTGTGCGTACATGTCTGTCTGTGTATGTGTGTGTGTCTATGTGTGTGTCTATGTGTGTGTCTGTGTCTGTGCGTGTGTGTTTGTGTGCGTGTGTGTTTGTGTGTGCGCGTGCGCGTGCTTGTGTGTCTATGCGTGTATGTATATGTGTGTATGTCTATGTGTGTGTGTGTGCGCGTGTGTGTGCGCGTGTGTGTGTCTATGTGTGTGTGTGCGCGTGTGTGTGCCTATGTGCACGCGAGTGTGTCTCTGCGTGTGTGTCTATGTGTGTGTCTATGTGTGTGTGTGTCTATGTGTGTGTGTGTCTATGTGTGTGTGTGTCTATGTGTGTGTGTGTGCGCATGTGTGTCTATGTGTGTGTGTCTATGTGTGTGCGCGCGTGAGTGTGTGCGTGCGCATGTGTGTCTATGTGTGAGTGTGTATGTGTGCGTGTGTGTGGGCGCGCACGTGTGTGTGTGTGTGTGTGTGTGTGTGTGTGTGTGTCAGAGAGCGGAATGGGGAGAAATAATTCCACCAACTGCTTTACACAGACATTTGTTTTAATGAAATTCAACCCACGTTGTTTTATTTTTATTTTTATTTTTAGAGATCCAGCGTGGAAACAGGCCCTTCAGCTCACCGAGCTCGATTCCCCCACTCTGGATAAAAGAGTATCCAGAATCCAGTACCCTATTTATTCCTCTCATGATCTTGCACACCTCTATCAGATCACCCTTCATCCTCCTGTGCTCAAATATGGAATAAAGTCCTAGCCCGGTCAACCTCTACTCATAGCTCAGGCCCTCGAGTCCTGGCTAAATCCTGGTAAATGTTTTCTGCACCGTTTCCAGCTTGACCACATCTTTCCTATAACAGAGAGATCAAAACTGACCACAATACCCGAAAATGTGGCCTCTCTAACATCTTGTATAAGTGTAACATGGCCACCCAACTTCTTTACAACATAAGACACAAAAAGCTCGAATAACTCAGCAGGACAGGCAGCATCTCTGGAGAGAAGGAATGGGTGACGTTTCGGTTCGAGAACATATATTGGCTGAGATGAGAGAGCTAAACATAATATCTCTGAGTTTGTGGATGATACGAAGCAGATGAGGTGAGGACGATGCACAAAGCTCCAGCATGAGCAAACAATAAAGTGATGGAGGGCCTTATTAAGAGTGTCAAAGGTTACAGGGAGAAGGCAGGAGAATGGGGTTGAGAGCGAAAGATAGACCAGCCATGATTGAATGGTGGAGTAGACTTGATGGGCTAATTCCTAATCTGAAACTTTGCTTGTCAGTCTGAAGAAAGATCTCGACCAAAAACATTGTCTGTCTATTCCCTCCACAGATTCTGCTTGTCTTGCTGAGTTCATGTTCATTAGTCATAGGAGCAGAATTAGGCCATTTGGACCTTCGAGTCTACTCTATCATTCAATCATGACCGATCTATCTTTCCCTCACAACCCCGTTCTCCTGCCTTCTCCCTGTAACCTTCGACATGCTTGGTGAGCCGTGCGACAGAAGGATTCTGGCAAGTTACGGCCACAGCCAGACGTCAGGCCTGGCGTGGCCACCGTGGAACCGGAAAGCTGCCCAGAGAGGGAGACTGTCGAGCTCGGCCCCTGCTCACCCCCAAGGACCCAAGATGGAGTCAGAGTCGGAACTGTGAGCAGTGCCTCGATGGTGGAGGCCCTGCAAGGGCCTGGGGCTCGGCTGGATCGGGGGCCGCTCCATGAAGCTGCGCACGCGGACCGGACGTGACCAGGGACTGCACGGAGTGGTGGAGCAGCAGTGGAGGTCGGTTTCGCTGGGCCAGGCTGACCCTGCAACGTCACCAGGACAACGGGCCTTCATGATCAGGTTAAGAAATTCTGCACTTACAACAACTGGGACTTGAAAATGGCGCCTCTGTATACCGTCTCAATGTACTACTACTACAAACCTGTACTGTACCTAAGATGTGCTTAATAAAGGTTTAATTTCCTCATCTAAGTCAATAGCTTCAGCCCAAACACTGAATTTTACAGATTCCCACCGCCAGATAGAAAAAGGCCTGCTTATATCTACTCTTTCTTTCCAACTTGCCAACCAGTACTCTATCCATGTCAGTACATTACCGCCAACCCGATCTGCACTAATTCTCCACACTAATCTCTTACGTGGGACCTTGTCATAATACTCTCCAAGCCATAGGAACGGATCCAAAGTGTAAAGAATGTTGGAAAATGACACCAATGCGTTCACTATTTCTGGAGCCACATCCTTAAGTACTGGGGGATGCAGACTATCAGGCCGAGGGGATTAATCAACCTTCCAGCGCATCAATTTTCCTCATAACATTTCCCCACAAATAATTATCTTTTGTTTGGTGCTCACTCACTAGATCGGAGGTTCTCTAATATTTCAAAGAGGTCATTTTTGAAGACAGACCCAAACTACTTGTTGAATAGACTTGCCATTTCTTTGTTCCCCGTAATAAATTTTGACTGTAGGGAGCCTACACATATCTTCACCATTCTTTTTTAAAATTTCACATCTACATAAAAGCCACAGGAATGGGGAAGTTGAGGCCACGGAAAGATTCAAACACATATAAGTTCATAAGTTCATAAGCTCTCGGAGCAGAATAGGTGGTGCTTGCCTTCAGTTGAGAAATCCCACCCCCACTTCCCGTATGCCCCATCTAGACTTACTCCTATTTCTCCTCTCCTCCTCCATCTACATTCCTTTCTCTAGCTTCACAATTCACAATTATTCAATCCTTTTGTCTCACACCTTCTGCCTTTTCGTCTCTGGTCTTTGTGCAACCATCTGCCTATCAAAATCCCCTCCTTCACTGTTTCACCCTATTACCTGGCCCGCCTCTCCCCCCCCCTAAATAGAATGCTTCTATTTTACACGAAGGGTGGTGGGTGTGCGGAACGAGCTGCCAGAGGAGGTAGTTGAGGCAGGTGGTATCGCAACGTGTAAGAAACATTTAGACAGGTACATGGATCGGACAGGTTTGGAGGGATATGGGCCAAACATAGGCAGATGAGACTAGTGTGGATAGGACATGTGGGCTGGTGTGTGCAGGACTGGCCGAAGGGCCTGTTTCCACTCTATATTACTCTACGACATTCTTTGCACCATTTACTCTTTCAGGTGAGTGCACATTATTTCAGTAGCAAAAAGCTGGAGTAACTCAGCGGATCAGGCAGAACCTCTGGAGAGAAGGAATGGGTGACGTTTCTTCAGACTGAAGAAGGGTCTCAACCTGAAACATCACCCGTTGCTTCTCCCCAGAGATGCTGCCTGATCCGCTGAGTTACTCCAGCTTTTTGTGTCTATCTTTGGTTTTAACCAGCATCTGCAGTTCCTTCCTACACATGTCTCACCAAGTGTCCTGGACATTATTTAGCCCTTGTTCAACTGTAATCACCACCTATGATTGCACTTGTGATCCCAATGCAGTCAGTGAGAGTTTGCTATGCTCAAGTTGGCTGTTGTGTGTCCTCTGTTATAACAAATGACTCCATTTCAAAAGAATGCACTGACTGTGAAACGCTGCGGCATGTCTTAAAAAGTCCTTAGGTGAACATTTCTGCATAGGTTCAAACTTAAAAAAAAAAAAAAATGTTGATCTCCCTAAAGCCCAGCCGCCATAAATTACCGCCTTGCAGCCCATCAGTGGTCGCTTAGCACGATTGCAAACTCTGCAAAATACAGCGTTAAACTTAACAACTGTACAACATCCATCACGAGTGGAAATGTCACGTACAAATTGACGGGAAATCTGCCCCGTTCGGCGACAATTCATTATATTTGGAGATAGAGCAGGAACTGAGTGCACATCAATTACAACCTAGTGTAAAGAGCGAAGGCACTAATTTTCCCATTGCCTGCGATATGAAAGGCAGGAGCGCCCTTCAGTTGGTGCACATCCCATTAGTGCACTCGTTCAGTGCCTGGTGCTGGCTGCTTGACCTGTCACATCCGTCAGTGTTGAAGGCTCCCCTGGGATTTGCACGATCCTCACCAACAAACATGATCTTCATGCTGAGTGACGAGCTGACAGGCCCGACAATGCTACCTTCGTTATTAGTCGAGGGTTCAGGGAGATGCCAGCGCGGAAACAGGCCCGTCAGCCCACCGACCAGCAGTCCCTTGCACGATAATACACACTGAGGGCAATCTACAATTTACAGAAGCCGATTAACCGACAAACCTGTGCGTCTTTGGGATTTGGCAGGAAACCGGCGCACCCGGAGAAAACCCACGCGGTCACGGGGAGAACATACAAACTCTGTACAGACAGCACCCAGGGTCAGGATCAAACCTGGGTCTCTGGCATTGTAAGACAACAACTCTACCGCTGCATCACCGTGCTGTATGTTGTGCTTTATGCTGCCTGCCCGTCCTCAACCCACATCCACTTCACCAACCAGCGTGGGCAATTCAATGAAATGCACTTACGCAACGCATTTGTGGATCAGAACTGGGAGTATTAAACGGGTGAAGTATCCAGTAATCGAATGAGCAGAATTGTTTGTGAAGAGTGAGAATAAAATATTTCACATCTATTTTTTATTGCCACGATAAGAGGTGGATTTTTATCACCTTGGTGATATTCAAAGGTTCTTGCATTCTCTTTATCTACATTTTGTTGCCCGGTGATTTTATTTAAATATATTGCCGGCTGGCTGTGCTTCGGAATTGAACTGTTTTGGGTTAAGAACCGTTCTCAGGAACAGGGCCCGATTGTAACTGGGGAGGACCTGTCAATACTGAACAAGCCTGAGACTGGCATGGACAGTGATGCAGCTGGTAGAGCTGCTGCATTCGGTGCTGTCCGTGTGGAGTTTGCACGTTCTCTCCGTGACCGCGTGGGTTTTCCCCGGGTGCTCCGATTGCCTCCCTCATCCCAAAGACCTGCAGGTTTTGTGGGTTAACTGGCCTCTGTAAATGACATGGGCAGTGATGAGTGGGAGGTGGTTGCTGTGTGGGAAGGGGCAGGAGAAAGAGGGATAACATGGAATTAGTGTGAACAAATTGATCGATAGTCAACATGGACTCGGTGGCCCTGTTTCTATGCTGCGTCTCTAAAGTTAATCATCTCTAAACGCAAGTAAAACGCAGACGTTTAGAAGCCAGAGAAGATCACCAGGTCCCTCGATCCTGCCCAACCATTCATCTATGGTGGCCTCAATTCCCTTTGTGTGCTTGACGCCACAGGCCTCATTTATCTGCCATCACCTTGAATACGGTGCCTCTATCGATCCAGCCTCCACGACCCTCTGGCAGTTCACCATCGCTTTTCGAGGACAAATGCGTGGAGACGATACAAAAACGGACTCTGCCAGTGATCCCAACAGGCGAGTAAATAAATAGAAATTGTACACAAGCAGATTCCCCCAAACGCCAACAAAATACGAACCAGATTTTTAAAATCAATCTTTGAGCCAGTAGGGGAAATACTCCAGCCATATTTTTGAAATAGTATATGTTATGTTTCATCGAGAGGGCAGGGTCTAGTTTGATGGTTCAACTGCAACATGGCACAGTTTCTGACCGGTTGAAACCTGAAAGGTTGCTGTCTTACAGCGCCAGAGACATAGGTTCAATCCTGACCACGGCCGCTGTCTGCTCGGAGTTTGCATGTTCACCCCATGACCACATATGGGCTTTCTCCGGCTGCCCAACCTTTCCTCCCACATTCAAAAGAGGTGCAGGGTTGTGGGCTAATTGGCTTCTGTAAATTGGTCCCTAGTGTGCAGGATAGTGTGCAGTGTTCGGGGATCGCTGGTCATGGCGGGCTTGGGGGGCCGAAGGGCCTGTTTCCACGCTGTCAACTAAACTAAACTCGGTAGTGCACTGCCAGCCTTGACGTGACATACTAGCCTCTGGAAGAGATCTTGAAGACGACGGAAGTAATTTTCAGCAAGAAGTCACTTTAATGGCGTTTTTGCTATTTTGGGAGCTGGAGGTTTTTGACACACAGATTGGCATCTTTCCATATTAAACCGAACTGTCATTCCTTATTAATGCGACTCGTGTTTAAAAGCCTTTGCATCCTTGACAGTTTATCAGATTTAGAGTTACAAGTTGACAGCCCTGGTGTTCAGACATGCCTAGAATCCACTCTGTTGGGGTGACAAAGTCAAGTTGGAGCATTTCTGTTCATGCTCTGCTTAGTATGTCACTGATCATTGAATAATATGTCGAGGGGAATGTGGGTGGGGGGGGGGGGGGGGGGGGGGGGGGGGGGGGGGGGGGGGGGGGGGGGGGGGAGGGAGGTTGCAGGATGAAGGTTGGACTCAACACGCCGGGAGCTAAGAACATGGAATTTAAGGGACTATCACAATGGCCGCTTGTAGTTAGGTGAAGTAAAAGCAAGTTGTTTCAAAGGGGCATCAACAAACAAATGAAGGCATCACAGCAGCACAGCAATAGAGTTACTGCCTTACGGCGCCAGAGACCCAGGTTCGATCCTGACCATGGGTGTCGTCTTAACGGAGTTTGCATGTTCTCCCTGTGACCGCATGGGATTTCCCCAGGTGCTCCGGTTTCCCCTTACTCCAAAGATGTGCTGGTTCGCAGGTTAATTGTCTGCTGTGGATTGTAAATTGTCCTTAGTGAGCTGGATAGTGCTAGTGCAGGTTGGCATGGACTCGATGGGCCGAAGGGCCTGTTTCTGCGACGTACCTCTAAAATCTAAACAAAACAAATAAGCAATCTAAGGAGATGCCAGGTGACAAAAGTGTATTCAAGTGGGTTCATGTGGGCTTGGATAGCAGATAAAGCCTTCAGTTTGGCAGCTGATGGGTATGATGTATAAAGAGGGAAAGTATAATTTAGATTAAAGGAATTGAAAGAAATGACTCAATGCCCAATACTCAATTTGGAGAGAGTCATCTGTGCAGTGAAAATGCACTTGGTTGATAAAGTAGCATGGGTGATGATCCTGCAAAGTTCTATTGTACATTAGAGGAGTATAGAAGTTGGGAAGTTACGTTACAGTTATACAAGTCATTGGTGCGGACATATTTAGAGATTGTGTTCAGTTTCGATCGCCATGTTATAGGAAAGATATTGTCAAGCTGGAAAGGTCGCAGGGATGATTTACGAAGATGTCGCCAGGACTCGAGGGCCTGAGTTACAGGGAGAGATTGGTTAGGAGCGCATGAGGATGAAGGATGATCTTACAGAGGTGTACCAAATCACGAGAAGATTAGATTGGGTAAATGCGCAGAGTCTTTTGCCCAGAGTAGGGCAATCAAGAACCCGAGGACATAGGTTTAAGGTGGGGATGGAAAGATTTCATAGGATCCTGAGGGCTAACTTTTTTACGCAGTGGGTGGTGGGTGTATGGGACGAACTTTCAGAGGAGGTAGTTGAGGCAGGTACTATTGCAAAGTTTAGGAAACATGTGTCTGTCTTAAGAAACATTTAGACAGGTACATGGATAGGACAGGTTTAAAGGGCATATGGGCCAAATGCAGGCAGGTGGGACCAGCGTAGATGGGGCATGTTGGTCGGCGTAGGCAAGGTGGGCCGAAGGGCCTGTTTCCACGCTGTATGACTCCTTGA
Source organism: Okamejei kenojei (assembly GCA_035221665.1). Taxonomy (NCBI): domain Eukaryota; kingdom Metazoa; phylum Chordata; class Chondrichthyes; order Rajiformes; family Rajidae; genus Okamejei; species Okamejei kenojei. The sequence goes on from CM069146.1 coordinate 18,648,628, forward strand.
CTCCCTATGACTTTATCTTGAGTCAGTGGTTGGAATCCAGAGAACATGGGGCAAGGTCCATTGTCTGCACAGGGGGAATATAACGAGCAGGGAGCAGGAGCGGTTTGGAATTATTGCCAGAGTAGCAGCCACACCAACAAGACCCGACCACCTGGATAGGTTGCTCCAGCTTTTATTCTAGTTTAGAGATGCAGCGCGGAAACAGGCCCTTCGGCCCACCGGGTCCGCACCGACCAGCGACCCCCGCACATCAACACTATCCTACACCCACTAGTGACAATGTTTACATTTACCAAAGAGCCAATTAACCTACAAACCTGTACGCCTTTGGAGTGTGGGAGGAAACCGAAGATCTCGGAGAAAACCCACACAGGCCACGGGGGGATCGTACCAACTCCGTACGGACAGCACCCGTGGTCGGGATCGAACCCGGGTCTCCGGCGCTGCATTCGCCGTAAGGCGGCGACTCTACCGCTGTGCCACCGTGTCCGTTTTTATAAATTAAATGCATTGCGCCCCACGTTGTCAGGTGGTGCCTCCGTCAGTGTGTGGGGAACCAATGCACAAAGGGAGATCGCCCCCTCCCGCATGTGGACATGCTCTACTGTAAGTGGGTGTGCTGGGCAACTTTCTCCATCGCTGTTGGCCTCGCCCCAATAAGTGCACAATGATCTCGCTTTCAAAAGTATTTCAAATGCCAAATAAATGTGGAACAAACCCATAAATCTTTCTGGAGATATGACAGAATTGCAGCAGCAGATGTGCCGCTCTAACCTAAGGGTAGGCTGGTGGATGGTGGACTCGGATTACAATGGCCACCTTCAATCCTCATGCCTTTAGTTTGACTGCGATGTGTACATGCGGGTTTCTTGCTGAATTATGGCATGGTGTACGTACACTATTACAGGTCAGAGAGTTCCTTTCACCAAGTACATGTGGAAAGAGTCTCGCTGGTGGACGTTAAGCAGCTAAAATAAATGCCCCTGAGCTTGTTTGTACTTTTCATACATGTGTTTATTTGCACTGACATGACCATGACTGTTTGGCTGGTTTAGAAGCACGGCCAAAATGAGCGGAGCCCAAACTACGGACAGTCCACCTTTGGGATCATTTAGAAGTAGTTTAGAAAGTATGTCGTTTGTTTTCAGAGATACAGCGTGGAAACAGGCCCTTCAGCCCATCGAGTCCGCGCCGACCAATGGTCTCCGCACACTAACTCTATCCTACACACACTAGGGACCAATAGCAATTTTAGGAAGTCAAGTAGCCAACAAACCTGTTCGTCTTTGGGTCATGTGGAGAACACACAAACTCTGTACAGACAACACCCGTGGTCAGGGTCGAACCCGGGTCTCTGGCGCTGTAAGGCAGCAGCTCTACCGCTGCGCCACCGTGCGCTATAATGTCGCAGAGACACGAGGAGTGCAGATGCTCGAATCTTGCGTAAACACAAAACGCTGAAGTCACTCTGTGGGTCAGGCAGCATCTCAGGCGGTTTGGGCCGAGACCCTTCTTCAGGCTGAAGGCCCAAAAGCCTGTCCATGTCCTCCAGAGATGCTGCCTGAGCCACTGAGTTACCCCAGCATAATGTAGCAGACTTCGGTCTGATTTTTTTTTATTGTGGAGGAGCGATTGACAAGATGCATTATACCAAAGATTATACCAAAGTGCGTAAAGAGATAGTGGTGGAAGTGAAGGAAGTGGTATGTATCTGAAAGCACTTCACTAACAGGTGCACCAATGACTGAACTAAATATTCAAACATATTACCGAGAGAGTATCTAGCATATTCTTTCAACAGCGAATACAAAAGCTTATAATGAGGGAAAAATAAAAGACTGTGACACTGACGTACAGATCCAGGAAACGTAGTGAGAGATGTGAAATGTAAAGAAAGATGTGAGACTGAGGGCTATGACAAGGAGTGTACCACTGAGGGGTAAGAGATATATTAGAATGTGCTATAATAAGTATTTACATGGAATATTAAAGCAAAGGTGCATCAGAGGGGGTTACACTCGGTGAGAACATCGATCGGCGAGTGACCGTGAGGCCATTTTAAAGAAGAATGTATCACATGTTTGTAACCAAAGTAGATTTTACTTAGGAGTTTAGTAGGGAATGGAGTCACACAGCATGGAAATAGCCCCTTTGGTCCAACTTGCCCACACTGACCAATATGTCCCATCTACACTAGTCCCTCCTGCCTGCGTTTTTGCCTACATCTCTCTAAACCCCTGTCCTATCCATGTACCTGTCCAAATGTTTCTTCAACATTGAGATAGTACCTGCCTCAAGTACCTCCCATATCGCTTGTCCCATATACCCACCACCCTCTGTGAAAAACAGTTAAAGCCCTGTCCCATTGTACAAGTTCATTCAAGAGCTCTCCCGAGTTTAAAATATCAAACTCGTGGAGGCACGTAGAACGTACATAGCGGGTATGTCTCTCAGCGGCTCGTAACGCTAACGACAGGTACTCGGGAAATGCGGTAAGCTCGGGAAGACTCGTGAAGATTTTTCCACATGTTGAAAAATGCCCACGAGAGCCCCCAGTACCTACGAACGGCCATTACCGTAAATCGCCGAGTTCGAATCAGGGCAAACTCGGGAATAACTCTTGAATGAACTCGTACAGTGGGACAGGCCCATTACCCCTCTGGTTCCTATTAAATCTTTCCCACCTCACCTTAAACCTATGTCCTCTGGATCTGGATTCCCCTACACGGGGCAAGAGTACTCTGTGCGTCTACCCGATCTATTCCTCTCATGATTCCGTACACCTTTATAAGATGATTGGAGACAGGGGAGCCTAAATTTTATTCCCTGGATGCAATGAACAGAGTATTTGAGTGGGCATTTCAGAGGAGACTAAATAAATAAATATCTAATTAATAGAAATCTACTCGAAGAAACAACAATCAGGGTAACTAGCAGGTAGTGGCGAAACAAACATCAAGTTCACTCCAATGTTGAGAAACTGTAGTGCTGTTTAGTCTGACTTGTGTCTGACTCCAGAACCACCGATGTGGGTGCCTATTGACTACCTGCTGAGTTTAGCAGCAATCAAGAATGTCCATGATGGCAATAAATGTGCAAACTGCCAACATGCCCACTGCATGTGCACAGAGGGACTGTCGCTGTGTTCCAGGTCTAGAGTCGCCTTAAGGGACTGACTGGGTAAGGAGTCAGAGGGCGGTAGGTATATGGAATACGTTTAGAGATACAGCGCAGAAACAGGCCCTTTGGCCCACCGAGTCTACCCCAACCAGCGATCCCCGCACAATAGCACTATCCTAAACTCTAAGGACAATTTACCAAAGCCAATTGACCTACATGCCTGTTTGGTTTTGGAGTGTGGGAGGAAACCAGAGCACCCGGAGAAAACCCACGTGGTCACAGGGAGAACCTATAAGCTCCATAGGGACAGCAGCCATCGTCAGGGTCGATCCCGGGTCTGTGGCATTGTAAGGCAGCAACTCTACCGCTGCCCAGAGCTGCCAGAGGAGACGTTGAGGCGGGTACAATAACCAATCTAAGGGTGGCACACTCCCCCATCTCAGACAGCACCAAAATGTCATCATACATTCAATGTTCGATGTAGTTTGTTGAAGACTTACTTAATTAAGCAGCAGAGTTGGAAAGGTATTGGAATTTGTAAAACGAGTTCAAGAGATTATATCGCGATCAAGCAAAACAGATGAAGATTTAATATTGGAATTCTTTGAATTTTTCATCAGGTAGGGGACTCGACTGGGTTTTCTCAGCAAAAACCTTTCAAAGAAAAAAATATTTCTATGCCGTTCAGAGATACCAAACCTCATTTTTATGAAATGTTATGAAATAGCTGAACGATCAAAGTGGCTGATGTCAAGCATCAAACAGTGAGATGACCTAAAAGATATGACTACATTCTTTGATGATCATAATACCATAAGATATAGGAGCAGAATCAGGCCATTCAGCCCATTGAGTCTGTTCTGCCATTCGATCATGGCTGATCTATCTCCTCTCTTCTCCCCATAACATTTGACATAATCAAGAAACGTTGCCACCGGAAAATCCCAAATCAAAATGGAAAATGCTATAAGTGCTTGGCTGGTCAGGCAGCACTTGCAGGAAGAGAAACGGGGTTTGGTAGGAAGGAACTGCAGATGTTGGTTTAAACCGAAGATAGACACAAAATGCTGGAGTAACTCAGCGGGTCAGACACCATCTCTGGAGAAAAAAGAATAGGTGGCGTTTCTGGTCAAGACCCTTCTTCAGACCAAGGGTCTCGACCCAAAATGTCACCTATTCCTTGTCTCCAGAGATGCCATCTGACCCGCTGAGTTACTCCAGCTTTTTGTGTCTATCTTCAGAGAAACAGAGTTGATGTTTTGAGTCAAATATCCTTGGCCAGAATTGGAGAAGTGAGATGACGGATAGACTTTAAGTTATAGAAAGACATGGGATGGAGAAACAGTTGACAATGTTAAGGTTCAGACCAAAGTTGTCAAGGTAATGCATTTGGAAAGAAAAGCAAGACAACTTGAAACAGACAGGTACAGTCTCATCAGTTGAGCATTAACTTGGAGGGGAGGGATAAGTTGAGGCAAATTGATTGATATAGATACAAGATACAGCATGGAAGCAGCCCTACGGCCCACCACATCAATGTCGACCATTAATCACCCGTTCGCACTAGTTCTATGTTATCCCATTTTCCCATCCACACCCTACACACTAGGGGCAATTTACCAGAGGCCATTTAACCGACAAATCCGCAAGTCTTTGGAATGTTGGACGGAGCAGGAGCACCCGGGGGAAAGGCACAGTGACAGGGAGAACGTGCAAACTCCACACAGACAGCACCTGAGGTCAGGATCGAACCCGGGTCTTTGGCGTTGCGAGGCCGCAGCTCTACCAGCTGCGCTACTTTTTCAGCCTTAATAAGATCGTGGTCGGACAAATTATGATTCAGGCAGCACAAGTTTTTCGTTAGATAAAATTCACAAAGTTTCAGGATTTCAACATTCTTAAAACTGTGGGGCTTCCATCATACACTGGATTTTTGGAAGAATTTTCCTTATAACACCAATTCTTGCCCAGCGTCTATGGATCCTGATAACTGAGAAGACTTATCAGTGAGTTTTTCCAGGAGGGCTGTCTGTTTTCCGTTGACTACATATGCAGCACATAAAACATTGGAAATACAACAACATAGAACAGATACAGGCTCCTCGGCCCACAGTGTCTGTGCTGAACATGGTGCCAAGAACCATCATAATCTGCCTGCAGGTGATCCATATCCCACCCTTCCCTGGGTATCCTTGTGCCTGTCCAAAAGTCTCTTTGTTTGTTCCGGGCACTCACCACCCTCAGTGTAAAAGAGAAACCCTGCCCTGCACATCCCCTTTAAATTTTGCCCCTCTTAACTTTAAAGCTGTGCCCTCTGGGGAACAGGGTTCTGAGTGAAAACCTTTTCTAAGTTATGCTGTCAATTTAGTCTCTCTGCCCCTCCCGTCTCGTCAAGGAATCAGTCCGTCTCCAGTCCACTCATGGACAGAGGGGAATTGATTTTTTTCTCGGTGAATGACTCAAGACTATATTCCTTTTTAATTGCTTATTCCGGGAAGCTAATCCCTCCCGGTCCGTTCTCTTCTCCCTGGCAGATTTATTTAGGCCATGATGTGGTATCTGCTCCCATGATTCTTTCAGTGGGTAGGCGGGAGTCAGTGATCTGAATCTGAAGAACCTGCTCGATGCATTCCGTAGCTTCCGATTGTGCAGCTCCTGAGTGGAAGCAAGTTCCCAGTGCCATCCTTTTCAACTCCACGTTTCACTTCACTAGTTTGATCCTGCTCACTTTAGTCTAATCATCAACACAAAAGAGACCTCCAGAGAGAGACAATCACACAGTTAAATCTAAAAGAGGTGGCCCACCCTGCCATTCCCTTCCAGGCCAGTTGACGTATCTTGGAACTTGGAAGTGCGTGAAAACTGTGACAAATCCCACTACATTTCCCCCTCGCTAAAGGTAATTAGATTGCACGTTAAAAAAAACCGACACTGGAGTGCCGGAGTAATTCGCAGGTCAGGCAGCATCTCTGGTGAACATGGATAGGTGATGTTTGGGTTCAGCACTTTTCTTTGGGTCTGAAGAAAGGCCCGAAACATCACCTAGCCTGAGTCTGAAGAAGGGTCCCGACCCAAAACGTCACCTATCCATGTTCTCCAGGGATGCTGCCTGACTCCCTGAGTTTCCCCACCATATTGTGTCTTCTTAACTGTAATGATAATTTTTTTTTCTACTCTGCTTGGCTGAGACATCGCTGTGCTCTTGGGATCCAGAGTCGTCATGTGTACGTGTTAGAGGCCAGCATATCTGCAAGCTGTTTTCTACACGGACACACAGTAAAGGATTCTAGGGCCTGAGCTATAGGGAAAGGTTGGGCAGGTTACGACTTTATTCCTTTGAGCGCAGGAGGCTGTGATGTGATCTGATAGAGGTGTATATTATGATGGGAACAATTAGGGTGAATACACAGACTCTTTTATCCCGGGTGGTGGAATAAAGAGCTGGAGAACATAGGTTTAAGGTTGGAGGGGGAAAGACAATAGGAATCTGAAAGGCATTTTTTTCACACAGAGGGTGGTGCGCATATGGAACGAGCTGTCAGAGGTGGTAGTTGCGGCAGGTACTATAACACTGTTGAAAAGATATTTGGACAGGCACATGGATAGGGAAGGTTTAAAGGAATATGGTCCAAAAGCAGGCACATGGGATCAGCAGATGGGGCATCTTGGCCGGCATGGGATGTGTTAGGCTGAAGAACCTGTTTGCATGCTGCATAACTGTATGAGAAGTTTGAGAACCTCTACCTTCTTTCCTAATTGTGTCAACAGGGCTTAAATCACTCTTGGATAACCATTCAGGATGACTGTTTGGAGGGAGTCTCTGGGGGGTATGGAACAGGAAGGGAGCACATCTCAAGCAAGGACAAGTTGTGGATCCAATGTTTCCTGATATAGGGTCATGCAGCATGGAAACAGGCCCTTCAGCCCAACCTGCTGACCAACATGCCCCATCTACTCTAGTCCCACCTGCCTGCATTTGGCCCATATCCCTCTAAACCTGTCCTATCTATGTACCTGTCTAAATGTTTCTTCAATGTTCTGATAGTCCTCAACTACCTTCTTCTGCCACTCGTTCGAGACACCCACCACCCTTTGTGATAAAACGTTGCACCTCAGGTTCCTATTAAATCATTCCAGCTCACCTTAAACTGATGTCCTCTGGTTCTCGATTCCCCTGCTCTGGGTCAAAGACTCTGGGCATTTACCCCAGCTAATCCTCTAATGATCTTATACACCTCTATAAGTTCACCCCTCATCCTCCTGCGCGCCAAGAATTAAAGTGCTAGCCTGCTCAACCTCTCCCTATAGCTCAAGCCCTCGAGTCCTGACAGCATCCTACTAAATATTCTCTGCACCCTTTCCAACTTAACAACATATGTCCGACAACAGGGTGATCAAAACTGGACACAATATTCTGAATGTGGCCTCACCAATATCTTGTACAACTGTAACACAACCTCCCAACTTACAATACACAATGCTCTGACTGATGAAGACCAAGGTGCCAAAAGCCTTCTAGAACCACCCTATCTACTTGTGATGCCATTTTCAAAGAGGTACTGTATGTGTCTGCGTTCCCAGATCCCTCTGCTCTACAATACTACCCAGAGCCCTACCATCCACTATGTAGGTCCTGCCCCGGATTGACTTTCCAAATGACAACACCTTGCATTACTCTGTATTAAACTCTATTAACCATTCCTTAGCCCACCTTTCCGACCGATCAAGATCCTACTGCAATTTTTGACAACCACCTTCACTATCTACGATACCACCATGTTCAGTGTCTTAAGCTTCCCTTTTCGCTACGTTCCACACTGGGAATATTGGATTGCAGGATCACCCTTTTTTTTAACACAGAAATCTGTGCTTATTAGGGGAAATATTCTTTGCTTTGGTTTATATTACCTTGCTGTCAGTCACTTGATCAATAGCATGTACTTACATTACAAACCAAAACATTTACTGGTTTCCATTAAATTTTCAATAGAAATTGGCTGCTCATAACATCATGATACAAGATAATGGCAGCTCAGAGCATCTGGGTAAGTGCAATCTGCCAAATTATATGTGAGGGAAGTTAGATATTCAGCAAATATTGATTTTGTGTCTGCGGACAGATAGTATTACCAGGTGATTTTTGAGCAAGTTACTGGAACATTAACTCTCATGAGCTTTTTGGTTCAATATTCTTAAAAGGCCCATCACTCTTGTTCTCCGAGAGCAAGCGAGAGAGCAAGGCCTCACGAGGAGAACTCATTCAGACATATTTCTCTAGGCTCCTTTCACAAGGCTGTTGCTTTGTAACACCTCATCCGGAATCTCATTCTGCAGCTATGAGTTATTCAACTCTGAATAACCTGACGGAAGGAACTGCAGAGGCTGGTTTAAACCGAGGATAGACGCAAAAAGCTGGAGTAACTCAGCGGGCCAGGCAGCATCTCTGGAGAAAAGGAATAGGTGACATTTCGGGTTGAGTCTAAAGAAGGGTCTCGAATCAAATTGTCTGCAGATATGCTGCCTGACCTGCTGAGTTACTCCAACTTCTTTTGTCTATTGCCGTTGGGACATATTTGTGGCAGGGGCTGGTGTGCGAAGATGGATGATCGAGGAATTGGTAGAAGGAAACATTTGTTTCATATTGATGAGTTAAAATATCTCTCAACTGAGTCTTCCCAGCCCCAGGCAAGCACACTCTTGAAAGCACCACTCACTTTCCATATGCAGGTCTGGACAGGTGGGAAGAGAAGACATAAAAATGAAAACAATTCAAAAAGCAATTTCAAAAAAGGGATTAACGTAAATGGGTGTTGAAAGATACTGTATGGAAGCAGGCCTTTCGGCCCATTGTGTGCATGCCGACCATTGATCCCTGCTCCCACATTGTATCCACTCCCTATCCACTAGGGGTCAATTTACAGAGTTTTAATTAACATACAAACCCACGCGTCTTTGGGAACGAGGGAGGAAACCACAACACAGGACCAAATCCACACGGTCACAGGGAAAACATGTAAACTCCACACAGACAACACCTGAGGTCAGGATCGAGCCTGGGCCTCCACCGCCATGAGGAAGTCGCTGCACCAATGTGTGGTCCATTGTCTGACTGTTGGTGTGGCCTAGGTGGGCTGAAGGGCCTGTTTCTTCACTGTATGCCTCAATGGTTCCATGGTGCTTTATCGTCACATGCGTGAAGTGCAAATGCATGGTGAAATTATTTTTGTACGAACAATCCAATAGAGTATTGCCATACCATCCCCGATTAGCAATTGTTTAGAGATAGTCGACTGAGCCCGCATGCAAGAGCCGCCATGTTGTGGCGCCATTTTCCAAGTCCAGTGTATGTAAACAAACAATAGAGATTATGGAGTTTTCCAGCAAAAAAATCTTAGGTTGCATTTTTATCAAACCAAGGGTACATGATTTGCCAAAGCAACCTTTCACCATTTGGTCTGAATCAGCGCATGGCCATGTTTTGTCTCCCCCTCGTGTGAGAACTATTTACATGGGAAGGTGCCGAACAGCTGGCAGATTCACTCAGCAACTTTTGCCCTCTGTTCTCTGTATAAACTGAACATAAGAAAATGAGTTTGTTGGCTACACAGCCAAGAAAAATACCAGCATCTCAGGAATGACTAATGGAGGATATTTCCCAGAGAGGATGATGTTCTTCTAACAACACCCATGAGAGTCTATTCTGCTGTGGTACGCTTCTAAAGTTCGACTGCTCATGTCATATACTTTCAGACTTTTCCCTTACTCTGCCTCTTTTCCCTCAAGTTTGACATCCACACTTCATTTCTTTGACTCTGTTTAATGCTCTCATATATTCTCCCCCTTATAAGTGATGGAATTTCAAGCCACTATTCAGAGCAGGATTTCCTGTATGGAAGTAATGACTTGCTCTTGAACAAGCCCCTGCAATTATTGGCCTCATCCCAAGAACCTCCGACAAATGCTGGCAAAGTCCTGAGGGAACCCTTGCAAACATTTGCCTGCTCTCCGAGGACCCTCTGAAAATGCCAGCACACTCCTAGCTCTCTGACACTCTTTCATAAGACCCTGTTCAAAGAGACTAGAGCTGGCTTCTCAATGGAAAGCACAGCTAGAGCCACAGGAAGCAAGGAAAGACTTCTCGCATATCAAATTCCACAAGGGTCCTCAAATGGTTTACGGTCGATAGAGGACTTTAAGAATTGCTGTCACAATTCATGTTGGAAACACAAGGGGCGTGAGATCCCTTTAACTTACAAAATTCTTAAGGGGTTGGACAGGCTAGATGCAGGAAGATTGTTCCCGATGTTGGGGAAGTCCAGGACAAGGGGTCACAGCTTAAGGATAAGGGGGAAATCCTTTAAGACCGAGATGAGAAAGACTTTTTTCACACAGAGAGTGGTGAGTCTCTGGAACTCTCTGCCACAGAGGGTAGTTGAGGCCAGTTCATTGGCTATATTTAAGAGTGAGTTGGATGTGGCCCTTGTGGCTAAGGGGATCAGAGGGTATGGAGAGAAGGCAGGTACGGGATACTGAGTTGGATGATCAGCCATGATCATATTGAATGGCGGTGCAGGCTCGAAGGGCTGAATGGCCTACTCCTGCACCTAATTTCTATGTTTCTATGTTTCTATCCCATGAAGGTGTGACATCCAGGCCAATGCTCATCACTTAGTCAATGTCTGTGGTCATTGCTGCTTGCTGTGTGCAAACTGGTTATCATATGTGCTACACACAAAGTGCTGGAGGAACTCAAAGGGTCAGGCAGCCTCTGTGGAGGGAATGGACAGGCGACGTCTCGGGACGGGATCCTTCTTCAGTCTGAAGAAGGGTCCCGACCCAACGTCCTCAGCTGCTGCCTGACCCGCGGAGTTACTCAGGCACTTTGTGTGTTTTGCTCAGAATTCCGACATCTGCAGTTCCCTTTTGCCTCCATCGTGTGTGCAGCGGTGATTGCCTTTCAAAGAGCAAAGCGCATTGGAGCAAACTGAGGTGTAAGCAAGTTGTTGTTTTCTAATGGGACAAGTTTCAAAGAATAAATGAGGGACGTAAAAGGAGGATCAATGGTTAGTACTCTCTCAGTGAAAGATCGAGTGGCACATCAGGTCCATAGACAGAGTCCAATGTTCTCCAGAGATGCTGCCTGACCATTCAGTTACTCCAGCACTTTGTGTCTTTAGCTCATGGCTAATGTCATCGGCATATATCGTTTAAATTTTAGGTTTATTTAATTACTTGAATTTAAGCTTCTATGATGGGATTTGAATTAGAACTATCTAGAACTACAAGATACAAGGTACATTTATTTGTCACATGTACCAATTGGTACAGTGAAATGTGTGGTTGCCATACAGCCATACAAGTAATAAAGAGCACAGAACACAAAGTCTTAACACAAACATCCCCACACAGCGGGATCAAAGTTTCCCACTGTGAGGGAAGGCTCCAAATCTATGACAGAAGCTCATAGTTTCTATCTTTTCTATAACTTCAGTTGGAAAATGTCAGTTGCTAGTCTGCTACTGTACCCAGTTAAAGTAGCTCAAGGCACGCAGCTCCAGCCATTGCGGCCCTGACCCATTTCACTCTCAGCATACAGTAGTGGTGCATTCAACTGTGTCACCGCATTAATTGTCCCCCCCGGCCCACTTCACTCTCAGTACACACTGCCAGTGCTTTCTGCTGCTTCACAACAGTAACCATCTCCCCAGGGTGACTTTTAACAAGGAAACCCTTGTTTATTTTACTGCATCTTTAACATGCAAAGTCATCGTTTTGAACAGTCAGGGAATTGTTCATTAAAAAAAAATAAAAAAAATAGAATTAACGAAATGGACGTCGACAAACAGGTCCAATATATCATGATATCAAACTGAGAAAAGAAAACTGCATGGAGGCTTGTCACATATTATGAAGTTCATTACTCAAGAGTGGAACCGTAAATGTCTGCTAATACCTGCTCTTTGATTAATCACCTGACATGTGACATGTGAGAGCCTGTTGCTGCTGGCTTTAGTCATGGCACAGTGTATGCAGTCTTGCCTCTCACTAAAACTTACCAAATACTGAAAGGCTTGGATGGAGTGGATGTGGAGAGGATGTTTCCACTGCTGGGAGAGTCTAGGACCAGAATTAAAGGATGTTCTTTTAGAAAGGAGATGAGGAGGAATTTCTTTATTCAGAGGGTGGTGAATCTGTGTAATTCATTGCCACAGGAGGCTGTGGAGGCCGTCAATGGATATTTTTAAGGCAGAGATAGATACATTCTGGATAGTACAGGTGTCAAGGGTTATGGGGAGAAGGCAGGAGAATGGGGTTAGAAGGGAGAGATAGATTGGCCATGATTGAATGGTGGAGTAGACTTGATGGGCTGAATGGCCTAATGCTGCTCCTCGAACTTATAACTTTATGACCACTTCCAGGACTTGGTCGCCGGATCTTCCGAGCGTGGGCCGGATCGGTGGCTACCAGCTTCACATGACCTCGGCTCATATTTATAAGGCAAACCTAATGAAACATCACAGTACGGTGAGACGGCACGCTGGCGCAGAGGTAGAGTTGCTGCCTTACAGCGCCAGGGACCTGGGTTCCATCCTGATCTTGGGTGCTTGTCTATACGGAGTTTGTATGTTCCCCCCGTGACCTGCGTGGGTTTATGTTTGGGTGCTCCGATTTCCTCCCACGCTCCAAAAATGCACAGGCTTGCAGATTAATTGGCTTGGTAAAATTGTGAATTGTTACTAGTGCGTGTAGGATAGTATTAGCGTACGGGGATCGCTGGTCGCCGTGGAGACGGTAGGCCAAAGGGTCTGTTTCCATGCTGCATCTCTAAACTAAACTAAACTAAATTAAACCACAATAGCAAAAGAAGAGATAGATGATACGGGTGCTCTCTGGGATAGGGGCACCTCATTTATAGACATCCCAGACAAGCATTGAGAGACCAGCAGGATGGATTGACTGTAACAGGGTTGCAGGCACCTTCAGGGCATTTCCGACTGCTTTCTCTCCCCAAAAGCCACAACAACCAGGGGATGGGTCAAGCAGGGCTGGGAGTGTTGAGCAGACTCACTGAGTCAGGTACATAGTTCCTTGAAAGTGGTGTCACAGGTAGATGAGGTGGTCAAGAGGGCTTTCGCCACATTGGCCTTCATCAGTCAGGGTATTGAGTATAGACGTTGGGAGGTCATGTTACAGTTGTACAAGACACTGGTGAGGCCACATTTGGAGTATTGTGTTCACTTTTGGTCACCCGGTTACAGGAAAGATGTTGTTAACTTGGAAAGAGTGCCTGAGCTACTGTATCGGGAGAGGTTGAGCAGGCTAGGACTTTATCCCTTGGAGTGCAGGAGCATGAAGTGTAATCTTATGGAGGTGTATAAGATCATGAGGGGAATAGAATGAGGTGAATGCACTGGATCTCTTACATAGCAAATGGGAATCGAGAACCAGATGACACAGGTTTAAGGTGATGGGGGAAAGATTTAAAAGGAATCTGTGGGCACCTTTTTCACACAGGGGGTGGTGAGTATATGGAATGAGCTAGCAGAGGTGGTAATTGAGGCAGGTACTATCGCAACATTCAAGAAACATTTAAACTGGTACATGGATTGGATAGGTTTAGGATATGGGGCAAACGCAGGCAGGTGGGGTTAGTGCAGATGGGCCATGTTGCTCGGTGTGGGCAGGTTTTGCTGAAGGGCCTGTTTTCATGCTCTATAACTCTATAACTCTATGAGCCAGTGAAGCTGGCTGGAGCTGCATCTTTCCAAGCCCATTCGCTGTCCCATCATAGATGTGTCTGTGATCCTCTCCACCCTAATGATTTTGCCCATTTCCAACTCATGGACGGGTTTGGTTTGCAACGGTTTGGCTTGCGGACAATCCGCAAGAACTGAACCCCGTCACAAGCTGCGGACTTTAGTTTAGAGATACAGCGTGGAAATAGGCCCTTCGGCCCACCGAGTCCTTCTATCCTACACACCAGGGACAGTCTCCAGAAGCCAATTCACCTAGAAAACGTCACGTCTTTGAAGTTTGGGAGGAAACCGGAGCATCCGGAGAAAACCCACGCGGTCACAGGGAGAACGTGCCAACTCCGTACAGACAGCACGTAGTCAGGGTCAAACCGAGGTTTCTGGCGCTGTAAGGCAGCAACTCTACCGCTGTGCCATCGTGCGACCGCTGGCTATGTAACAGATTGTAGTAGCAAGGTACAGTCTAATTGAGGGGCTCAGCTGTTTATAGCATTCATACACAAACATAAAACTCTAGTTTTGATTCTGATAACATTATCTGGCACGGGAACAAGACTGCTCGCTTTATTACAATCGTAAGATTAGATTAAAACCTTGTAATTTGTTTGTTGCAACTAGAGTGCTTGAGTTGTACGGACGCATGCAAGAGTATTTCAACAGTATATCAAACTCAGAACGACGTCCCATACCGTACCAAAGTGGCGTTTCCACTTCCTCGCCTGACCTCTGTTGGATACATTAATGAAAGGCTGCTCATTGAAACCCGCGGCTCCAAATGACTTCAAACACATTTACGATCCTTAATGCCGAGCATGAGAGGAAGCCTGCAGACATGGTCTGGAATGGATTCCAGGTTTCAGAGGTGGGGGCACAGAGAACAGTGGGGGGGGGGGGGGGGGTTCACAGTGGGGGGGGGGGGGTTCACAGTGGCGCAGCTGGTATGGCCATTGCCTCACAGTGCCACAGACTTGGGCGCGATCCTGACCTCGGGTGTTGACTGTGCGGAGTTTGCACGTTCTCCCTGTGACCGCGTGGGTTTTCTCTGGGTGCTCCGGTTTCCTCCCACATCTCAAAGACGTGCGGGTTTGTAGGTTTAATTGGCTTCAGCAAATTGTTCTCTGGTGTGCAGGGAGTGGATGGGAAAGTGGGAAAGCATAGAACTAGTGTGAACGGGTGGGCTTGGTGGGCCGAAGGGCCTGTTTCCATGCTGTATCTCTAAACTAATCTAAATTACCTGTACTACTGGGACTAAAAAAACAAAGCTGTTCAAGCAAAATGAAGTCTTCTCTCTAATAAAAGACACAGGAGCTATTGTAACTGAGGAGGAAGGGCAGCATCCCTGGAAGACATGAAAAAGTGATGTTTCAAGGTCCCAACCAGAAACATCACCTATCCATGTTCTCCAGAGACGCTGCCTGACCCGCTGAGTTACTCCAGCACTTTGTATTTTGTTCTGTAAACCAGCACCTGCAGTTCCTTGTGTCCCCATTTCACTGCCTAAAGTTCAGATAACATCAGGACGAAACAGGGCGCCTGTATTTAACCTGCAAGTGGGATTTCAGCCCAGATTAAGTAACAAAGGATATTTTCAGCATTACGGAGGAAGTACATTCCCTGTGGTACTAAACAGGAAGATGACGAAGATCAAACATGCATTCAGTCCTCTCGCACTATGGTCGATCATACCTGTAGTATTTCTGGCTAAACTAAAATAAAAATCGTACTTTGTAAAATCGACTGCAAGCAAGATACACGTTATCCTCTCTGCTACTTCCGTAATTTAAATGTGGAATTCATATTGAATTTGACAAAGGGGGCACAACAGGAGATACAGAGAGATGCAGCATGGACACGCTATCACAGAGAGAGAGTGTGCAAACTCCACACAGACAGCACCCAAAGTCAGAATTGAACCGGGGTCTCTGGCTCTGCGAGGCAGTGGCTCTACAAACTACCCCACTGTGCCGCCGTATGTGAGAGAGATTGTCAGCATCAATGAGGTAGTTTAAAGGAGGAAGTTGGACGGTTTCTGGAATAACAAGGCAACTCTGGCTAGGTGGACGAGGTGGCCAACATTCTTCTCTTTGTGTTACTGTTTGCAGCGGTGTTGAATTTCATCCCCATGAAGTGTTCGTTCTGTTTTCATTTGTGATGGTGATCATACTCATATTTCACTTGGAGGTGTGAACATTCTACATCTGTACATCGAGCCTGGCACAGGCAACAAAGTTCCTGTTCTGTTTACTCACCTTTATCAATTTTTGCCTGCCTAAATCACTGCCTTCACATTCTAAAAGTATCTTTCGCACAATGGGACATTGACACAACGTGACAATGCTGCAATATTTGCCAATCTTTGATGTTCTTTGTATTTATGTTCCGTGAATGATTAAAGAAAGGGAGGTGGTGGAAATTCCATTCTCTCTTTCTCCCTCTCTCTCTCTCTCCTCCACCCTCTCTCCCTGAATCTCTCTCTCTCTATCCTTCTCTCTTTTCCCCACTTTCTACCTCTCCCCCTCTCTCTCTTTCCCCCACTCTCGCTCTGTCTTTCTCTCTCTATTCATCTTTCCCCACATTCTCTATCTCTCCTCTCTCTTTCCCCTCTCTCACTCCCTCTCCCCCCCCTTTTTCTCCTCCTCTTTCTCTCTCTTTCTCTCTCGTTTCTCTTTCTCACTCTCTCTCTCTCTCTCTCACTTCTCCTTTTCATTGAGTTATGTGGAATTATTTGTAATTAGCAATGCCTGCGAAAGTATGCAATGCAATCTCAGAACCGCACCCCATTCTATATATCCCTCACATCCCCTTTTCAGAATGACAGGTCTGGCAATGAAACAATTTGATGTAGATGAACTGAAATAAATGATCGATCTAATGTCCTCCCCATCAGTTCTGATAAAAGGTTGAAACTGAGACATGCCATCTTAAGCTGACTTGGTGATTGTCTTTGGGACCAAATTCAGGTTTGCAATTTTTCTGTCCGTGGGTGCTAACAAAGTAACTTGCTTGTAATTCCCAGTTGTGACTCCCTGCCAGCTTCTGCCATTGATTTAGGTCATTATGGTCGCATAAGGTGCTACATTGCAGTCAGTGCTTCACATTGAATCTACAGTCTTCACCTCTCTTTCACCCTGATTGAGTGAGCACGCAAACTCACACACCATGTGACTAGTATTCATGGCTGTAAATGGGCAGGTTATTGAAGTCAGAGCAATCTTATTCTGCAGAGCAGTGACCTGAATGCCATCTGGGAATAAGGCCATGGAGTCTTGCAGCGTGGAGACAAGCCGTTCAGCCCAACTTGCTCGCACCGACCAACATGCGCTACCCAGGCAGAGGGGCGACACAGCGGCACAGCGGTAGAGTTGCTGCCTCACAGCGCCAGATACACGGGTTCCATCCTGTCTACGGTGCTGTCTATACAGACTTTGTCCGTTCGCCCCCTGACCATGTGGGTTTTCCCCGGGTGCTCTGGCCTCCTCCCACGCTGCAAAGACGTTGTGGATTGTAGGTTAATTGGCCTCGGTCAAGGTTTTAAATTGTCCCCAGTGTGTAGGGGAGTGTTAAGGTGCGGGGATCGCTGGTCAGCGAGGGCTTGGTGGGCTGAAGGGCCTGTCTCCGTGCTGTATCTCTAAACTAAGAATGGGCAGGGAGTGCAGAGGAGATATTCTCCCAATGGTATGGATGGTGGATGTTCCTCGGGGAAAGGGGTGAGGTGTGCACTTTGGTTAGAGTTGTGTCTGGGGTCATGGACGGCGCCCAGTTTTATCTCCTGGATTGACACAAAAAGCTGGAGTAACTCGGCGGGACAGGCAGCAACTCTGGAGAGAAGGAATGGGAGATGTTTCGGATCGAGACCCTTCTTCAGACATGGATTACATTGCATGGAAACATAACTTCTGAAAGAGTACTCCAATACCAGTGGCTGAATCGCCTGTTGGTCTTTCCTTAAGCAACATGATGACTTTACTTGACCTTTTAGCTTTAGTTTGTTAGTTTTAGAGATACAGCGCGGAAACAGGCCCTTCGGACCACCACATCCGCGCCGACCAGCGATCCCCTCACACGAACGCTATAACACACACACTCGGGGCAATTTACAATTGTACCAAGCCAATTCGACTGCAAACCTGAACGTCTTTAGAGTGTGGGAGAAAACCCGTAGATCTCGGAGAAAACCCACACAGGTCGCGCGGGAAAGTACAAACTCCGTACAGACAGCACCCGTAGTTAGGATGGACCCCCGGTCTCTGGCGCTGTGAGCCAGGAGCTCTACCGCTGCGCCACCGTGCCGACTTCTTGTTTCAAGTTCAATGGCCATTCATTGGCACTCGTCGAGGTTGAGAGCTATGTTGAAGCAGACACAAAATACTGGAGTGACTCAGCGCGACAGGCAGCATCTCTGGAGAGAAGGAATGGGTGACGTTTCGGGACGAGAGCCTTCCTCAGACTGATGCTGACTGGAATTGTTCTGACCTTGTCCCTCATTAAAGTCAGAGTGCCAGGGAGATACACAGCACAGAAACATGCTCTTTGGCCCACTCAAGGCAGCTGACCTCAACCGCTCATTTACTCTCATCCTACATTAAATCATCTTTTCCTCCATTTCATTATCAGTTCCACAATCCCGACTGGGAATTTTGCAGCGGTACAGATGCCTGATTCTGCTCTAATTCGAGTCATGGGCAGCATAGACACAGGCGCTCCAGCCAAACTCAACCATGACAACTAAGATGCTCCATCTAAACTAATCCTATTTTCCCACATTTGGCTTATATCAATCTCAACCTTTCCTATCCATGTACCTGTCCAAGAGTATTTGAAATGCTGTTAGATTACCTGCCTCAACTACCTCCTCTGGCAGATCGTTCCACATACCCACCACTCCCTGAGTGATAAAGATTCCCCTCAAGTTCCAATTAAATCTTTCCCTTCTCAACATGAACCTATGTCCTCTGGATCTTGATTCCCCCTACCCTGTCTATCCCCTCATGACCGTATACACCTCTGGAAGATCAGCCTCGGCCTCCTGTGCTCCAAGGAATAAATTCCTAACCTGCCCAAGCTTTCCCTACAGCTCAGGCCCTTGTGTCCTGGCATTATCCTTCTCTGCTCATATTCGAGCTTAATGACACCCTTGCCAGAGCAGGGTGACCAAAACTGAGCCGAGTATTCAAAATCGTAAGATGTTGGTTGGGCCACGTTTAGTGTTGTGTTTAGTTTTGGACACCATGTTATAGGAAAGATGTTGTCAAGCTGGAAAGGGTGCGGAGAAGATTCACGAGGATGTTGTCGGGACGCGAGGGCCTGAGCGATAGGGAGAGGTTGAGCAGGCTGGGACACTATTCCTTGGAGCGCAGGCGGACGAGAGGTGATCATTTAGAAGGGTACAAAATCGTGAGAGGAATAGATCGGGAAAATGCACAGTGTGGGACATGTTGGTCAGTGTGGGCAAGTTGGCTAATGGGCCTTTGTCCACACTGTATAGCTCAATGACTCTATGACTCTAAGTTCAGCCTCACCAATGTCTTGTAGTGTAACGTCCCAAATGCTATACTCTATATACCCTAAATAAAGGCCAATGTATCAAAAGCCTTCTTTACTACCCAATCTACTTGTGACGCCACTTTCGGGGATTTGTACTCCTACAACTGCTCTACAACGCTCCCCAGAGCCCTGCCATTCACTAAGATGGTCCGGCCTTGTTTTGACTTCCCAAAATGGAACATCTTGCCATTTACCTGTATTAAACTCCATTAGCCATTGAAGGGCTTGCTTTCCCAGCTGATCAAGACCCTGCTTCATTTTTCAATAGCCACTTTCTACGAAACCACCCACTTTAGTCTCAGCTGCGAACGTACTAATTATGCCTTGCACATTCTCATCCAAATAGTTGATATAAACCACAAACAGCAATGGGCCCAGCACTGATCCCTGGGGCACACCATTAGTCATGGGCCTATGGTCTGAAAATTAGAGTCTTGGGCAATTTATTCACCAGCAGGAGGAAAAGCAAGCAAGTCCAACCATGCTCGCAATAAGCATCTGTACAAGTGTGGTTTCCAGCTGCCTAGGGAGTAAGGATGTGAAGGCGGGCTGGGACATCTCTGGGGAGGGCGGCATGGAGGCGCAGCGGTAGAGTTGCAGCTTCACAGCGCTTGCAGCGAACCCGAGTTCGATCCCGACTACAGGTGCTGTCTGTACGGAGTTTTGTACGTTCTCCCCGTGACCTGCGTGGGGTTTCTCCGAGATCTTCATTTTCCTCCCACCCCCCTATGTAGGTAAATTGGATTGGTCAATGTAAAAATTGTCCCGAGTGTCCCTAGTAGGATTGTGTTGATATGCAGGAATCACTGGTTGGCACAGACCCGATAGGCCGAAGAGCCTGTTTCTGCGCTGTATCTCTGTAAGACTAAAAACTAAAACTAAAATTTCTATTTCATGCCATTGAACGGAGAGGTTGATTGCAAGTAATGGGAGTAAGAAGTGGAAGGGATACAAGTTGGAATGTCACCTCATTACTACTTGTCAAAGTGCTGCGTTATAATCCAGTTATGTTGCTGGATCTCAACAATGCAGAAGCCAGGGCCACTAATCCAGTGTTTAAGAAGGAACTGCAGAGTCTGAAGAAGGGTTTCGACCCGAAACGTTGCCTATCTCCTTCGCTCCATAGATGCTGCTGCACCCGCTGAGTTTCTCCCGCACTTTTGGCGGCCACTAATCCAGTAACATGAATTCAAAACCCAGGTCAGATGGACAATTCAAACCCACCTACTTATACCAAAACTGGATTGGTGTAAAATGGTGATATTGCTATGAAGACCCAAGTGATGGTCAAACTGGCGAGGCATTGCGGGGTCTGCGTGACACACACTGCGCCGATAATGTGCCAGGCATGATGCTACTAGTGGGGCATTAATCTTATTAAAACGCAGAAATGGCTTGATTTGTAATGACCACCTTTGTATGTCGGAGAGCGGGCAGGGCCGTCAGAGAGCTACCCATTGGGGCTGCCAAGAAGGAAGGTTGACCTAGAGGGGAAGGAGATTGTGGTCCTGCTGCCAGGCAGTAGATAGGGCTGTTCGGTGACGTTTTGTAACGTTGCTTGCACCAGATCGTGGCGACACTTGTGTACTGCCTGGTGAGATCTGCTGTATGATTCGTTGTAGGCAAAACAGAGCATTTCACTGCACCTACGTACATGTGACAATAAAGTATCATCGAATCATTGAATCCAGTCGAGCTAACGAAATCCTAGCCTTAAACAAAAACATTCATCTTTTCTCAGGTTTCGTGGATTGGGAGGTAAACAGCTGCTTCTCACCACTGGCGCTCGGTCTCTGAACCATCTGCTGGCTGGATAAGAGAAGGTTTGAGGAGGGAGTCTCGTCCCCACTGAAGAACAGCCTCTGCTCCACCCATCTCAATTGCACAAAGCTGCCAATTCAGATTAAGAAGGGTTCATGGTGTTAAAGTGCATCGTCATTCCGACTGGCATGTGACAAATGTCTTACGCAAGATGCAGTGAATGTGGGTGATGGTGCGAGTGGTTGCACGAGTGTATGGGCGTGTGGGGATCTCTGTCCGTGAAGGACACTATACGAGTAATAAGGGTGTAATCTTTGTTGTTGAGAAGGTGTGAACATATATAAATGTGTGTCTGCAAGTGTACCTGTAGAAGCCTAAGTGTGTGCATGGTGTGTCTGTGTGTTTGTCTGCATTTTTCTGTGTGTGTGTGTGTTTATTTGTGTGTATCCAAATGAGTGCGCCTCAGTGTGCTTACGGTGCGTGTGTGTATGTGCACGTGTACGTACGTGTGTAGTGTATGTGATTTTGTCTGCGTGTGTTTTAATGGCAAGTAAATGGATGTGAGAATGCATGTGTGTGTGTGTGTGTGTGTGTGTGTGTGTTGTGTGTGTGTGTGTGTGTGTGTTTGTGTGTTTATGTGAGTGTGTGTGTGTGTGTGTTTATGTGAGTGTGTGTGTGTGTGTGGGTGTGTGCGTGTGTGGGTGTGTGTGTTTGTGTGTGTGAGTGTGGGTGTGTGTGTGTGTGGGTGTGGGTGTGTTTGTGTGCTTGTGTGAGTGTGTGTGTGGGTGTGTGGGTGTGTGTGTGTGTGCTGTGTGTGTGTGTGTGTGTGTGTGTGTGGGCGTGTGTGTGGGTGTGTGTGCGTGTGCGCGTGTGTGGGTGTGTGTGTGTGCATGTGCGTGTGCGTGGGTGTGGGTGTGTGCGTGTGCGTGTGCATGTGCGAGTGTGTGTGCGAGAATGTGTGTGCAAGTGTGTTATTAGCAAGATACATTCTGCAACTCACAGGCCAGAAAGAATGGTGGAGTCCGATTCAATTGTTACTTTCAAAAGGGAAGTGAGTATGTGCTTACAAAGGAAATAAAAAAATCAAGGGAGAGGGTGGGACGGGCTCATTCTTTCAATGAGGCATCACCAGGGGACATGTCAGATGGCTTCCTTCTGTGCTGTGCAATTCCCTGGTCCTGGATAAACCCTTTCAGAGTTGGCTGAGAAGACACTCTACTAGCAAGTCACCACCCAGTCCCCGGAGCTGCATACTCCCGCCTCTACTCAGTTGCAGATTTTCCCCATGCTGAGTAGCTTCCTGCAGAGTGAACCTCTTTCGTTGGCAAACGCCCGATCACTGCACGGAGGTGGAAGGGGGGGAGGGGAGGGGGGCTGGGTGTCGCTGAGGAACACCAGAACACCAGACGAAGCTTTCAGAAGCCTCTGCCTCTCCCCTTTTCTCACTGTCCTCTCCCCCCTCCCCGCCCCGCAGTGAACACAGCTCAGTCCATCACAGGTACTGACCTTCCCACCATCGAAGGCATTTACAGGAGTCGCTGCCACAATAAGGCAGCCAGCATCACCAGAGACCCAGACCGCCCTGGCCACACACTCATTTCACACCTGCCACCGTGAAGAAGAGAAGAAAAGATAGGAGCCTGTAAACTGTACTGTCCAGGTTGAGAAGCAGCTTCTTCCCTACAGCCATCACCCTATTAAACACTACAACCTCCAAATAGGCTCTGAACAATGTAGACTTGGAGGCCTTATTTATTTATTTACACCGTTATTGCAACTCTACCACTGTGCCGCTGGGCCGCCCTGCCGATATTGTCAATCAGTGAAATAAATTGCTCTGATTTTCAGGAAAATGGTTGTGCGTTTTAAAGGTCAGAAGAAGGATTTTGCTGATCTTTTTCTCTCACCAAAAAGAACCAGCCCCCATGAACCCTCTCTGCAATTCTCCTCTCAAAATATTGCCTGCTCGCTTTAATGCTCGAGACATTGTATTACGGCTCTGCAGATTTTACATTTGATCTCTTTTTTCATTCCCCCTTGGCCGCTCACATTAGAGAGGAGCGCAGCGGTAGAGCTGCTGCCTTACAGCACTTGCAGCACCAGAGACCCGGGTTCGATCCCGACTGCGGGTGCTGTCTGCACAGAGTTTTACCCGATCTCCCCATGAGCGCGTGGGTTTTCGCTGAGATCTTCGGATTCCTCCCACATTCAAAAGACATACAGGTTTGTAGGTTAATTGGCCTGGTATAAATGTAAAATTGCCCCTTGTGTGTGTAGGATAGTGTTAATGAACGAGGATTGTTGGCCGTGCGGACTGGGTGGGCCGATGGGCCTCTTTCTGCGTTGTACCTCTAAACTAAACTAAAGACGAATGGGATTTCATCGTTATATGAAACCCGCATACATCTCAGGAATGTTACTTGCTTCTTTTCAGCAAAAGATTGGCTGTTTCTGGCGAGTATGCAGCGATGGTTTCGTGCATAATCACACATTGCTTCAGCGAGGCTTCAAGCAGGAGATTTTTATTTTGGCAAAAAATGTGCTCCGAGGGTAGCATAATGAGGTAAGCAGCCTTATCATCCTGGGGAAATGAAGCACTGTTAACGAGTTTGCAGGATTTATACATCTTAATCCCTAACAAGCTGAAAGTGTGAGACAAAACTAAATTAACAGCTGAGGTGTAAAGGTTTTATCTGTATACCAAGCAGTTTCCAAACCAAGCTTCTCCAAAGGCCTCAGCAATTTCTTTGGCCAAGCAAACACATAAATCTTATCTTTCTTGAGTTGTGTGATGTACCCGAGTCCCGTCAGGCATATCTAATAACTCCTGAATCAAAATAGATAACTTTAATGGCCAGGAATGTGAAAAAGTATACGCTCCTCAGGCCCAGCAGATAGTGGCAGCTGGTAGGGCTGCTGCCTCACAGTGCCGGAGACCCGGGTTCGATCCCGACATCGGGTGCTGTCCGTGTGGAGTTTGCATGTTCTCCCACGTGACCCCGCGGGTTTCCTCCGGGTGCTGCGGTTTCCACCCATATCCCAAAGACGTGCGGGATTGTCGATTAATTGGCCTCTGTAACTTGCCCCCAGTGTGTAGGGGAGTGGATGGTAAAGTGGGGTGACATAGAAGTAGTGTGAACGGGTGATCTGTGGTTGGCGTGGAGTCGATGGGCCGAAGGGCCTTTTACCATCACTCAAAATTAAAGCTAAAAAACCTAAAATCAAAAACGCCAGCTCTCAAACCCGGAACATAGAATCCAACAGTACAACACAAGAACAAGCCTTACAGCCCACGATGAACCCTGCATATCCATCGGCCTACCCAAATGTCTCCTAAATGCTAGGAACCCCAGTATCACACCGAATATAAGCTCATTGCCAGAAGACTATCTCAGTTACGAGTAGACAAAAATGCTGGAGAAACTCAGCGGGTGAGGCAGCATCTATGGAGCGAAGGAAATAGGTCTCAGTCATGGCTGTATGCCAATTGATAGATTCAAGATTCAAAATAGTTTATTGTCATGTGTCCCAGATAGGACAAGCAATGATCAAATTCCAGCAGGTAAACTGGGCAGCTACTGAACATCATGAAAGGAAATCATCACTGGACTCCTGGAGATACTGAATTCTATGATAAACCCAGCAGATATAGAACATGGATAGGTGGCGTTTTGATTCCCTCAATGTCCGGAAGCAATTAAACTATTCTTTCAAATATAAGCAGCAACTGGACCTCCGTAGCCCCTTTGCAGAGGGTATTTAAAAGATTCACTGGCCTCAGGGCAAAGAAATATCTTCTCATCCCTACCTAGAATGGCTGTCCTCTTATTTTTGAGAATGCCACCCCTGGTTCTATGTAACTCAATTGGGGGAAACATCATATCTTTCAAGTTTCATCACACTTACAGTATATGCGTTTCAATGAGACCACCTCACTTTCTTCTATACCGAAGGCAGCACAGACCTAATACAATCTCTCCTCAGCAATCGTCGCAATCATCCTGATGAACCTTTGTGTGCAATCCTTCCATCACCAAATACAACCTTCTTGGGGAAGGGAGACCAGAGCAGTGCGTAATATTCCAGGTGCAGTCTCACCAGGGCCTGATTATAATCGCAAGGGGATGTCTTTCTTCTTGTGCTCAAGTGTATCTGCGCAATAACATTCAGCGATCCCAAAACAAACCATCTGCTATTAATCCAGTTCCTTAACTGGAGACTTTCAGGTACCCAGATTGCTAAGTGGGGCCCACACGGTGAATGATAGGGCTCTGGGAAGTGACGTGGAGCAGAGGGATCTAGGAGTGCAGGCACTTAGTTCCTAGAAGGTGGCATCATACTGGGTAGGGTGGTCAAAACGGTTTTTGCCACAATGGCTTTCATTATTCAGAGTGTCGCGTATAGAGGTTGGGAGGCAGTTACATAAGATGTTGGTGAGGCTGCATTTAGAGTATTGTGTTCCGTTCTGGGCACCATGTTACAGGAAAGTTATTGTCACGTTGGAAAGGGTGCAGAGAAAATTTACCGACTGCAGAACCAACCAATTTCCGTCTACTCACACACTCCTCCGCTCATCCTTACCCTTAACAACTTCTCCTTCGACTCCTCCCACTTCCTCCAAATCCGAGGCGCAGCTATGGGCACTCGCCTGAGCCTTAGCTATGCCTGCCTTTTTGTAGAGTATGTCGAACAATCACTGTTCCAGGCGTACCCTGGCCCTATCCCCGAACCTCCTCTGCTACAAAACCATCCCCTCCCCAGATGCTTTCTCCCGCAACCGCAGGATATGCGACACCTGTCCCTTTACCTCCCCCCTCGACTCCATTCAAGGACCCTGGCAGTCTTTGCAGGTGAGGCAGAGGTTCACTTGCACCTCCTCCAACCTCATCTACTGTATCCGCTGTTCCAGGTGTCAACACCTGCATATCGGTGAGACCAAGCGCAGGCTCGGCGATCGTTTCGCTCAGTCCGCCTTAACTTACCTAATCTCCCGGCTGCTCAGCACTTTAACTCCCCCTTTCTGTCCTGGGCCTCCTCCATTGTCAGAGTGAGGCCCAGCGCAAATTGGAGGAACAGCACTTGATATTTCATTTGGGTAGCTTACACCCCAGCGGGTGTAAGCATTGACTTCTCTAACTTCAAGTAGCCCTTGCTTTCCCTCTCGCTCCATCCCCTCCCCTTTCCCAGTTTTACTTTAAGACCCACCAGCCTTACTGTCTCCAACTACATTCTATCTCTGTCCCCCCCCCTCGCCTGACATCAGTCTGTGGAAGGGTCCCGACCCGAAATGTCACCCATTGCTTCTGTCCAGAGGTGCTGCCTGTCCCGCTGAGTTACTCCAGCATTTTGTGTCTACCTTCGATTTAAACCAGCATCTGCAGTTCTTTCCTACAGAATTACAAGGATGTTACATAGAAACATAGAAAATAGGTGCAGGAGGAGGCCGTTCGGCCCCTCGAGCCAGCACCACCAGGACTTTCCCCTGCAGGGACATGTTGCCAGGTCTCGAAGGTCTGAACAATTGGGGGAGGTTGAGCAGGCGAGGGCTTCATTCCTTGGACTGCAGGAGGATGAGGGGTGATCTTATAGAGGTGAATAAAATATCGAGGACGGGCCACGTGGGAGTCGGAGGACGTACCGCTGTGAACAACGGAGGACCCAGCGTGGAAGGACCGCTTAGCCTAGATTAGAGGAATAGAGAACCAGAGGGCATAGGTGTAAGGTGATGGGGGAAAGATTTTATAGGAATCTGAAGGGTAACTTTTTCACACAAACAATAATGGGTGATTGGAACAAGCTGCCGGTGGGGGAGGGGTAGTTGAGGCTGGGACTATCGCAACATTTAAGAAGCAATTAGACAGGTGGATGGATGGGACAGGTTTAGAGGGATATGGGCCAAATGCAGGCAGGTGGGGCTAGTGTAGATGGGACGTGGTGCTTGGTGTGGGCAAGTTAGGCCAAAGGGCCTTTCCACACTCTATTGCTGTCCTCCTGTCTGGTTTCTGAGATAAAGAGAGCAGATTATTTTGGATGGAAATATCACTGCGATGCAGCTTTTGAAAGTATTTTGGAATCACACACTGCTCGACAAGTCTGTGCTTAGCACCAGGGCCGTGCATGTGGGATTATATTTCAACAACATCACTGTCGGGTTTGGTTTAGTGGTTACTGAGACGGTTTTGGCAGGCGCGCACAAACGGGTCCAATGTCATCCTGAACATGCTTTGTAAGTGTATCCAATTAAAAGCTTGTTTACACAGTAGGCCCCTTTTGCAAGGAAATCCCCTGGTCATATGTCATACCGTCCCTATCTCTTCCCCTCCCGCACCGTCCTACCCCACATACCATCCTGGGTGTATTTTTAATGTCCTGGGTCAGTTTGTTGCCGTTTCCTCTTTCCTGAGGGAAGATCTGAGGCTGAGCTCATACCAAATGTGGAAGGGAGGGACTGTGTCCTTTAGTTTAGTACTTTAGTTTAGAGATACAGCATGGATGCAGGCCCTTCTGCCCACCATGTCCCCATCGACCTGTGTTCACCCTGCACACGAGCACTATCCCACACACACAAGGGACAATTTGCAATTTTACTGAAGCCGATTGACCTACAAACTTTCACGTCTTTGGAGGGTGGGTGGAAACCGGAGCACCCGGAGAAAACCCACGCAGG
The DNA here is from genome assembly GCA_035221665.1 of Okamejei kenojei. NCBI lineage: Eukaryota > Metazoa > Chordata > Chondrichthyes > Rajiformes > Rajidae > Okamejei > Okamejei kenojei. The sequence continues at coordinate 18,676,474 of CM069146.1, forward strand.
TCACAAACTCCGTACAGACAGCACCCGCAGTCAGGATGGAACCCGGGTCTCTGGCGCTGAGGCAGCAACTCTACCGCTGCGCCACAATGCCACCCAATCAGAGGATGGTGTCCTATTCCAAAATCAATGATATGTTCAGATAATATCGACCACTCAGCTGGAGGGAAAACTGTTTCCCCGCAATCTTTCACTTGCTCGCAGTTCCCACCGGTTTCCAGGGCCCAGTCGAAGGGCTGAGGTGAAGTTACTAGATGTGGCTCAGCAGTACAGTTAGTTTAGTTTAGTTTAATATTGCCCCTTGTACGGAGGTGCAGCGAAAAGCTTTTGTTTGTGGTGTGCTACCCATGTGGAGTCCTTGCATCCAGAGATACAATGAATCTCCCCTTCATCGTCCACCAACTCCAAGAGAAATGCAGAGAACAATAACTATCGTTGCACATGACTGGGTGGGCAGCTCGGACAGGCACACGTGTCCCGGCGGGCCGTGGCCTGCAGGGGTCGAGATCGAACCTGAACCACTGGAGCTGTGGGGTAGCAGCTCCGTTAGCCCCACCGCCCTGTCACCCGGGGGAAGGGAATGCTGCCTGGAGACTGGGGTGTGCGAGGTTGCTCATTCATAACAGCTGGGCAAACATTCCCAGTGCTGCATGGTTCCGTTCCATGGAGAGGCTGAAGACAAGGGTCCGACGGAAGCTTTCAAAGCCGTAACGCGGAGCCGCAAGATGGGGGGAGAGGGCGTTCAAGGAGAGGGATTTCCAGTTTGCAGACCTATGATGCCACAAGGAAGGAGGCTGGGATATTCCCTTACATTCTTCCCTGGGCCAACTGAAATAGGCGGGATAGACTTAAAATGTTGGAGTAACTCAACGGGTCGGGCTGCATCCCTGGAGAACATGAATAGATGATGTTTCGGGTCGGGACCTTTCTTCACCCTTGGTCTGGAAAAAGGATCAAAATGTCCAAAATTCCAAAACGTCACCCATTCATTTTCTCCAGAGATGCTGCCCGACCCGCTGAGATACTCCAGCATTTAGTGTCTATCTTTGGTATAAACCAGCACCAGCAGTTCCTTTATATTGCATATAAGTGCGTAAGTTCATTCGTTATACGAGCAGCATTAGGCCATTTAGCCCATTAATATTCCGACATTCATTCATGGCTGATCTATCTTTTTCTCTCAACCCCATTCTCCTGCCTTCTCCCCGTGACCCCTGACACCCGTACTAATCAAGAGTCTATCAATCTCCACCTTAAAAAAAAACCCATTCATATGGCCTTCACAGCCTTCTGTAAAATACACAGGACTTGGGGCATCAATAGTTATTTAGTGGACAGCATGGCAATGTGTCTTTTCTTGTCGAACACATGGTGGTCATAATTATATTTGTCCCACCAGGCTCAATGACAGAGGCACGTTTCCCATTGAGGAGATGTGAACATTTGACTGGATTAAAAATAGATGCAGCATGGGCCCAGCAGCAGCAAATCCAGGGGCTCATATCACCAAAGAGACACCCATGGAGCACCCGACTATTCTTGGAGCGTGCACTGCTCAGGTATTTGGCTCTTTTTTTTCAGGCTGGCTCTCAAGCACTAATGACCAAGGGCTGACGTTTAACCCCATTTTTGCCATAGCCCTTCTTGTATTTCCGTCGTCAGGACAAATAAAAGCAGGCTTATTGTTTGGAAATTGCTGGCACGTGGATTCAGCGATACAGCGAGTGAGCGCACAAAGTGGCGAACACTGCCCAGTCCATCGCGGGTACTGGCCTCCCCACCCTCAACCGGATCCACAGGAGTCGTCGTCTCACAAAGAGGCAGCCACCCTGGCCACACTCTCATTTCACTCCTGCCATTGGGAAGAAGACATAGGAACCTGAAAACTGTAACGTCCAGGTTCAGGAACAGCTTCTTCCCTTCAACCATCAGGCTATTAAACACTACAACTTCTAAATAGGCTCCAAATTATATACAGTATATAAACAGTGTGTGTGTGTGTGTGTGTGTGTGTGTGTGTGTGTGTGTGTGTGTGTGTGTGTGTGTGTGTGTGTGTGTGTGTGTGTGTGTGTGTGTGTGTGTGTGTGTGTGTGTGTGTGTGTGTGTGTGTGTGTGTGTGGAGATATATGAAATATAGTATCATATATATAAAACTTTTTTGTTGTTTATTGTGGGTTTCACAGAGTCGTCTATCTGTTGTGCTGCTTCAAGTAAGCATTTCATTGTTCAGTTTCGGGACATATGACAATAAAACACTCTTGACTCCTGACAGCATTGTGCAGGAATGCGCTGTGTCGCTAAGGCAATCCAATTGTGTGAGTGGGGATGATATGGGTGCCAAAGGCTCGATATAGATCAGTGGATTACTCATCTGAAATCTCCAGTCTCTCTAATGAGCCAACATTTCACTTAAATGCATCAAGATGTACGTTATATGACTGCCTCCCCTCCACGCCCCCTTCGAGTCCCCAAACTGCAGCCTCCTGCAGGTGCTCAGCATCAGATGAGGACTGCTGAACACATGTCTGCGTCCCACCAAGGCCGTATCTACTTTCCCACCTTTGAGAGGCAGACTGCTCCAACAGGAAGGGACAGACAGATCCCAGTCGAATGCCTCTCATACCCAGACGCACTTTCCAGTGGAGACCACCAGAGAGGAAAGAGTGAGAGGGGTCTGATTCTGTTCTCCCTTTAGCCCTAATAATCGGAACTTGTCTGCAAATCAAACCTTCAACACTGCAAGACCTTGCAAGGAATTGCACTGGTTTTAAGTACTGGAGTAACTCAGCGGGTCTGGCAGCATCTCTGGAGAACAAGGATGGGCGACGTTTCAGGTCAGGACTCTTCTTCAGATCTTTCGACCACTGTTCAAGACTCTGGAGTGCTATCGAAACTGAATACAGCAGACCATTCAGACCATTCAGTCTGACCGACACATGCTACACCACCCACAACGCTAAACTGCAAACCATCTTTCCTCATCTAGTTATCAGCATAACCTTTTGTTCAGGGCCCCGACCCAAGACGACACCTATCCATGTTCTCCAGAGATGCTGCCTGACCCGCTGAGTTACTCCGGTATTTTGTGTCCCCTTTTTGCAAATGTGAACTTCAATGGATAAGCTGGGCCACAGAGTCTGTATATGTGCCGTCTGACTCTTTGACTCCATCTGTTTTGTCTCTGTACGGTACCAGCAAGTGTCAGGGACACATTACTGGTTTCATTAGTAATTTACGCTCCTCATGTCATGATCTAGCTTGCACATCTGCACATTGACAGACCTGGAGCACTTATTGAGAGACGGTGGGAGAAGTCCATTTAATCCAGTGATACAAGGCTGCCTCTTTCTTCATTCACATACTTTTTATTTTGTGGTCCTGTGATGCACTTCCTTTTCAGTTAGATAGCTAGTTCCCTTTGGAATGGTGCCACTGAATCTGGTTGTCTCCTTATCGGGCTGTGCAATGTACAATTCATACCGTTATTCCTTACTTGGCGTCAGGATAACTTATTTGGCATGGTAATTGTAAACAGCACTCAAGACATGAGGGCCTGGACGTTCACCAGAAGTAATAGGATGGACTGCCATATGCGATATTCATTGTCTGGGCCTAGAGTAAAGTGAGAAGGAGATGGTGAAAGAGGCGCCCAACTCTTTCATGCTGACCAAGATGCTCCATCTAAACTAGTCACGTTTGCCCAACCTTTGCAACTGCTGGAGTTGCCTTCTTGTGGGCGAGAGGATGACCACTTCCATCTCAAATGGATGCAAAAGGCCAAATCGCATTATTTGATGAGGTTTAGAGGGAATTTTCCTGCGGTGCAACTAATGCGTATTTCTCAACCATACCCAGAAGCATCCGGAGATAGAAATCCATTCTTGGTTGAATCCACTTCATGCAAATACATTAAAAGGGGGCTAAGTGTGGAAGTAAAATTCTGCTTCTTGTTTTATGCTTTAGAATTCCAGCTTATTTCTACCCCGTCACTTCCTCATTAACATGTTGCTGTTTCTGCGATCTTGCTGTGCACACTTCAAAAAGGTTGAGTTGCTGCCTCACAGCGCCAGAGACCCGGGTACGATCCTGACTACTGATGCTGCCTGTATGGAATTTGTACATTCTGGACCGTGTGGGTGTTCCGGTTTCCTCCCACACTCCAAAGACATGCAGGCTTGTAGGTTAATTTGCTTCTGTAAATTGTCCCTAGTGTGTATTTGGGATGCGAAAGTGGGATAATGTAGAACTAGTGCGCAGCGTGGAATTGGCGGGCCCAAAGGCCTGTTTCCATGCTGTATCTCTAAACTAAACTAAACGGATATTGTGGGCTGAAGGGCCTGTTCCTGTGCTATACATGTTACATGTTGTCCTCCTACGTTCTATGTTTGATGCAGAGTCAGAGCTTACTTGCAGCAGTGGTTTAATTCTCACAGTGCGAGCAGCATCTCCACCAGGTGACCAGCAGTTGAGTCAGCTTTCACTTCACCACCTGAGCGTAAGGGCTTGGCTTTGTACCGGACCACAGACTTCCGACCACAGTCAAGCTGTTGAGATGCTCAGCAATCCAATGACTCATCGTAATAAGGGAGAAGCCAAACCTCAGCCCGACCCAACACTTCTATTTCATTCTGCTCGCCCAAGAAATGCACAGTGCACTGTTCCTTGTATTTGCTCTCTAATTATTCCCAAACAATTCCCTCCCGTTTCCTCAGGTAAGGGGGGGGGGGGGGGGGATAGTCAGAGTGGGCTGAACACGGGACAAGTACTGAATTTTCAGAGGCCAGTAGCACCATCCATTGGACAATGGAAGCCCCAGCAACTAGAGTTTAGATTTACAAAGTGGAAGCAGGCCCCACCAAGTCCTCGCCGACCAGTGATCACCTCTGTACACTAGCACTATCCTACACACTAGGAACAATTTACAATTTTTACCAAAGCCAATTAACCTACAAACCTGTACAGCTTTGGAGTGTTGGAGGAAACCGGAGCACCTGGAGAAAACCCACGCGGTCACGGGGAGTGCGTACAAACTCCATTCAGACAGCACCCGTAATCAGGATCGACCTCGGTTCCCTGGCACTGGAAGGCAGCAACTCTACATCTGCGCCACACCCAACTCTATTCTCCAAAGATCGACACAAAGTGCTGGAGTAACTCAGCGGGTGAGGCAGCGTTGGAGAAAAGAGATGGGTGACGTTTCGCGCAGAACCCTTCTTCAGACTGAAAGCAGGGGGACGGGCCGGGGAGGGGGGAAAGCTAGACGTCACAGGGAAACAGGGCCATTCCCACCTTTGCTCCTCAGGCAACATGGTGAAAACATCGACACCTTTTTCTTACTGCCGCTGAGAAACAAATACGGAAGTATTCGCTGAAAGTGAGATCGAAAATATGATCCCCAAGTCTGGAATTGGATGCTGTGGCTCAGTAGATTTCAAAAGGACGGTGAGAGAAACAAAGCAATTATAGACTGTTGGCCTGACATGGGTAGTGGGGAAGTCCAGACCCAGGGGTCACATGGACAGGATATGGGTAGACCACTTAGGACTGAGTTGATGAGAAGTTTCCTCATCTGGCCCGAGCCTGCGGCCTGCCCCCTTTCCAGGGTTATTCCGTGCCCGGGCGGTACTAGAAAGGGACTACGTGCTGTCCACGGGCACCGTGCGGGGTTTCCGGGACCACTGAACACCGCGGAGGGTGGAATGTATCCTCAATAAGGATGGGGAAATAGTTATGTCATATTTAAGAATATTTGTTTTATTTGTATTGTGGTGGTGGATTTGTTTGTATTTTTGTCTGTATTTTTGTAAATAGTTGATTTAAATTATTTTTGGTTTAAAAAAAAAGTGGCGATTCTATGAGTTTTCTACCATCGAATCATTAAATATAAATCATTAAATATATTCAAGAAAGGGCTAACTAATTGCACCATCTGCATTCATATCCAATTCTTTAATATACATCTCAAACAGCAAGAGATCCAGTATGATCGCTAAATGCACGTAACACCAAATTCCAGTCAGAAAATCATCCTTACACCACTTGCCAAGGATATTTCATGGCCCTTTTTTGGCCTCCTAATTTCTTTCTTAATTTCTGTCCTGCACGCTCTCAATATCTCTGATATTAAGAAAGACTCCCTTGGTCCCAGTTGCATTTTCCTGCCATTTATTTCTTTTTGCTCCCCGATAAAATCTTTAATGTCCTTTGTCAGCCAGTATTCCCTGAACTTTCCATCTTTGCCTTTCAACCTCCGTGGAACCTGTTGGCCCTGAACTCTTACGACTCCCCTCTACAATAAAAGTACCCCTAGTTTGTTGGATGTTTTATCACCAGTATCTTCTCCCAATTTATTTTGCCAGGTTCTCTCCTTCGCTGTTATAGTCAGCCTTCCCCCTAATTCAAGACTTTATTTGCAGACCTACCTTATCCCTTTCCATAACTAGAGTTGAAAATAATTAAATAATTCATATTATTCATGGTAGTTCATTGAAAAATGAAACGGCTAATTAATCCACCTTAAGACGTTTAACATGGCAAATACTATTTAAAACACTGTTATTAATTAAAATAAAGTTGAAACAAAAACAAACCACTTACCTTCACTTGCCGCTTTAATTAAAGTTGGTGACCCCTTAAAGTGAATGTGGCTGCAACAGTTAAATATCAGCCACAGTTGGGTTGTGTTTTAATATTGTACTTGGGCAGGTCACTCATTCTATGTATTCCGGATGCCAAAATTTCATTAGGGTCATGGGGGGGACTCACAACAAGAAGTGCCTGGTAAAATTATCCAAGTGACGCAACATGACCTGGAAGCTGGCGTTAACGTGCTTTGCCCGAGGTCAAAATCATTGAATTTAACACCGCAATGTCAATGAATTTTCCAGGCAAAGTTATTGAACCTTTACCAGCAGTTCCCCAGCTGGGCGCATCCAATGCATTTGTTTGGACTTCATTCTATCAGCATGGAGACCCCTCAAAACCTCTAGTACAATGTCACAACTCGATCCCTCCAACCGCACCCACCAAATAACATTGAAAGCCAACAAAACTGAGGCGATAAAATAATCACAGATACAGTCAACTTGCGAAGGTTTATTCTGGAAACCAAGAAAAGACTTGATTCTTGCAATGAAACGTGAGATTCTAAGTCACAACTTCAACCAGCACTGCAGTGAAAATGTACACACTAGCATCCTGCAGAGTGAAGGCATAACATTGAGACAGAGACACAAAGTGCTGGAGGAACTCAGCGGGCCAGGCAGCATCTGGAGTCTGAAGAAGGGTTCTGACCCGAAAGGTCCCCCATCCTTTTTTCTCCAGAGATGCTGCCTGACCCTCTAAGTTACCCCAACACTTTGTGTCTATCCTCAGTATAAACGGCAGGCCCGTTCCACACACAAGGACATGACATTTCCTATCCAGAGCTTGAGTAACTTGGTATATTAACACCACCAGATTGAAGACTCATAATTCTAAGGGCACAAACCCTAACTTCTGCAACCCCCATTCACAACCCCCCCCTGCCCCCCCCCCCCCCCCCCCCCCCCCCCCCCCCCCCCGCCCCCCCCTCCCCCCAATCCAAGTGCATCCATGTAAGCAAGGATTCAACCCTATGTGAGACCTGACCAGTTACAAGGTGTTTTTCACTAGTTTAACGCTAGCTTGGTGAAACCTTGCAGGTGCTGGCACCAGTCTGAACAAGGTCAGCTAATCATCAATGATGGTGAGAATCCTGTTACTAAGGCGGTGACTTGCACAGGGGACAAATCCATTACTGTTCATCGATTAAACGCAAAGTGATGATGTCTGTTTAAACCTTCAATTGTGCCAGTTTGCTTCTCCCTGTATTAACAACGTGAGCACCTTGTATTGGACTGGACACGGATAGAATGGCACAGCACACATTTGTATCCATTTGCTCAGAAATACACACACACACACACACACACACACACACACTGTCCCAAGACAAGGTTTCTAACCTTGGTGCAAACACTCCCCTGGGCAACTCTGTGACAGATTCCACGAAAAACGTGTTTGCAGTTATAACCCCTGCGAATAAGCTCTGGAAACAACTGTGGTCTTTGCCCTATAATTCTCAGGGCATGGAGCAAGGAAATTAATTGCAGTTAATAAAACACTGTGGGTTTTAATTGGAAATAAAGAGAGTCCTTGGAATGATCGTTGACAATGAATACATCTCTAACGTTTAGTTAAGGAGAAAGACTGCCCTGCCAGCTACACATGTAGCGTGAAATATTATTAATTTTCCAAATAATCTTGCTCCATTATAAAACAATGACTAACCCCCGTCTCCAGCCCTCAAAGCAACTGATAGTTCTACAGGCTACCACTCATTGCCTTTGTGAAGATAGCTCGATAAAACACCGCTTGCCTGGCCTTAAATCTTTGCCAAGTTGCCTCACAATGACACACACATTGCTTACCTTTAAAGGTGAGATAAACCCGGGGGGCATTCTGCTGGTGACCTCTTGTAGTGAAGCTCCACAGGGAAAGGACCAGGAACCAGGTAGCCAGAAGGTGACCCATGGCAACTGGAGCCAGCGATTACAAAGAACCAGGAGTCTTTAGACCTGCATCAGGATTGAGGTACAAAGGACAAGAAAAACATAATCCCTCATCAGTTGAGTGGTTAGGCAAACAGCTCAGTGGTGATTAAATCCAGCTTTTTGTGGGTTTGTTGATACGAGGCAGAGAAGGAGAGAAGTCTGAATACCATAGTAACTTTAATATCAGCGCAGGGAAAAATGAGGGAGGTGTTAGGGTGGGATGGAAGAAGGGCGGTGTCGGAGGGAGGGTTGGGAGGAGTGGACATATTACAAAAGAACAAAACCCCCTGTGCAGAAAGAAAAGCACAATGGCCTTGCAACAGAGTCAGGCCACAGCGTGAAAACAGTTATCAACGCAATAATTAATCATTGTTTGAAGCATTAGCTTCGGAACATGCAAATAATCCCTTTGAGTACATTAAGCAGATCTCAACTCCCGTACAAAAATAAACACTTATTATTGCTGCAAACCGGTCCCCTTTCCATTTTAATTCCAGCACTGCTCTCTGCACTAACAAAGCTGTTTTGTGAGTATAAATTCCTACTTAAAATAATATTATTTATAGCAGATGTGAACCTCCTTTAAAGGTGCGATTCTTTGAGGGGCGAGCGAGCTGCAGATATACAAGCAGGCTCCCTTGATGGTTAAGTGCCAGATCACCCTCTCCACCATCTCTCCAAAAATCCTGCAATTTTTCTTGTCGAATTCTAAATTCCCCAGACCGATAGATACGCCAACTCTGATAATGCATTTCACTGGGGATTTGAATCCCAGCCGAAGACTTGGGATGATTAGGGTTGCGAAGCAGGCTGTTAAAACTGGTTGCAGGAATATTCCCATTAAGCAACAGCGAAGGGAAAACAATTACATACAAAGGGGCTCAATGTAAAGGCAATAGATGAAAATAAAAGTCAGGGTAATTTCTGCCCAGAGAGAGTCAGTAACTCAGTCAGGGTGACCGAGGAGGGTTTCATTAATGGAACTCAGTAGAAATTCATGAAGCTGCAGTGTGGACTGAAAATTCAATTCACCACCGTGACCGCTGAGAAAATGGAATAATACTCCCGAACAAGGTAATTTAAAAACGGCAGGCCACAGACCAAATTGTTCAGTACTTCAAGGAAATTAAAAAAAGGATCTTCAATCACTGGTGCAACTCAGACACAGAAACACCCCACACCCTCTCTCTCTTTCTCTCTCTCTCTCTCTCACACACAGACACATACACAATAACATACACACACACAGAGTAATGCGCGCACACACACAGAGTAATGCGCGCCCACATACACACACACAGAGTAATGCGCGCACACACACACACACACACAGAATAATGCGCGCACACACACACACACACACACACACAGAGTAATGCGCGCACACACACACACACAGAGTAATGCGCGCACACACACAGAGTAATGCGGGCACACACACACACACACAGAGTAATGCGCGCACACACACACACAGAGTAATGCGTGCGCACACACACACACACACACACACACAGAGTAATGCGCGCACATACACACAGAGTAATGCGCACACACACACACACACGCACACACACACACAGAGTAATGCGTGCACATACACACAGAGTAATGCGCACACACACACACACACACACACACAGAGTAATGCGCACACACACACACACACAGAGTAATGCGTGCACACACACACAGAGTAATGCGCGCACACACACACACACACACAGAGTAATGCGCGCACATACACACAGAGTAATGCGCACACACACACACACACACACACACAGAGTAATGCGTGCACACACACACACAGAGTAATGCGCACACACACACACACACACACACACACAGAGTAATGCGCACACACACACACACACAGAGTAATGCGTGCACACACACACAGAGTAATGCGCACACACACACACACACAGAGTAATGCGCGCACACACACACACACAGAGTAATGCGTGCACACACACACAGAGTAATGCACACACACACACAGAGCAATGCGCGCGCACACACACACACACACAGAGTAATGCGCGCACACACACACACAGAGTAATGCGTGCACACACACACACACACACAGTAATGCGCGCACACACACACAGAGCCACACACACAAATACAAAGTAACATGCACACAGACACAAACACACATGCACAGAGGGTGTATGCACATTCACACTCACTCACAGACTGTACCACACACATGCAGTGGCATACCAACACACACACTCCCAGTAGCACATACACAATCACTTGTGTAACACTGTGAGGGTGTGTTACTGACAGTAACACACCCTCACAGTAATACATACATTCATGGGCACACTAATAGATACAGACAATAGCCATTGTAGTTATACACAGGTTCGCACACATACACACAAGTCCACATTACACACTTTTGGTAATACATACTCACAGAAATACATTTGCTTACACACAATAACATAATTGTAGATACTCACACACACATATACACAATAACATACACAAATGCATACTCTTAGTAACAATACACTCAGAGGTACAGATTCACTCATATTATTACACATACTTACACACTCATGGTAATACACACATTTGTAACAACAATGCCAGAGACATAGGGACAGATATCCAGACACCTACTTCTCTCTCTCACACTCAGATTCACACACACCTTTCATACATACACATGCACTGACAGTATACGATGCACACTCATAGTACCACGCACACACGCGGGCATACTCACACTCACACATTTCATACAAACACATGTACTGACACACCCTCTTAGTTACCCTCGCGTCAGATTCACACACACCTTATATACCCATCCATGCACTGACACAATGCAGTGACACACACTCATAGTTACTCACACACATACACAATGGCTCACACACTCAGCCAGATGCACTCGCTCAATGCTCTGGCACTAAGAGTGTGCATTTGTGCACGTTACCTCAGAGTAACACGCTGACACACACACACACACACACACACACACACTGACTAAGCGCACAGCCGGCATGAATCCGCCGGCTGCACAAGTCTACAGCACGACAGCCAAGCCGGCATCCGCTTCCAAATGTAACAGTCAGCCCCAATTTGACAACGGGGACTCAGTGTTCTGGCAGTGGCGCAAATTAACTCTAGAATCGGGATGTCAGGGTGGAAATCCCAAATGGGTCTTTGGCGGTTTAGTGCTGGACTGCGCGCAAATTCCAGCGGGTCCAGGTTTCTTTGCGGATAAGTGAAGGGACAGCAACTGCGAAAGTCTGGCCGAGGCACTCGTGGACTTGCAGAGGGGTTTTAATCACGCACGAAGTCAGCCTGGGGTCAGTCTCGGTTGCTCAAAATTGCAGGCTCAAGTCCTCTGTCGGAATGAGCAAGCAGAGCATTCGCCCCCCTGTAGTGTTTCACACACACCCTTATTACCAGATACACAATGGGTTGATGTGGAGGAAGGAACTGCAGATGCTGGTTGGCACAGTGAGATGTAACACAACATGCTGGAGTATCTCAGCGGGCCAGGCTGCATCTCTCTGGAGAGAAGGGACGGGTGACATTTCGGGTCGGGACCCTTCTTCAGAACCGTCACCCACTCCACATTTGAACTTAGTTTAGTTCAGAGGCACAGCGTTTAGTTTAGTACACAGGCCCTTCGGCCCTCCGAGTCCGTGCTGACCAGCGATCACCCGCAGACACTAGTTCTATCCTACACGTAAGGGACAATTAACCTACACACCCCGCACGGCTTTGGGATGAGCAGGGGTAGGAGACCGGAGCGCCCGGAGAAAACCCACGCGGTCACGGGCGAGAACATGCAAACTCCGCACAGAGAGCACCCGAGGTTTGGATCAAGCTCTCCCACTGCGCCGCACTAGGACGTGTATATTTAATAAAACAATTATTAATGATTGGATCATCCTGTTGAAAAAAAAAGGTCGGGTTTGGTAGGTGTTGATAAGTATTAATTTCAAACAAATAGGCGATAAAATATAACCTGCAGTGGAAAAGCAAATCTGACCGTCATAGAGTCCTAGAGTCTTACAGCGTGGAGACAGGCCGCTCAGCCCAACTTGCCCACGCCTGCCAACATGTCCCACCTGCCCGCGTTTGGCCCAACAGCCCTCCTCTAATCTGAAGAAGGGTCTCGGCCCGAAACGTCGCCTGTCTCCTTCGCTCCTTAGATGCTGCTGCGCCCGCTGAGTTTCTCCAGCTTTTTGTGTACCCTCCTAAACTTGTCCTGTCCATGTACAGTATTGTGGCTTTAATAGAGAGTTATTAATCCCTCAATGCCTTTAAACACGAAATTCTCGTTTGATAAGAAATGTTCACTGAGTTTTTATTTTTCACAATTCCCCCCCCCCCCCCCCCCCCAAGATTGAACAAAACGATGATCTGGTAGCGGGAGTCAGGGGTGAGTGGAGGATTGCAAGCGTCGGAGGCACACGGGGATCTTTACCCCGTCGCTCCCCCCCCCCCCCCCCCCCCCCCCCCCCTGACGGGGCATCTGCACCACCAGGTAGTGTCAAGGCATGCAAAAAGCGCTCTCAAGCAAACGCACAGGAGGAATTCTGCAAAGCAAACACAAACCCTCTTCTACCCCACCCAGCTTCAGCGCACACGCCACTGGAGAGAGATGGAATAAAGAAAATGAAACTGCAATGGTATGAAGAACTGCAACGCCGCACCCCCCCCCCCCCCCCCCCCCCCCCCCCACCCCCCATCCACCTCACCACCTAGCTGGCAAATATTCCTGTTGTGTGCAAAACAAAACTGCCAGGTACACAGGGTTGATATTCACACCAAAAACCTTTGCACACAACGGGCTGGGTGTAAATAGTCCGGGTCTCGATTTTGTGTGTCACCCCATGTGTTCAACTCCCTTCCAGCATTCAGCCGGTCTCTGCAGCCCCAGCGACGCGAAGCCGGGCTGCTCACAGTGAGTTTGCACAGCAACGATGTGCAGGCACACGGAGTCGGCCAGAAATAGAAAATAAAACCGACCTCTGGCAATGCATCAGTCACAGAATTTACAGCCACATGTAGACTTTGTAGAAAAAAATAACCATCCCCTCTTGTATTGATTTCTCTCGCCCACCACCACCACCAACACCACCACCACCACCACCACCACCACCAACACCACCAACACCGAGAACCTTTACTTTGTTTCAGCGGCAACATTGTGTTTCAACACACTCCTTCACAGACACTCACACACACTCTCTCTCCCTCTCTCACTCTCACTCATTCAGATGGACACATACCCTCATACAGGGACGTCCACACTCACATGCACACACACACTCATGTACACACACATATGCACAGAAACACATGTAGATTTACAGGCAGATGCACACTCACTCACACATACGCATATTCACACTCACTCATTCATACACTCATACAGAGACATTCACACTCACATGCACACACACACAGACACTCATGTACACACACCCACATACACACAGAAACACATGTAGATTTACCGGCGTTTGCACACTCATTCACATACAGGTGTGCACCCACACGCATAAACACATAGATTTACAGGCATATGCACACTGACATACACACACACAATACGTAGATTTACTTGAATAAGCACACTGACACATACATACATAAACAAACGAGTAGATTTACATGCATGTGCACACTAACACACTCACATATACATACACACATGCACACGGGAATGTACATAGAATTACATGCATATATACAGTAACACACTTACACACAAGAGAACTACGTGTAGATTGACATGGATATACACATACACACTCACATACACACAAAACATATGTAGATTTATATGCATAGGTACACTCACACTCTCTGCCTCTCTCTCTCACACACACATAGAAAGCTTGGAGTGAGTTACCTTTCAGTGACCACAGCTGCTTGTCAAGGAGAGAGAGCCCTGCGAGACTAACTTTGCAGTGGAGACGCTCTGAAGAATGCCTTCTACCAGCAAAATACACAGTGAAAGATAAAATGGGATAAAATTTCTCAGTGGCAGAAGCCACAGAAAGGAAGCGTCACAAGTATATCTCCGTGGCACGCAACGCTCAGCTTCAGTTCATCCAAAGTGATAAGCCTGTGCATGAAGGAACAACAGACTGCCACCTCCTCTTGCAGGTAGGTGTTCTGAATGAGCCGCAGCACAAGCCTTCTGCCTTCTGCTTGTCGAAAAGGTTTCTCTGGTCTGCAAGTGATAAGTGGCTAAAACCTTGACTTTGAAAAAGGGGAAGTTCCTCTCTCCTCTCTCTCCCCCTCTCTCTCTCTCGCTCACTCATTCACTCACTGCTTCTGAGTCAATTCTCTGAGCAGCACTGGAGAACATATCAGGTGGCTGGGAAAACCACAGACGTTTGCATAATGCAACCTACACAACAAAGTTGTGAGAGTGTGTGTGTGAGTGTGTGTGTGTGAGTGTGGGGAAAGAAAAGGCGCACTGCTGCCGCCTCCGGGTGGCTTGTGGTATCTGCGGCCTCCTTTCTCTAGCTGCGGAAGGGTGAACTCACGGGAATGTCAGCTCAAGGCAGAGACAGAGAGGAACAGGGAGAGTTCCAGCAAGCAATGCCGTTAACCTTTTCTCTACCGCAGGACGAGACACCCACCACCGTCTTCCCTAACCGTGCCAGTCTACCAACTAAAGCAGGCTCAGGCTGCTCAGGATCAATGATAATTGGGTCAATGATGCTTTTATTATCATATGCGTGAAGTGCAAACGCGCAGTGAAAATTATTTTCTGACAAGCAATCCGGTAGAGTGTTGCCATTCCCGAGCACATTCCCGATTGGCAAGTGTACAGAAATATCCACTGACCCCGCGTGCAAGGGGAGCCGTATTTTGGCGCCATTTTCAAAGTCCGGTCCGCGCTCCAGTTGTGTGGGAAGGAACTGCAGATGCTGGTTTACACCGAAGATAGACACAAAATGCAGGAGTAATTCAGAGGGTCAGGCAGCATCTCTACAGGGATCACATTTTTTAACTTTAAGGAACAGCACTTAAGCAGTTCAAGAAGGAACTGCAGATGCTGGAAAATCGAAGGTAGACAAAAGTACTGGAGAAACTCAGCGGGTGCGGCAGCAGCTATGGAGCGAAGGAAATAGGCAACGTTTTGGGCCGAAACCTTCTTCGGCATTTAAGCAGCTTTGTCACTCAGCCATCAACAAAACAAAATTTCTACGGTAGAGTTGCTATCGTACAGCAGCAGAGACCCTGGTTCAATCCTGACCATGGGTGCTGATTGTACGTTCGCCCTGTGACTGCGTGGGTTTTCTCCGGGTGCCTTAGTTTCCTCCCACACTCCAAAGATGTACAGGTTTGTAGGTTAATTGGCTTTGGTAAAAATTGTAAAATGTCTCCAGTGCGTGTAGGATAGTGCAAGTGTGCGGGGATCGCTGGTCGGCGCAGACCCGGTGGGCCAAAGGGCCTGTTTCCGCGCTGTATCTCTGAACTAAACTAAACTAAACAAAAGGCAGGCACCACCCCCGTGACCCTTTACTAATCACAATTCAAGGTCACGCAAAAATGCAAACCTTTGGAGATCAGAGTCAACCTTCTGAAAAAGGGTGCTAACCCGAAACATCACCTGTCCTTTTCCTCCCCAGATGCTGCCTGACTCTTTGAGTTACCCCAGCACTTTGTGTCGATCTTTAACCTTGCCCATGATGGCTTTTTCAGTCTAATTGTCTTTTCCAGTGTCTGGGCTCCTCCTTCAAACAGAACATCTCACCATAACCGTGGAGGGAAGATGGATCCATAAAACACTGTGTTTTAATCCTCATACTTAGAACACCTTAAATGAGGGGCATTGAAGATGCCTTTTTTTTCCTGATTAAATCTAAACTCTAAAGCCAAGGGCAATCTCTCTTTTTTGTTTTTTGACTAAACAGTTTTAATAAATGGTTAGAGGTAACTGGCTGGGAGCAATTGGTTGCCCTGACCTTGTGAAGGAGTTCGATTAAACAAGGCAAGGCCATACGTTCCTCCAATGCACAGGAAGGCAGGAGCAACTATGTTATGTGGCACGACCAAAATTGTCGAGTTTACGTCTCCGAAATGCGATTTTAGTAAAGGTCACAGAAGGCAAACAGCAGGCACTCACTATGCAGTCAACCCTTTATACTGCAGCTCAAACAGCCATGGAACCACTGAACAATATAAAACACAGCTGTAGAAGCAAGAAAAATAGCTCAAAAGTATCTGAGAAATGTACTTTTTAACTAGCCTGGTTAGTGAAGGCAGCATTCACAATTGATGTTGAGCCATTTCTCTCCACAAGTATATTTTTCTACGGAAAGTTACCTTCTATGGTAAAGTGTATTGCACAGTAACCAGGTCCCTTTATGTGTCGGAAGGAACTGCAGATTACACCGAAGATAGACATAAAAAGCTGGAGTAATTCAGCGGGTCAGGCAGCATCTCTGGAGAAAAGGAATAGGTGACGTTTGGGTCGCGACCCTTCTTCAGACTGAGAGTCCGGGAAAAGGGAAACGAGAGATATAGAACAAATGAATGAAAGATATGCAAAAAGCAACAATGATCAAGGAAAGGTGGAGCTCACAATAGTCCATTGTTGGCTGTGGAGTGGGTGATAATGAGTTATACAGACAATGAAACTCAACAGGACGACGTTTAAACTGGTAATGATGACTAGGGTGGAGGAGGGATGGAGAGAGACCTTGGACCTTTGTTTCCAAGTCAAAAATCAAACTAATTCATGAGGATTCTATAATCATTTGTGCACTTGGACTCTGCAATGTATTTTGCATAAGTAACTTCCAGGCAAGCTCAGACCTTCAGGGCTACGATTCAAGATAAAACCTTCAGGCCTGCGATTCAGCGGTGAGTTCCCATCCAAGTATTGGACAAACCTGAGCCTGCCTAGCTTCTAAGATCAGTCAAGACCAGACCCTTACAGACAAGCACCAACAGGGAACTTCACAGATCACAGAGGAGAATATTTGCAATATTGAGCATGCAGTTAGAATCGTAGTCATAGAATCATGCAGCACTGAAGACGGCCCTTCTGCCCAACTCATCCGTGCCTAGCAAGAGGCCTCCTCAAAGCTGGACCCATTTGCCCGTGGTAGGCCTATATCACTCCAAACGCTTCCTAAGCATAAATCTATCCAAGTGTCTTTAAAATGTTAATGTTAATAGTACCTTCCTCTGCTACCTCCTCAGACAGCTCCATATACCGACCACCCTTCTGAGTGAGCGTTGCCCCATAGCTTCCGATTACATTTTGTCCCCCTCACCTTAAACCTGTGTTCTGTGGTTCTTGATTTCCCCTGCCTTTGGTAAAATGTTCATTCGCTCTGTCTATTCCCCTCATGATCTTATGCACCTCCATTAGATTACCCCCAAGCCTCCTGAGCTCCCAGGAAAAATGTCCGCGTCTTCCCAACCTCTCCCTATAGCTCAGGAACCTCAAATCCTGGCAACATCGTCATAAATCTTCCCTGCGGTCTTTCCGGGTAGGTTTAAAACTGGTTATCTTTAAGTTGAAGGTGTGGACAAGATGATGGTGTGTCAGGATTCAGGGCGGTGGGCAGGAGCGGTGATATTTTTCAATTTAAAAGCAAGGCATTTTGAATTTATACAATGACTTCAATACAGAAAGAGAGTGCAAGATGTATCGGATTGCATTATGACAAAAATGAATGCCAAGGCATGAACTATTAGGCTGGATGACTCAACATTCACAAAAGAGCTGTGCTGTGTGATGGTCATAGCGGTGCTGCGGAGGGATAACGTGAAGGGATTTGGTCGAGGTTGGCCGTCTGATGGTTGGAGGTTAGTTGCATTAATGAGACTGTAAGGTTTCAGTCCGCGGATGACTGGTTTTACATACAATGAGCGTTTGATGGCTCTGGGCCTGTACTCACTGGAGTTTAGAAGGATGCGGGGGACCTCAATTAACTTACCAAATAGTGAAAGGCCTGGATAGAGTGGAGGCGGAGAGGATTTGACTAGTGGGTGAGTCTAGGACCAGAGGGCATAGTCTTAGAATAAAAGGATGTACTTTTAGAAAAGAGATGAGGAGGAATTTCTTTAGTCAAAGGGTGGTGAATCTGTTGAATATATTGCCACAGATGACAGTGGAGGCCAAGTCATAGATACTTTTGAGGCCGAGTTGACAGATTCTTGATTAGTAAGGGTATCGAATGTTCTGGGGAGAAGGCAGGAGAATGGGGTTGCGAGGGAAAGATAGATGAGCCGTGATTGAACAGCGGGGTGGACTCAATGGGCCGAAAGGCCCACTTCAGCTCCTTTGGCGTATGAACTTATGAATAAACATTTCATTGTTCCGCTCCCAGTGCATTGTTCACTCAACAAAAGAAACAAAACAAAACTGCAGATGCAGGAAACCTGAGATAAAGGCAGAAAATGCTAAAAGTACTCAGCTGGCCAGGCAGCATCGAGGGGAAGAGAAACAAAGTTTACATTTCAGGTAGAAGACTCTTCATCAGTATTCTTTCCATGAATGCTGCCTGATCTGCGGAGTGTTTCGAGCATTTTTGTTTTCATTCTCTTTTATTTTGTTTATCCTCTCTAAAACAGGCCAAAAAGAAAATGTGGTTTCAAATTTAATACCAGCCCTCCCATATCTTAGTGCCATAAAGGTGTACAGCATGGAAGCAAGCCATTCGGTTTATCTCGTCCATGCCGACCAAACTGGCATAGAAGGCTTGGTCCATAGCCCTCTAAACCCTCCCTATCCATATATCCGTCCAAATGTCTTTTAAATGTCTTATTTGTATCCACTTCCTCTGCAGCTCATTCCAGATATGGACTACTTCTGCGAGTGAAATTGTTGCCCAGGTCCCTCTTAAACATCTTCCATCTCACATTTAATCAAACCTTTTAACCCTGTATTAATAATTCCATCTCATTTAACATTGATCCAGTACTGTCATTGTACCCATTTCAATAGACAATAGACAATAGGTGCAGGAGTAGGCCATTCGGCCCTTCGAGCCAGCACCGCCATTCACTGTGATCATGGCTGATCATCCACACTCAGTACCCCGTTCCTGCCTTTTCCCCATATCCCTTGACTCTGCTATCTTTAAGAGCTCCATCCAACTCTCTCTTGAAAGGATACAGAGAATTGGCCTCCACTGCCTTCTGAGGCAGAGAATTCCACAGATTCACAACCCTCATCTCCGTTCTAAATGGCTTATCCCTTATTCTTAAACCGTGTCCTCTGGTTTTGGACTCCCCCAACATTGGGAACATTTCCCGATGTTGGGGGAGTCCAAATCCTTAATAATCTTATATGGGTTTCAATAAAATCGCCTCTCATCCTTCTAAATTCCAGAGTATACAAGCCCAGCCGCTCCATTCTATCAACATATGACAGTCCTAGGAATTAACCTCGTGAACCTATGCTGCACTCCCTAAATAGCAAGAATGTCCTTAGTCAAATTTGGAGACCAAAACTGCACACAATACTTCAGGTGTGATCTCACTAGGGCCCTGTACAACTGCAGAAGGACCTCTTCTTTACTCCTATACTCAACTCCTCTTGTTATGAAGGCCAACATGCCATTTGCTTTCTTCACTGCCTGCTGTACCTGCATGTTTACTTTCAGTGACTGATGAACAAGGACTCCCAGATTTCGTTGCACTTCCCCTTTTCCCAACTTGACACCATTCAGATAATAATCTGCCTTCCTGATTTTGCCACCAAAGTGGATAACCTCACATCATAAAACCATCTGCCATGCAGTACCCTACACCCAATACTATGTGCCCAGCTTTGTGCTCTGCAATTTGCTAATGCCACTAAATCATTAAAGTAGTTTGTAAATAGCCGGTGTGCAGGTACCCCACAAGTCACTGGAACCCGTAATCCCTAATTCCAATCGCTTTCTTTGCCAAAGTCCAGGAAAGTCCAGGTACACTACATCCACTGGCTCTCGCTTGTCCATTTTCCTAGCTACATCCTCAAGAAATTCCAGAAGATTAGTCAAGCATGATTTCTCCTTCGTAATCCATGCTGACTTGGACCGATCCTGCTACTGCTATCCAAATGTGCTGCTATTTCATCTTTTATAGTTGACTCCAGCATCTACCCCACCACCGATGTCAGGCTAACTGGCCTATAATTCCCCGTTTTCTCTCTCCTACCTTTCTTAAAAAGAGGGATAACATTAGCTACCCTCCAATCCACAGGAACTGATCCTGAATCTATAGAACAGTGGAAAATGATCACCAATGCGTCCACGATTTCTAGAGCCACTTCCTTCAGTCCCATCAGTCTACCCAACACCATTTGCTGTCTAATGTGAATTTCCTTCAGTTCCTCCATCACCCTAGATCCTCTGGCCACTAGTACATCAGGGAGATTATTTGTATCTTCCTTAGTGAAGACGGATCCAAAGTACCTGTTCAACCCATCTGCCATTTCCTTTTTTCAACATAATAAATTCACCTGTTTCAGTCTTCAAGAGTCCAACTTTGGTCTTAACTAATTTTTCCCCTTCACATACCTAAAGAAGCTTTTACTATCCTCCTTTATCTTCTTGGCATAGCTTACCTTAGTAGTATCCTCATTCCTTTGTCTCCCTGTAATGCCTTTTTTAGTTTATCTTCTGTTGCACTTTAAATGTTTCCCAATCCTCTGGCATCCCGCTCATCTTTGCTATCTTATACTTCTTCTCTTTTATTTTTGCACTGTCCCTGACTTCCCTTGTCAGCCACGGTTGCCCCCTACTCCCCTTGGAATCTTTCTTCCTCTTTGGAATGAACTGATCCTGCGCCTTCTGTATTATTCTCAGAAATACCTGCCATTGTTGTTCCACTGTCATCCCTGCTAGGGTGTCTTTCCAGTCGACTTTGGCCAGCTCCTCCCTCATGGCTCCATAGTCCCCTTTGTTCAACTGTAATATTGATACTTCCGATTTTCCCATCTCCCTCTCAATTTGTAGATTAAAACTTATCATATTATGGCCACTTCTTCCTAATGACTCCTTTACCTCGAGTTCCCCTATCAAATCAGGTTCATTACACAACACTAAATCCAGAATTGTCTTCTCCCTGGTAGGCTCCAGTACAAGTTGCTCTAAGAATCCACAAGCACTCCACAAACTTCATTTCTTAGGGTCCAGTACCAACCTGATTTTCCCAGTCTACCTGCATGTTGAAATCTCCCATAACAACCGTAGCATTAGCTTTGCAACATGCCAATTTTAATTCTTGATTTTACTTCGGAGTCACGTGAGTGATAGTGATGGACCCCCGTCCAAGCTACGCAATTGCGCGAACATTAGCGTGCATGCGGCCCCCGCGACGAACGGGAGAGTTCAAGGCGCTCCCGCTACAATTTGAAAAAGTCGGGCCGTACAGGTAAGTTTTACACGTGGCCGTGTTGTCTTTTTCTCTGTGGGGTCCTGCTTGTTTTCAGAATGAGATATGAGCTAGACCAGAGGAAAGAGTCTGCACGCACGCCCCCGTTCGTCTCCGTTGAGGAATCGCTCTTTGGAGGGGGGGCACCAAAAGGGGGGGGGGCGCAGGGCAGCGAGAGCCCGTAATCACAAAAGAAGGGCAAGAGGCGGCGTTGGTTTTTTAATAACTACGAGGAGGAAAAAGCCCAGCCCGATAGTAGCTGCCTGAGCAGCGGTCTGGTGGAGGTACCAGCAGCCAGAATCGGGCGGGTTATGTGTCCGACGGTTTTCGGATGAAAGATGAAGATGCCTCACCCGCTCGAGGAGCGGCCAAGGCAGCAGCCTCTATAGCCGCATGGAACGGGCTTACTTATCTTTTGAGCAAATTGGCTCCAGCGAGATCTGCTGAGCGTGATCGAGCAGCAACGCAGCACTCGCCACGGGAGCTCAGGCATCCGCAGTGCCTTTTACGGTGCACTGGACATTGCTTCACCTTCTTTTGAAGGCAGCATTGGCGACAGGTTGGGCTGGTCAGAAAGGGGGCAGGTCACTGGCGATGATATCGGGAGTGCGCAAGGGATTGTGCAGGGTGTAAGAGCTGCTGGGTGATTCAAACCGCTACGGTGGCCATTTCCACAAGCATGATCGGCCATTAGTGCCGAAACTTGCAGCAGCTTTAACCAACCTCCTCTCTTTTTCTAAGCCCCTACAAGAACAGGTAGTCAATGAGGTCTTCAACATAAATATACAGCCCCCAGTGTAAATTGTACATATTTATGTACTGCTAGTCACATTGCCAAATTTGGGGACATTTGGGGGCCAGCAAAACATTCAGAACCATTGGAGTTGAAGCTCAGATGATTCCTTAAACTCCTTGACTGCAGGGTAAATAACATCTTATGCTCGGTCCATTGATGGTGCGGACATCACCACAAAATCAGCACAAAGGACAATGTAGCTATGCTGTGCACCACTCAATATGAAATAAATAATTTGCCGCGAAATAAGGAGATTTCAAGCCTGCCCCTCAACCCTAATTTGCGGGACTATGCAAAACACACGGGGTCAGTAACCTTCCTATTCTGCTCTTTGGAAAGACCATTCAAAAAGGTGAAAGACCTGGAAGAAGAAATATCCAGAGACTTTTGCTCTCGTGAGGGTTCGGTTGGGATTACCCGAGCACAGACCCAACCCAACTAACCCAGGCGGCACAGTAACCCCCTGGGCCCATGTCCTACTCACCGTCGTCGTCGACCACACTATGGGATGGTGAAAAGTCGGGGGTCCGCAACATTCCCGTTAAGCCTTTTTTAGTAGGCCAGGGCCACCAGAGCGGACCCCATGAGAGTAATTGGCGCCACCCAACAACATCGAGATCAAACTCAACACATCCTGCAGACGCCGCAATCGCCCAGCGGAAAGAGCGAGAGAGAGAGCACATATCCATCGGGAGAGTAGGTGGGTCTGTTCCTCTCAGATATTGTGCGTAGGGGCTCTGTACCAACAAGGGGGAAGTTGTTCTGGCCTTTTGGGTGCATGCATGGGAACGCTCCTCTCCTAATGATCACATGGTAATCTCAGCGTCAAGCGTTCATGGCTACATAACATAGACTTTGTCCAGTAAAAAATCTTCATCCTAGTCCCACTCAGCCTAGCACACCTGCATACCGCCACCCAAAAGCGGATATTCACTCTCTGTCAAGGAGAAACATGGGGTCAAGCTGTATGATGAGGTTACAGCTTAAAGTGTCATTGAAAGGAGAACAAAACATGATCCTTTGGAATTTGTGTTATTATATTTCCACTAAAAATCAAAATAAGATGGTGGAAGAACGATCATACATTGAGCTTAACTACTATGAATCTGGTCAGGTATTACATTTTAACGATGGATACTTTTGAAACAGCCAGATATTGAGTTTCTAGAGGGTACTTTCTAGCAAGCATTGATTAAGATGCTTTCTACTCAGTTACCATACACATGGCAGCATCCGAAACAATTATTTTTAATTTGAATCTGGATGTGGAAACAGCTATGGCAATATATAAAGCATTTAGCAATGGGCTAACCTCTGCTCCCCAAGGTTGTTCACTAAAAATCTTAAAAAAACCTGCTTGGCATTTTTGAGGAAACAAAAAGCATATTGTCTGGCGTATTTAGACCGACATTTTACTAGTAGGGAAAACCTTGGAGACAGCCATTCTGCAGTTAGGCAGCCACCAAAAGTTTGTTTGAAACTTTGGGGTTTGTCATAATCATCAGATATAAATCAATTTTACACCATCCACTGCCATGGGACTATCTTGGGATTTAGGGACGATAGATAGTAGACTGTTTCGCTGATTTGGTAAACTTGCCGAAGGGGGGGAAAAGCATCAGGAAATGGCAGCTATCATGCAAAACTCTATTGAATAAACATCAGCCATACCATACGGGAAGTAGCTAGGCTAGCCGTTGGCAAAATGGTAGCAAGCCCTTATTCCAGCCGTACAATTTGGGCTTTGCACTATCAAAATTTGCAAAGAGCTAAAGTGCATGCAACTCAAAGCAAAACTCAGGTCCACTTTGGACCGAGCTATTGAGTTTAACTGCTGAATCCTTCCAGAGTTACAATGGTGGGCAAGGAACGTTAAGACTCAGCTCCAGTCCCATTATGGATCACCACCCAGTATTAACCATTCAAAACGGATGGCCAGTACTTTGGGCTGAGGGGAGCAACTATGCAATCCAGCACAGGGGGCAGGATGGAATAAATTTGAATCATCTTGCCTACAGCACATGGGATATCAAACTATTTAGAAATGTTGGGTGCGTTTTTTATGGGGTTAATAGCATATTCATCTAATACGGCATCATGCACCAAGTCCGGTTGCAACTAGATAATACCCACGGTGGTGGCTGCTATATCAATCACATGGGTGGGGTAAAGTCGATATCGTGTGGACAATTTGGCCAACCTAATCTGGTCAATGGTTGTTGTGTAAAATTAAGACACATTTTGGTTATCAGCAACTTACATAACCAGGTTAAGCAAAATTACAGTGGCAGACACCCAGTGTCACGTCGATTTAATGATAACATCGAAATGGATGCTAAATCCCAAAAGTATTTGCTGAAATTTACAAAGGCAATATGGCACACTACAGATATCGACGATCTATTTGGCATCAGGCTGAATCACCAGGTACCATCGTTATGTCGCTTGGGAACCAGACCCTGTGGCAGCAGCAGTTGATGCAATTCTCGCTGCATGGTGGGGGAAAATGTTCTTTTATGCTTTGTTCTCCCTTCTGCCTCATCAGTCGGGATTACGCAAGATTCAATTGGATTCCGCTTCAGGAATCTTGATAATTTACTCTGACTGGCCTACCCTACAAGCCATAGGTTCCAGTGGCTTTCGACATGGCTGTTTGAAATACACCGTTGGAATTCGCCCAGCAGGTCGACAAGTTAATTAATCCACCAGTGTCATGGCATTAGTCACCCGTGCCATGACAGAGTCAATCTCCTGGCTTGCAGATTTCTATAAAAGACCTCTACTGTTCCTGGGACTGTCTGAGGACGCCATCAACATGATTTGACCGCATTATCCACCGGGAGGTCCCACCAGGAGACAATACCTGACCAATATAAGGAAAATGGGAACGGTACTTGCTCCAAAACCAGGAACTACCTACATACAGCTACAGCCACCAGTGTTGTGGAGTTTCTGGTTGGATTACATCGGGGAAAGGACTCAGCTACAGCGCCATTAATACAGCCAGGAGTGCGTTGTCAGCTTATTTGGTTCCAGCTGCAGGACAACTGACTTTGGGGTCCCATCCACTAGTGGTCAAA
The DNA here is from genome assembly GCA_035221665.1 of Okamejei kenojei. Lineage (NCBI taxonomy): Eukaryota > Metazoa > Chordata > Chondrichthyes > Rajiformes > Rajidae > Okamejei > Okamejei kenojei. The sequence continues at coordinate 18,702,306 of CM069146.1, forward strand.
ATCATGAGGGGCATTTTTAACACCAATTCCCTAGCCTAGGTACACTCAGATCTGGGATGTCAGCATAGTACTGACGTACCTTAGGGGATGGCCACCACCCAGGTCACTTACTCTGGAACAACTTACACTGAAATCAGTCATGCTCATGGCTCTAGTGTCAGCTCAAAGGGTACAGTCCTCCACCTTCTGAGGCTGGACAGCATGACAGAGTCATTGGACTGTATCACATTTCACATTCAGGGGCTGGTCAAACAAACTAGACCAGGTACCACGCCTCCAGTTATGGAGTTCCGGGCATATTCACCTGACCACGGTTGTGTGCCAAGACCCATCTCGCCAACTACATAGACACAACATATAACTTAAGAGGGAGAGAAAAAGCCTTATGGATAAGCCACAAGAAGCCTCATGGTCAGGTGACGAGCCAAACCATTTCAAGGTGGCTCAAGCAGGTTGCTTAAGTCCGCGGGAGTCGATACTAATGTGTACAAATTTCATTCCACCAGGGCTGCATCTACGTCGGCGGCTAGGCGAATGGATGTGCCTATGGACCATATTCTGGCCAGAGCAGGATGGTCCTCGGAAAGAACTTTCCAAAGGTTTTATAATAAGCCGCTGGCGGAGCCTGCTACATTTGCAGACAGAATTTTAGAGTCTGCAGATAATATTTAATTTAAGCCCGGGGGAGCTCTCTGTTTTTTGTTGTTATTAATAAACCTTTTTTGTTCACAAACAGGTTATTGTTGATTGTATAACATGCTTCCTCCCTCTAAGGTCTTCAGGCAGTGAGTGAAGCATGAGCTGGTACACGGTTCGGATTCACAGAGCTTTGAAGTCTTCACGTAGTCACTCACGTGACTCCGAAGTAAAATAGTAAGATTAAATGAGAACTTACCAGTTCGAAGTTTGATCTGTATTTTATGAGGAGTTACGATGAGGGATTACGTGCCCTCCGCTCCCACCCTCTATTATACAGATCAACTGGTAATTAAGTTCTTATTTTTTCTTTACTATATTTATTTCAGTGTTTTTCTGTGAATCCACACCGCTGCTTTGAAGAAATGTCGCGCATGCGTGCTGGACGGGGTCTTCACGTAATCCCTCATCGTAACTCCTCATAAAATACAGATCAAACTTCGAACTGGTAAGTTCTCATTTAATCTTACTATTTTACTTGCACCCTATATCCAGGCTACTGTTTGGGGGCCTGTAGATAACTCCCATTAGGGTCTTTTTACCCTTACAATTCCATAGTTCTATCCATACTGACTCTACATCTCCTGATACTATGTCACCCCTCGCAAGGGACTGAATTTCATTCCTCACCAACAGAGCTACCCCACCCCCTCTGCCAACCTGTCTGTCTTTTCGATAGGACATATACCCTTGAATATTCAGTTCCCAGCCCTGGTCCTCTTGCAGCCTTGTCTCTGTAATTCCCACAACATCAAACTTGCCAATTTCTAACTGAGCCTCAAGCTGTTCCACTTTATTTCTTATACTTTGCGCATTTATGTACAACACTTTAACTTCGGTATTCACCTTCCCTCTCACACCGGGCACAATTGGCCCTGACTTTACTCTCTTATCCCTTCTTGAGCTTTCCTTCCCATTAATTCTGGAGTCTTTTGTAACTTTTCCTGTACTCACTTCCCCTTTAACTCCATCTTTCTGCAGGTGCCTAATTGCCTAATTCGCCAATTTACCAATTTGCGAATTAAATTCCTCAGTTTTAAACTGTCTTTCCTTGTGACGCACCTTCTTTCTCACGGACTTTCAAGCATCCATTTCGTCATCTTTTCCCACTCACCCCCGGACAGACAGAGGTCACAATCTTTGAATACAAATGCAATTAAAATGAATGGAAAAATACAAAATGATGGAGTAATTCAATGGGGCAGGCAGCATCCTGGAGAACAGACTGTCTGGGTGAAGTTTGTCCGTTCTCCCTGTGACCGCGTGGGTTTTCACCGGGTGTTCCGGTCTCATCCCACATTCCAAAGACGGGCCGGTTTGAGAGTTAAATGTGTAAGAAAGAACTCCAGATGCTGGTTCAAACCAAAGATAGACACAAAGAGCTGGAGTAACTCAGCAGATCAGACAGCATCTCTGGAGAAAAGGAATAGGTGACGGTTCTGAAGAAGGCTCTTGACCTGAAACATCACCTATTCCTTTTCTCCAGATATGCTGTGTGACCCGCTGAGTTCCTCCAGCTTTTCGTGTCTATTTTCAGGTATGTAGATTAATGGGCCCCTGTAAATTGTCTCTAGTTTTTTCAATTCAATTCAATCTTGAATTGTCATTGTGCAGTGTACAGTACAGAGACAACGAAATGCAGTTAGCATCTCACCCAGAAGAGCGAACATAGAATAATGAACAGTAATGTATATATATGTACAAACAGTATCAGTAGTGCAATTTTACTGGGGGAAGGAGTGTCCGGGGGGGGGGGGGGGGGGGGGGGGGGGGGGGGGGGGGGCGTGACTGGCAATCACCGAGGTGCAGAGTTAAGTATTGTAACAGCCGCAGGGAAGAAGCTGTTCCTGAACCTGCTGGTCCGGCAACGGAGAGACCTGTAGCGCCTCCCGGATGGGAGGAGGGTAAACAGTCTGTGGCTGGGGAGAGAGCAGTCCTTGGCGATGCTGCGCGCCCTTTGCAGACATCGCCTGCTCTGGTGTGTTCGATAGTGCTAGTGTATGGGTGATCGCTGGTCGGCATGGACTGATTGGGCCGAAGGGCCTGTTTCCATGCTGTATCTCTAAACTAAACTAAACTAAACTAAATGAAATTAAATTATCATGGCTCTCACAGACAAGCTGAGACAAAACCAGGGGGGTGAAGGAGATTACTGAGGCAATGGGGGAGAACAATGAGATCTTCAAAGAGTGCGTCTCCCAGCACATCCCATTGCCCCAGTGTAAACCCCCTCTGAACGGCCCCACACAACTCTAGTTGCAGGATGATCAATGGGACTGAAATTGCAGCTATTTCACTGATGTGTCTGAAATATAAAAGGCTGCAACAAATGATTGAGCAAGGGAGAGCGACTGTAAAAATATTTTGACCATTGGAATATGTCCATCGGATGCTGCAATCAGAACATTGAAGCCAGAAGAGAGTCCCTTTATTTTGCGTCTCATGGGGATTTCCGTGCGTTGTGCTCCTTGTTTTTTCAGGGATGTTGTGGCGACTTCATTCATCCCTGGTAGAATTCCACACTCAGTCAACGAGGGCGTGGGTCAAAGATGGGGTGTTGCCTGCGTGCCACCCATTCATGGGCTTTTGGTGAGGCGTAGAGGTCCGGTGTCATACCGTGGTTAACAAAAGGAAGTGGTTTCACCCAGAAACGCACCGTCCCTGGAGAGCACACTGTCAAGATTGCATCACAGTTTGGTTTGGGGAACATCTCTGTCCGAGACCACATTGCAGATGTTGCAGAGAGTTGTAGATGTAGCCCAGTCCATCATACAGACCAGATTTGCCACCATTGACTCCATCCACACATTACATTGCCTCAAAACAACAGCCAACATAATCAAAGACTTGTCCCACCTCTGTCATTTGTCCATCTCCCTGCTCCCATCCAGAAGGTACAGAAAGTGCGCACCACCAGATTCACCAACAATTTCTTTCCCACTAGCTATAACGCTTCTGGTGGTCATTCCATGAGCTAGATACTGTCCAATTCACCCACATTATCGTGGACATTGGACTTTGTCTATGGACCTGATACGCTACAATGTGGAAAACGATATTCTGCATTATCTTTCCCTTTGTTCTATCTATTGATCTAATCTTGTAGAGGCGTACATGATCGTGTAGAAGTGTACACAATCATGAGGGGAATAGAAGCATCTCATCAAATCCTGCCCGATTCAGCACCGCACGTGTCACTGACTACATTCAGACTTCATGTGGAGAAATACAAACTCAGTCCTATACATGAATACAATCGCCAAACTCAAGTACAATAAATAGAGCAAAGGGGAAGATGCAGAATGCAGAATATAGTTCTCCGCATTCTTGTGTGCATCGGCAATTTTTGGTTTCTTTTCGTGCAGATTAGAGACACAGCGAGGATACAGACCCTTCGGCCCACCGAGTCCATGCCGACCAGCGATCCCCGTACACTAGCACCAGTCTGCACTAGGGACAATTTTTACCAAGCCAATTTGCCTGTAGGCCTACATGTCTATGGAGTGTGGGAGGCAACCAGAGCGCCCGGAGCGAACCCACGTGGTCACGGGGAGAACGCACAAGCTCCGTACAGGTAGCAACCGAGGTCAGGATCTCCGGCGCTGGAAGGCAGCCGTGTCACCGAGAGGGTGTCCTGGCATGTGTGACGCTCATCTGCAGCTTGGAAGATAAGTGGGCAAGTCTGTTGCTCAAATGGACAAGATGTTATTATTTTTATTTTTTTTATTTTTTTTATTTTTTTTTATTAGAAGTAATGTACAATAGTACAAACATAACCCATTTCATGTGTACCACTTCTTGTTTTAAACTTTACTGATAGGGAAGTAACAGAAGGAAGAAAAAGAGAAATAGAGGAAGTTAGATAAGATAGTGAGTACGTGAAAAAGTGAAAAGAAAGAGCCCGTAAAGACGTAGAGCGCGAGGAAGAGTAAAAGAAAGAAAAATAAAAAATAAAAAAAGGAAAATAGAAGAAAAATAAAAATAAAAATAAAAAAAAATAAAAATAAAAATAAAAATAAAAGGAAAATATAAGGAAATAAGATAAGATAAAGGGGATGTACCTAGACAAGATGTTATTAGACCGGTTAGGGTGCAGTAAAGATTTATGAGGATGTTGCCAAGACTCGAGGGCCTGAGCAATAGGGAGAGGTTGCATGGGCTAGGACTCTTCTTTGGAGCACACCGAGGGTGAGGGGTGATCTTATAGAGGTATACAAGATCATGAGAGGAATAGATAGGGTAAATGCACAAAGTCATCGATGCACAGAATAGAAAGGGTAAATGCACAGAGTCTTTTACTCAAAGTAGGGGAATCGAGAATGAGAGTACATAGGTTTAAGGTGAGGAGGGAAAGATTTAATAGGAACCTGAGGGGCAACTTTTATTACACAAAGGGTGGTGGGTGGATGGAATGAGCTGCCAGGGGAGGTAGTTGAGGCAGGTACTATCGCAACGTTTAAGAATTATTTAGAGATGTACATGGATAGGATAGGTTTAGAGGGAATAGACACAAATTGCTGAAGTAACTCAGCGGGACAGGCAGCAATCACTGGAGAGAAGGAATGGGTGAGGTTTCGGGTCGAGAACCTTCTTCAGTTTGAAGAAGGGTCTCGACCTGAAACGTCACCCATTTTTTCTCTCCAGAGATGCTGCCTGTCCCGCTGAGTTACTCCAGCATTTTGTGTCTATCCTCGATTTAAACCAGCATCTACAGTTCCTTCCCACACACATTAGGTTTAGAGGGATATGGGCTAAACCCAGACAGGTGGGACTGGTGTAGATGGGACATGTTGGTTGGTGTGGGCAAGCTGGGCTGAATGGCCCGTTTCCACACTGTATCACTCTATGACCATGACTCTATGAAGGGAATCCTGGCTTACAGATAATAGAGGAGCAAAAACGCTGTGATAAAAGATCAGCCACGATTCTAATGATTGGCGGAGAAGGTTCAGAGGGTTGAATTGCCTGTTCCTGCTCCTATTTCATCTCTTGTTAAGCCCTCAGCGAAGGACCTTGAAGCATAAGAATAAAATACTTGCCTCAGCATGAGTTGCACTCTCAAACAAAGCTCCCCCCGCCTCTTCATAGAAGCGGAGAGTTCCTGGAGCATGCCAACTTTTACAGACAGCTGCTCAGCTTGGTCCACAGCCAAGGGATGTCTCCAGTGTCTGGACAAGCAACTCTCTCCTCATTAAACAAAGGCACAGTGAGCCCGTGTAGCGACACCATCAACCGTACCTTAACCCAGGAGAAAAAAATACACAATCTCACCCCCATCCTATGAATAAAACAAGGTACAAAAAACATCCATTGCAACCTCACTCTTTCCAATTCTTCTTCTTATCGAGTCCACACACAAGATTGGAAGTGGTTCAGCCAGAGCTGAACACACTTCTCGGCATCTGCATACAATGGTGTCTGTCTTGTCGCTTCTTGTGCGTGGTGGTGGGAAGACTGGTGGAAACAGGGACGCGACATGAACACTCATTCCTTGACCCCACTCTTTCCAATGTAAATGTCACTTCGTACTTCTGTTTACTGGTGAGGGAGCACAGTGGCTCAGCGGTAGAGTTGCTGTCTTACAGCGCCAGGGACCTCGGTTCGATCCAGGCTACAGGTCCCGTCTGTACGGAGTTTGTCTACATTCTCCCTGTGACCACGTGGGTTTTCTCCAGGTGTTCCGGTTTCCTCCCACACTTCAAAGGCGGCAGGTTTCTAGGTTATTTGGTTTCCGTAAGGTGTAAACTGTCCCTAGTGTGTAGGATGACGCTAGTGTACGGGGTGATCTCTGATCGCCGTGGACTCGATGGGCCGAAGGGCCTGTTTCCGCGCTGTATCTCCAAAGTCTGATGTCTAAACTCAGAGAGAGCTTTGTGCCCCCTGAGCCACTCGGGAAGGGGGGGTGGGGGGTGGAGAAGTGCAAGCTGAAAAGACAGGTGCAGAAAGTCACCGGAGATAAATCTGTTTTGTCCGGCTGCAAGGCTGTAGACATAAAATGAACAGCAAACTGGTGACCCTTCTCCTGCACAAACTACTTTACAATAAACGCCAGGCTCACTTCATTTTCTTTGCAACCAGATACCCCACGGGCTACTCTATTACTTACCAAAGCTTCTTCAGTTCCACTCAAATGCAGGCCTTCAAATCGGCAGAATGAGCAACACAGTGAGCCTTTCCTCCCAGCCGCATTGAAAGGGAAAGAGGATGTGAGAGTGAATCCTTCTTAGTTTAGTTGAGAGCTGCAAAGTGGAACCAGACACTTCTGCCTATCGAGTCCCCGCCGTCCAGCGATCGCCCGCGTACCTGTGCTAAACACATGCGGGTTGATGCACGAAAGGACACAAAGAGCTTTTCAACCCAAAACGTCACCTATCCATGTTCTCCAGAGACGCTGCCCGACCCACTGAGTTACTCCAGCACTTTGTGTCCTTCTATAGACTGCATTAACAACTTTGTGATTTTGTACCATTATTGTAGTTATTAATTTATCGTCTTTTTGTTTAGGATGATGCGGTGGTAAAGTTGCTGCCTTACTGCACCAGAGACCTGTGTTAGATCCACACTACAGGTGCTGTCTGCACAGAGTTTGCATGTTCTCCCCGTGACCGTTTGGGTTTTCCCCAAGTGCTCCGGTTTCCTCCCACACTCCAAAGTTATACAAGTTTTTAGGTTAATTGGCTTCTGTAAATTGTAAATTGTTCCAAGTGTGTGGGACAGTGGTTGTGCACAGGTGATCGCTGGTCGGCAAGGACTTGGTGGGCCGAAGGGCCTGTTTCCACGCTGTATCTCCAAAGTCTAAAGTGTATTATATATTACATATGGATCATCACACAGATCATATGTGTGCATTATCATATAGATAATATGTAATAAACAAAAATACAATAAATTAAGAATTTAATTCTTAAATTCTGAAAGTAAGAATTTAATTGTTCCATTGTTGGTACATATACGACGAATAAACACTCTTAACTTGACTCTTGAAAGAGACTGATATAAAGACTGATCTATTCCTCTCATGATTTTGTACACCGCTATAAGATCACCCCTCATCATACTGCGCTCCAAGGTATAGAGTCCTAGCCTGCTCAACCTCTCCCTATAGCTCCGGCTCTCGAGTCCTGGCAACATCCCTGTCGATCTTCTCTGTGTTCTTTCCAGCTTGACTCAACTTTTCTATTACATGGCTTTTTACCTCCCATTTGGCCCATCAAGACCACTCCGCCATTCTATCATGGCTGACCTATCTTTCCCTCTCAACATCAGTCTCCTTCCTTCGTCCAGTAACCCTAATCAAGAATCTATCAATCTCCACCTTAAAAATATACATTGACGGCCTCCACAGTCTTTTGTGCCAATGAATCCCACGGATTCACCACCCTCTGATCAAATGTTCTTCCTCCACATCTCCTTTCTAAGGGTACAACCTCTAGTCCTAGACTCTCCCACTAGTGGAAACATCACATCCACTCTATTCAGGCTTTTCACTATTCAGTAAGTTTCAATGAGGTCCCCCTCATCTTTCTAAACTCCAGCGAGTACAGGCCCAGTGCCGTCAAACGTTCATCATATGTTAACCCAATCATCCCTGGGGTCATTCTCGTAAACCTCCTCTGAACCCTCTCCAGCGCCAGCACATCCTGAATCAGATAGGGGACCTAAAACTGCTCACAATATTCCAAATGCGAGTCTGACCAGTGCCTTATAGAGCCTCAGCATTTTAGGAAGATGCATAGTGCACAAAGGAGAGAATTGGCATCTGCCGCACAAATAGCAAGTAAGTGTGTTTTGAAAGGGGTGAATGAAGATTAGATCATTGGTGAATACACCATCATACTAATCTACTGGAGAGAACCGGAAATGTGCTAATGAAGTGACATTTAAGCATCAACACGCAGAGTGGGAAAGGAAAGAGGAAAAGATAACGGGCATATCACTGCAGCAATTCTCCTCTGCAAGATTAAACAGGTCAAAGTTCAGGGTGGAAATGAACAATAATGTCGGGAGAGTGGTCCCTGGGAGCACTGAACTAAGCCCTATACCCAGAGCGCACACAATGAAAGGCATTGTGTCAAATCTCCACACCGTACACCGTATCGATTTTTAGTTCTTTTCTTTTCCGAGATATAATTAGGAAGGACAGTGTGATATTCCTGAGAACTGGTAGCTTTGTAAAGTGAGGCATAAACTATCCAATGTGCTCAAACTGATCTCAAAATCCTGCTGACTTTGACACAGGTAACCCGATGCCCCGAGGCTCAGGCTGGCTGGATATTGGGACCTCCTGAAGTTAAACATCGACCAAAATTGCAATTTTTTTCGCCATGTCGTGTAGCAACAAGCCTTCTTGGATTACATTTACAATGGCTCAGTTTTCCAGAAATCAACACTGCAACAAAAGTCAAAGTTACTAACCATTTACAAGCTATTTCAAACACAACCAGGTTCATCTGTCCTCCAACGTTTAACTGGTAAAAAAAAAACCGGTAAAAACTGAACAATTATAAGAATTGTGCCGGAGAATAAATAGGAGACATTTTATTCATTTGCTTCAATTATTTATCTTTTAACAGGGTTAAAAGAACATATGATATCCTGGGGTGTTTGAAGGGACACAGCAGTAGAGTTGCAGCCTTACAGCACCAGAGTCCCGGGTTCGATCCTGACTACGGGTTCCGTCGGTATGGAGTTTGTATGTTCTCCTCGTGACCTGCGTGGGTTTTCTCCAGGTGCTCTTGTTTCCTCCCACATTCCAAAGATTGACAGGTTTGTAAGTGAATTGGCTTTGGTAAATTGCAAATTGTCCCTAGTGTGTGCAGGATAGTGCTAGTGTGCAGGGATCACTGGTCGGCACACTTGGTTTCTACACTGTATCTCTAAACTAAATTAAATTTAGAATCTCCCAGGTTAAAATATCCAGCTGGAACAGCTACTCATCAAATCTCCCAAATATGGCATAGATTAAATCAAAAATCTGTTGAGACAAAAGTTTGCATTTAAATAACACTTCAAATGGCTTCAAGGTGTCAGGGGGATCTTTTTCACAATCAAAAGATCTTCTGAGTGGCATTCACAGTTGTGTTGAAGGAAATGAGGCAGCCAGTGCACACATCATGTACACTCTCACAAGTAGCAAAGTGATAACGGCCAAATCAAACCTGTTGATTGAAGGGTAAATTCACCCAGGCCGGCAAACGCTTCTTCCAAATAACATGATGGGATCATTCGCACCCAGCTGAGTGTAGAACCTCATGTGACAGACTCTTGACAATGCAACACCATCCCGGAGTGTCATTATTGAATTTGTGACCAAGATTAGCACAGGACTTAAACCCACAAGGCTGTGAGGTACTCCCTGAGTCACAGAAACAAATTGTAAGCACATCGTAACAATGTTCATTTAGAAGCTTACGTCTCAAACTTGGATTGCTTCCTCTAGAACGCCGGAGGTTGCAACTATGAGAACCATAGATAGTGTATACAGTCAAATCTTTTTTTCCAAGGGGGAACGCATAGAAACGTAGAAAAAACATGGAAAAATAGGTGCAAGAGTAGGCAATTTGGCCCTTCGAGCCAGCTCTACCATCTGTACCCTGTTCCAGCTTTTTCCCCATATCCCTTGATTCTGTTAGCCCTAAATCTCACTCTCTCATGAATACATTCAGTGAATTCCACAGATTCACAACTCTCTGTCTGAAAAGATTCACCCATCCCCTCCACACTGAGATCACAGCACACCTTCACAGGGGATAGACACAGCATGACAGGAGACACCCCTGCTATTCACCCATCCCCTCCCTCCCCAACCTCTCCCCCCCACCTCTCCCCATTCTCCTCTCCCTTCCCTCCATTTCCCCTCTCTCCCCCCCTTCTCCCTCTCTCCCCAACCTCGCCCCATTCTCCTCTCCCTCCCCTCCATCTCCCCCTCTCTCCCCTCTCTCCCCTCTCTGCCCCCTCTCTCCCCCCTCTCCCCCCACCCCCTCTCCCCTGACCTCTCCACTCTCTATCTCCCACCTCTCCCCCTCTCCCCGACCTTTCCCTCTCTCCCCTTCTTCCCCAACCCCTCTCTCCCTCCCTCCCCTCTCTATCCCCAGCTCTCTCTTCTCTCCTCCTTCCTCATCTCCCTCTCCATCTTCCTGCTGTTTATCTCTCTTGGCCTCCCTCCTCTCACCTCCCTCCTCCCCCTGTCACCTCTCGCATCTCTCTCTTTCTGACAGTCTTTCCGCTGACTGGATAGCACGCAACAAATAAAGCTTTTCGCTGTTCCTCAAAGACTTGCGAGCCTAGCTCTAAGGTGAGAGGGCCGAAGTTTAAAAGAAGATGTGCGGGCAATTTTTTTTTTTACACACTGAATGGGTAGGAAGGTGCCTGGAATGGGCTGCCAGGGGTAGTGGCAGAAGCAAATACGATAGTGGCTCTTAAGAGGCTTTTAGATGGGCATTTTGATATGTTGGGAATATAGGAGAATGGTCCTTGAGCAGGCAGAGGAGATTAGTTTATGTTTGGTACATACATTCTGGGCTGAAGTGCCTGTTTCTGTGCCGTACTGGTCTATACTTTGTGTCCTACTTCCATGTCTCTCTGTTTAACTATATTAATGATTTATAGATACATCCACCATTTCCTCGCCAACACATCTTCCCCATCACGGATTAATGCGTTAAGGGAAATATGCTCTTTTAAACCATGCCAACTCAAAATTGTCCACCAAATCATTACCAATTTGCCACAACCTATCCAGATACACGGTTATAGCCAGGAACTGCAGATGCTGGTTTATGCTAAAGATAGACACAAAGTGATGGAGTAACTCGGCAGGTCACGCAGCATTCCTGGAGAACATGGATCGGTAAGGTTCTGGGCTGGGTCTCTGATCCAAAGCTTTGCCTATCCATGTTCTGCAGGGTGCTGCCTGGCCCGCTAAGTTACTCCACCATTTTGAGTGCATCTGACAAGATACACATTTATTCTGCTTGGCTTTGGCCTTTGTGCAGCGGCTTTTGAAGTCCGAGAAAACATACACTGGAGGAGTGAGGCAATGAATGCCAGGGGAACACAGAGTCACAGAGTTTTACAACGTGGAAACAGGCCCTTCGGCCCCACTCACCCATACTGGCCAACATGTTCCAGCTACACTAGTCCCACCTGCCCGCTTTTGCTCCTGTCTAACTGTTTCTTAAACGTTGGGATAGTCCCAGCCTCAACTACCTCCTCTGGCAGCTTGTTCCATACCTTCACCACCCTTTGTGTGAAAAAGTTACCCCTCAGATTCCCATTAAATCTTATCCCCTTCACCTTAAACCTGTGCCCGCTCGTCCTCGATTCACCTACTCTTGGCAAGAGACTCTGTGCTTCTACTTGGCCTGGCCCTCTCATGATTTTATACAACTGTGTGTCTATCTATGTTTTATATATTGTGCATCGCGTGGGTGAGAACCAGCAAGAGCTGGCATCTGCCAGAGTCAACGACCATCCCTCGTGCCAGAAAGCAGGAGAAGTGGTGCTTCTACTGAAGGGTTAAAAAAGTAATGAGTATAGAGCAGGTGCAGCCAAGCGAAGGAAGTTACGCCATACGGCTGGAGTGCCACATGCTCAGGGAATTTGGCACCGTTACAGGTTGCCAATGCTACAGTCTCCTTAAATGTTAACAGTTAATGATCCCATTAATCAAAGTGATATGTTAAGCATTACACTGCCTTATTGCCCAGTGTGACCCCCTTGAACATCTGCCAAAGTCATATATTTCCTCGATGCTTGCAATAAGAATACGTCAATTTGCGTGCAAGTCTGAGAAATGTAGCGATACGTGGCGAAATGTTAAGACGATGTCCGTAGACAATGAAATGACAATCAAAACTAGTCGCTGGTCTGAAGAAAGGTCTTGACCTGAAACTTCACCTATTCCTTTTCTCCAGAGATGCTGCCTGTCCCGCTGAGTTACTCCAGCATTTTTTGTCTATCTTTGGTGTAAACCAGCAGCTGCAGTTCCTTCCTGCACAAAGCTCTTCGCAAATTGATTTGCTTGAGTTTCAGCATGACCATTGAGTTGATATTCCTGGTACAAGGTTTCATTTAGTTGAGAAGTTGGGACAGAGGCTTAAAGAGTAGAAAAAAACCCATGATTGAAAATTGGTAAAACAAGCTTCAAGGGCAAACAATTGTAAGTGGCTCAGGTGAGACATTATTGTGCAAGGTTTTGCATTCCTTGTCTTTTCAAAGGTATACTTTCTGTGAAGGGAGCATAGCAAATATCTGACAGAGGGTTATGGGGAGAAGGCAGGAGAATGAGGTTGAGAGGAAAATGTAGATCCACCATGATTGAATGTGCTCAATGCGTTGGGCCTAAAGGCCTAATTCTACTCCTGGAATGGTGGGGCTGGCTTACATTGAGCAATTGAGTACATTTTCCCCCAGTGCTCTAGAGCAGTGCTTCTTAAACTATTTCAGTGTCATTTACCCTTGAGTTCACAAAATTTCATTCACCCTCGACTAATTGTTCATGTTTTTTGGTAATTTTTGTCTTATTCTCTCTTGCGTATAATTTTATATATAATTAATTTTGTCAAATGAGTTAAAAACATAAATTAACTAATTTCTTAAGTGTTTATTTTATTCAACTTTTTGAACATCCCAAAAATATGCAAAAGAAAACAAGGAGTGAATTTTTTTTTTAAATTACCACTGGAGTTGGAAAATCATTCTATTAGAATAATATTAAAAACATTCCAACGTCTAAACACTGGGCTTCAGCCCCATCCTACCCTTTCGGGCTTTAAGTACTGCCGTTTATTTCTTGGAAAACTAGCTCAAAAAGCCATGGTCTTCCCTAAAAGGTTATATTACAGCAAATTTGGGAAATATCCTGCTACTTTGAAATTAAAAAACCATAGGTAGAGAGAAAAAAACATATCAAATTTCCAGCTCCACTGCCATTAAAAACAATAAGAGCTTACTAACCACTTTAATGGCAATGCCTTTTAGAAAGAGTATGGAAAAAAAAAGAACCTGAATAAATTAAGTCATTCACCCTTCGTTCACCCCAAAATTATTTCATTTGCCCTTGGGTGAACCATTCACCAGTTTAAGAAGCACTGTTCTAGAGTTTAGAAGAAAGATCACCACATTAAAACACAACAAATTATTTGAGGGATTGAATGGGTAGATACAGAGAGGATGTTTCCTCTCAGTCTCGGATCAAGATCACATTCTCAAAATAACAAAAAAGCCTTTTAGGTTTGAAAGGGGAACATAGAACATAGAACAGTTCAGCACAGGAATAGGGCCTTCAGCTCACAATGTCTGCAAGGTGACCTAATCGCGTCTACTTGCACATGATCCATATCTTGCCATTCCCTGTATGTGCATAGCAAAAAGCTTCCGAAAAGCCACTTAAATGCCACTATTGAAACTGCCTCAAACCACCCATCCCTGGCAGGTGAAACCTCTTCTCTCCGATGGTGATGGACCTTTGGGATTCTTTATCCTGGACGGGTCTGCGGGCACACTGATCAAATACACATAAAACAGATCAATAGATTTCAGCACTTTTGGTGGGATAAAAACATAGAGGGATATGGCCAGAAAATGGTGCCCTGTAGAAGATCAGCCTTGATAGACACAAAATGTTGGAGTAATTCAGCGGGACACGCTGCATCTCTGGAGAGAAGGCATGGGTAACGTTTCCGGTCGGGACTCTTGTTCAGTCTGCCACCCGTTCTTTCTCTCCAGAGATACTGCCTGTCCCGCTGAGTTACTCCAGCATTTTGTGTCTACCTTCGGTTTAAACCAGCACCTGCAGTTCTTTCCTACACAGATCAGCCTTAATGTTCTTGAATGATGATGTCTGTTCAAGGGATCAATGGCATTTTCTTGCTCCTACTTCATGTCTTTGGATATTTTTAAGGCGGATATCGACAGATTCCTGATTAGTACGGGTGTCAAGGGTTATGGGGAGAAGGCAGGAGGATGGGGTTGAGAGGGAAAGATAGATCAGCCTTGAATGGCGGAACAGACGTGATGGGCCGAATGGCCTAATTCTGCTCCTAGAACTTATGAACGAATGAACTTTATGTTGGCCTTCAATCACACATCCATACGGATTGAGGTTTGTCCATGGTGTTGGGGAATAGTCAAAAAATGATTTCAATGTGCGCCAATGGAAATGGCAGCAACGAGTGTCCACATTGGTGAGCAAATGAAATCATCATTAAAATCAATGGAAATGAAGCTTGCAAGAGATGTTTCATTGACAACTGATCAATGAAGACTTGTTTTAAACAATCACCTGGCAAAATCCCCATGATTAAAGCTAAGTGTGAAAGGAACATACATCTCCACATAGGGAGAGCAGGGTGGAGCAGCGGTAGAGTTGCTGCCTCACAGCGCCAGAGACCCACGGAGTTTGTACGTTCTCCCTGTGACCGTGTAGGGTTTCTCCGGGTGCCTCTGTTTCCTCCCACACTCTAAAGATGTACAGGTTAGTAGCTTAACTGGCTTCGATAAGTTGTAAAATTGTCCCTAGTGTTAGTGTGCTCCTGATGCTGGTTGGCGTGGACTCGGTGGGCTGAAGGGCCTGTTTCCTTACTATATCTCCAAAGTCTATTTTTGATGAAGTACGTTCACAGGTTGCAAATGTTCCCCGCAACCGCATAGGCCTCCTCTGGTTGCTCCAATTTTCTCACGCGTTCCACAGACTTGCGGGTTTGTCGGTTAAATGGTCGCTGCAAATTGCCCCTTGTGTGCACAGAGAGAATGTGAAAGTGGGATAACATAGAACATGGTGAATGGGTGATCGCTGGTCAGTGTGGACTAGGTGGGCCGAAGGGCCTGTTTCCATGTTGTATCTTTCAATCCATCAAAAAGTCTAATAACGGAAATAATCAATAGTTCTAAAAAGGCTTTAGCATTAAGGCGGCACGGTGGCGCAGCGGTAGAGTTACTGCCTCACAGCGCCAGAGACCCGAGTTCAGGTGCTGTCTGTACGGAGTTTGCACGTTCTCCCTGTGAGCGGGTGGGTTTTCTCCGCGTGCACCGGTTTCCTCCCGCACTCCAAAGACGTAAAGGTTTGTAGGTTAATTGGCTTCAGTAAAATTGTAAATTGTTCCGAGTGTGTAGGATAGTGTTAGTGTGTGGGGATCGCTGGTCGGTGTGGACACGGTGGGCAGAATGTGTTTCTGTGCTGTATCTCGAAACTAAGCTAAACTAAATTAACGTGAAACTTAGAATGTATAAGGAATTTGGATCATGTGGAGAGATTGACTGGCTCAAGAAGAGAAACCTAAGCATGTAGAAACCAATCCTTAATATTTAAAGAGAAGCCAGACAAGTGGGTGAAGGAGGAAGCACAGGACAGGTTGAAGTAGCTGAGATGAAGCATAATGAAGAATATATAATAAATAACCAATGCCCATGAGATGGACACACTCTGCACACCTTATGTATAATTTATTTATCATTCTCTCAGGAGCAAGAGAGCGCGCTAGTTATCAGGAGCGTTTGATGAGCGTTTGATGGCACAGGGCCTGTACTCGCTGGAGTATAGAAGGATGAGGGGGGACCTTATTGAAACTTACTGAATAGTGAAAGGCCTAGACAGAGTGGCTGTGGAGTGGATGTTTCCACTAGTGGCAGAGTCTAGGACCCGAGGGCCCAGCATTTAGAAAGGAGATGAGGAGAAATTTCTTTAGGCAGAGGTTGGTGAATCTGTGGGATTTATTTGCCACAGACGGCTGTGGAGGCCAAGTCACGGGGCATTTTTAAGGCGGAGATTGACAGGTTCTTGATTGGAAACATAGACGTAGAAACATAGAAAATAGGTGCAGGAGTAGGCCATTCGGCCCTTCGAGCCTGCACCGCCATTCAATATGATCATGGCTGATCATCCAACTCAGTATCCCGTACCTGCCTTCTATCCATACCCCCCGACCCCCTTAGCCACAAGGGCCACATCTAACTCCCTCTTAAATATAGCCAATGAACTGGCCTCAACTACCTTCTGTGGCAGAGAATTCCACAGATTCACCACTCTCTGCGTGAAAAATGTTTTTCTCATCTCGGTCCTAAAAGACTTCCCCCTTATCCTTAAAATGTGACCCTTTGTTCTGGACTTACCCAACATCGGGAACAATCTTCCTGCATCTAGCCTGTCCAACCCCTTAGGAATGTTGTAAGTTTCTATAAGATCCCCCCTCAATCTTCTAAATTTTAGCGAGTACCTGCCAAGTCTATCCAGTTTTTACTCAAATCCTTTTGCTATGAAATGCTAACATACCATTTGCTTGCTTCACTGCCTGCTGCACCTACATGCCTACTTTCAATGACTGGTGTACCATGACACCCAGGTCTCGTTGCATCTCCCCTTTTCCTAATTGGCCACCAAAGTGGATAACCTCACATTTATCCACATTATACTGCATCTGCCATGCGTTTGCACACTCACCCAGCCTATCCAAGTCATCTTGCAGCCTCCTAGCATCCTCCTCACAGCTAACACTGCCCCCCAGCTTCATGTCATCTGCAAACTTGGAGATGTTGCATTCAATTCCCTCGTCCAAATCATTAATATATATTGTAAATAGCTGGGGACCCAGCACCGAGCCTTGCGGTACCCCACTAGTCACTGCCTGCCATTCTGAAAAGGACCCGTTTACTCCTACTCTGCTTCCTGTCTGCCAGCCAGTTCTCTATCCACATTAATTCTGAACCCCCAATACCATGTGCTTTAAGTTTGCATACTAATCTCTTATGTGGGACCTTGTCGAAAGCCTTCTAAAAGTCCAGATATAACACATCCACTGGTTCTCCCTTATCCACTCTACTAGTTACATCCTGGAGAAATTCTATAAGATTCGTCAGACATGATTTACCTTTCGTAAATCCATGCTGACTTTGTCCAATGATTTCACCACATTCCAAATGTGCTGCTATCCCATCTTTAATAACTGACTAGCAGTTTCCCCACTTCCGATTTTAGACTAACTGGTCTATAATTCCCCGTTTTCTCTCTCCCTCCCTTTTTAAAAAGTGGGGTTACATTAGCTACCCTCCAATCCTCATGAACTACTCCAGAATCTAAAGAGTTTTGAAAAATGATCACTAATGCATCCACTATTTCTGGGCTACCTCCTTAAGTACTCTGGGATGCAGCCTATCTGGTCCTGGGGATTTATCGGCCTCTAATCCATTCAATTTACCTAACACCACTTCCCGGCTAACCTGGATTTCACTCAGTTCCTCCATCTCATTTGACCCCCGGCCCCTGCTATTTCCGGCAGATTATTTATGTCTTCCTTAGTGAAGACAGAACCAAAGTAGTCATTCAATTGGTCTGCCATCTCCTTGTTCCCCTTGATCAATTCACCAGTTTCTGACTGCAAGGGACCTACATTTGTTTTAACTAATCTTTTTCTCTTCACATATCTATAAACACTTTTGCAGTCAGTTTTTATGTTCCCTGCCAATATTCTTTCATAATCTATTTTCCCTTTCCTAATTAATCCCTTTGTCCTCCTCTGCTGGACTCTGAATTTCTCCCAGTCCTCTGGTAGGCTGCTTTTTCTGGCTAATTTGTATGCTTCATCTTTTGTTTTGATACTATCCCTGATTTCCCTTGTTATCCACGGATGCACTACCTTCCCTGATTTATTATTTTGCCAAACTGGTATGAACAATTGTTGTAGTTCATCCATGCAGTCTTTAAATGCCTTCCATTGCATATCCACCGTTTACCCTTTAAGAATCAATTGCCAGTCTATCTTGGCCAATTTACATCTCATATCCTCAAAGTTACCTTTCTTTAAGTTCAGAACCCTTGTTTCTGAATTAACAATGTCACTCTCCATCCTAATGAAGAACTCAACCATATTATGGTCACTTAGTAAGGGTATCAAGGGTAATGGGGAGAAGGCAGGAGAGTGGAGCTGAGAGGGAGAGATAGATCAACCATGGTGATGGCCTGAATGGCCTAATTCTGCCCCAATGACATGAGATGGGATCCTGAGCCAGGTGAATTGCTGTGACTCAAGTTGTTGTTAAAGACAAGGCAGCAAGCTCATTCATCCATGGTGGGTAAGGGGCGAGCTTCTTCCGAGACTGCTCTGAGGTGAGAGTGGTCCTCACGTGTGGATCGGAGGATGATTCTTGTGGAACGTGTCAGAGCTCAGTGCTGTGAGCTCTCTCTTTCCAGATGGCAGCAATGCCTTTCTCCTTGAGTCCCTTATTCTGGAGCAAAAGGATGGGCGATGTTTCTGGTCGAAATGCTTCTCCTGATTCCAGATATTCTCCAGAGATGCCTCCTGACCCGCCGAGTTACCCCAGCACTTTGTGACTATCTTCAGTATAAACCAGCATCTGCAGTTCCTTGTTGTAAGTATATCTTCACACATTATGTCTGCGGACAACGTGGACTCCTTTTCAGGAAGGCAAAAACACTGCAGATGTGAATTCTCAGTAGTTTCATCTAGGCTCCTGTGCATAATTGAAGATGATACTTCAATTACGAGGAAGATGTAGTGAAATTCTTTGTTTTCACAAAAGCGCCGACAGTTACAAAAATACTCATCCCATCTTCGTTTCCCCCCCCCCCCCCACCCACCCCAACGCCGTTCTCGACGGCCATCCACTCATTGTACCGCCGACTGACTGGCATAATCCCCATTCCTTTGAAAACCGCACTTGTAATCCCATATTCTTCTATCTTCATGTTTTAATAAGTACTGTGTCTTTTATTTTGACAATGTAGCCAGCACAAAACACTGCTTTAGTTCCCCGTGTCTATTACCATGCAATAGCGCGCCACATCATTCACCTTGCTCACGTTTTAATCCCTGCCCTCCAGTCTCATTCCTGTCACTTTGTCAAACGAAAGTAGTTAATGTACAGAAAGCAAACATGCTTAATGTCTCTCTGTAAGAATAAGCACTGGAAGATTCACAGATACCAAAGCAATAGGCAAGTTGCCACAAAATGTACCTCTCATTTCTTCTTTTATCTGTCACCATGTTTAGTCATCGATTATGCTTGCATTAGCCTTAAACCCTCATTCCTTACTTTAAAACAACGGCAACGTGACAGAGGAGATTTTGCTATTGCTCGCAATTTATTAGATGGAACTATTTAGTAATAACCACCTGGAGAAAAAAGTGGTGAACACTGCCCAGTCCACCACGGGTATTGACCTCCCCATCATCAAAGGGATCTACAGGAGGCCCTGCCTCAAAGCGGCAGCCAGCATCATCAGAGACCCACACCACCCTGGCCACACACTCATCTCACTCCTGCCATCGGGAAGAAGATACAGGAGCCCTCAAACTGCAGCGTCCAAGTTCAGGAACAGCTTATTCCCTTCAGCCATCAGGCTATTAAACACTACAACCTCCAAATAAACTCCGATCTAAATTGACTTGGAAGCATTGGTTTCGTTTTTTTTACACTATTATTGTTTGTTTGTTTGTTTTATGTATGTGTATGTATGTAGAGTACTATGTTTACATATCGGTTGTGCTGCTGCAAGTAAGAATTAAATAGCTCTGTTTAGGACATATGACAATAAAACACTCTTGACTCTTGAGTTGACCCATCTGCAATGGGATTCCATTAAGGTTCTCAAAACCAGTAACACATCATTTAATTGGCATGAATTATTGGCAACGCAGGCAAAAGCGAGTGGTTTTATGTCAGGGATAGTGATGTGAATTGACAGACTAATGTGAAGCCCAATTTACAGAAGACAAAATGTTTCACAGATTCACACCATGACCTGGTGTGAGCCAGGATCCCAGCTCTCCGGGATTCAAGTAATGGTGGGATGTCATCCCTGTCTTTGTATCGCTGGGTTTAGTTTAGTTTGGTTTAGAGATACAGCATGGACACAGGCCCTTCGGCCCACCGAGTCCACACTAACCAGCGATCCCCACACATTAACACAAGCCTACATACACACACACACACGAGGGACAATTTACACGTATACCAAGTACACAAACCAAAGCCAATTAACCTACATACCTGTACGTCTTTGGAGTGTGGGAGGAAACCGAAGATCTCAGAGAAAACCCACGGGGTTTTCATGGAGAGAACGTACAGACAGTACCTGTAGTCGGGATCGAACCCGGGTCTCCGTCACAGCAAGCGCTGCAAGGCAGCAACTCTACTGCTGCGCCACCGTGCCGTAATATTCCTGAAACATCTTGCACTCCGACCACTGAGACATTGTTGTTCTCATGTCTCCCGAGGCTTCCTTTTTGGCCATCCTAACAGCATTCGGAACAGTTTCAAAGCACAGGTCCTTCCCTGCCACTTTTATTGCACCCTGATTCATCCACTGCTATGTTCTGGCGGAGGGCTGACAAGCTAAATGTTTATTTCCATATATCCTAACATGGCACCTATCAGAATCCAAAACCGATTATATTTGTGTGTACGTAGGCTTTGTGTACCTGTTATGTCAAGTGTGTGTGTGCACTTATACGTGTGTGTTATAGTTTGTGTACATGTATGCATTGCCTATGACGTTTGCGTGAGATGAGCATGCATCTCTAATCTGCGTATAGATGTCCACAATTTTGTGGGAAGATTGACACAAAAAGCTGGAGTAACTAAGCGCGCCAGGCAGCGTCTCTGAAGAAAAGGAATAGGTGATGTTTCGGATTGAGACCCTTTCTTCGACTGGTCAGACGGGTCTGAAGAACCCGAAACATCACCTATTCCTTTTCTCCAGAGATGCTGCCTGACCTGCTAAGTTAAGCCAGCATTTTGTGTCTATCTTTGGTTCCTTCCTACACATTTTGCCTGCACTTTGTGTGGTTTGTACGAGTTTTTGTAAATGTTACGTATATATGTGCCTTTGTGATGATTATTATGATGCATGTGCATGTGTGTCCACGTATCTGTTGTAAAGGAAGTGTGTGCATGTGTTGTGTAGGATTCCGTACATTCCATTGTGTATATGTAAGTGTCCACTTGTGTATTTGTACCTGTATTGTTTTGGGTGGATGTGTGTGTGTGTTGTCCATTGTGTGTGTGCATGAGTTAGGTAGAGTATGCATGCACCTGTGCTTATGTGTGTTTGCATGTATTTGTGCGTGTATACGTGTGGGATAAAACCGGAGCACCCGGAGAAAGCTCACGCGGTCACGGGGAGAACGTACAAACTCCATTCAGACAACACGAGTAGTCAGTATCAAACCTGGATCTCTGGCACTGTAAGGCACAAACTCTACCGCTGCGCCACCGTGCCGCCCCACCATTTTGTGTCTATCTTCCAAACAACCACCTTTCGATCTGTCAAGTGTCTCCTGACCGTGCCAGAGTCTGAGGATTTTCCCGTTGGTCTTCACAGCCATTTCAGTACACACTATAACTGGTGTGGAAGCAAGTCATCCTCGATCCCAAGGAACTGCCCAAAGAGAAGCAATGCGCCGGTACATATGTGTGTAGTGCGCATATGTACAAAAAAAAATCTGTGGGTGGAATGTGTGTCTGTAGCAGGGAATTGTCTATATATTCCACTTAGAGTGTGTCTGAGTACCTCACTTACAGCCACTTAATGGGTTATGTTGGTTTTGAAATGAGGAACTGACAAAGAGAGGCGATAGAGAATTAGGCAGTGCTGTCTACGCTGGGATACCAGTGAATGGGTCGCAGTATGAAAGTGGCACTTAGGGTTAATGACATACTCCAGACTCAAACAAGTAGAAAATGCTTCATTTTGAAAAAAATGCCATAAAAAGGAATAATAGCATAGTTACTTTGATTGTAAGTTCACAGCAAGAACAAGATTAAAATGGGGATGGAGAAGGATATCATTGCACACCGTGGGAGATTGCTTCATTAGTGATGCGCTTACAAGTGCAGTCTGTGTTACATGCAAGGCAACAGTTTGCTGGAAGTGGCAAGGAAGGGTATAAAGTGTACAGATTCATTTTCCCTATCAGATGTCAAAGATACTCCTAAGCAAATTGGAAGACATGAAAATGGGGCAAAAATATCCTAGGAATCACTTTTGTTGCCTTCAGACTTTAGACTTGAGATACAGCGAGGAAAAAGGTCCTTCAGTCAATGCCAAACAGCGATTACCCAATACACTAGAACTATCCAACACACTAGGGACAATTTACAATTTACAGGGGGCTTTCTGGAGCGCTAGTGTAGGTGTTGTGGGCCGAAGGGGCTGGTTTCCAGAGGGCGTGTGGACATTGTGGGCCGAATGGATTCTTGGGCTGGCAGCTCAGACACTCAGGGCTGGTGGGCTGGTAGCTCAGAAACTGCCAGAAATTGTGCCCAAACCAGGTGAGAGACTCTGTGAGAGAGAAGGACGAGAGGGTGGAGAATCAATTTTAGACATTTTTCATCTGTTTCTGCAGATCACAGCAATGAAGGAGGAAAGGCCTGGATCTCACAGGGAGCCAATGAAGGGAGGGAGAGAAATACTGGGGTGAGGTTTAAAACTTGCGGGGGGAATACTTACTGATGGGCCAAAGGAATTCCTCCTGGGATAGTACAAGACTGATGGGCTGAAGGGACTTAAAAAAATCAGAGAGATATCTCAGTGAAAGGCATTTTTTCTGGACTTTTCCTGGCCTGGCATGGGCCTTTTGGGCCAAAATGCTCTTCCTGGGCTAATACGGGCATTTGGGGCAAAAGGGACTGGTTTCTCGGCTAATAGGGACCTTGTGAGCAGAAATGCGTGGTTTCAGGCAGGCCAAACAACTCATTTCATTTCATTTCCATTGCCATTTCAGTTTCAAGCACAGAGCAGGCCAAACAACTCATCTCATTTTCATTTCATTTAATTACCATTGCCATTTCAGTTTCAAGGACAGGGCAGGCCAAACAACTCATCTCATTTTCATTTCATTTCATATCCATTACCATTTCAGTTTCAAGCACAGGGCAGGCCAAACAACTCATCTCATATTCATTTCATTTCATTTCCATTGCCATTTCAGTTTCAAGCACAGGGCTGGCCAAACAAATCATCTCATTTTCATTGCGATTTCAGTTTCAAGCACAGGGCAGGCCAAACAACTCATCTCATTTTCATTTCATTTCATTTCCATTGCCACTTCAGTTTCAAGCACAGGGCAGGCCAAACAACTCATTTTATTTTCATTGGGGCTAACAAATCATTTATTGCAAGTACATTGTAGACTCACAGTTCAGTAGACTCACAGCAGAATCACAGTTGTGGCCTCTTCCTCACGATCTTCCAGAGTGACTGACTCACGTCCGGGCATCCTGGGTTTTATAGTCCTAACCCCTTCCCTGGAAGGAGTGTTACCTTCATCATGGTGATTGACAGGCGAGAGGACCAATCAGCAGATCTCAAGATTATTTAAACATTCATAACTGTTTTACTTTTCATCGATCGGAAACATCCTCGGAACTGCCTCAGCGGAGGAGGACTGTGAGTAAAATGGCCAAAAATCATAGCGATATTTGGTAGCGTTTTTTCTAAAATTAATATACAGTGCAGACAAGAAGTGGTCAAGAAGAGACTTTTAGTTATATATAGATATAGATGTGCTATATAACACTATAGACCATAGAACAGTATAACACAGTACAGGAAGAGGCCTTTCAGCGCACAATGCTTGTGCCAAACATGATGCCAGACTGAATTTATCTCATCCACCTTCAAGTAATCCCTCCATTGCCTGCCCATCCATGTGCCCATATAAAAGCCTCTTAAATGCCACTGTCGTATCAACCTCCAGCTCCACCCCTGACAATGTGGTCCAGGCCCCGCCACTCTCTATGTAAAAACTTGCCCCGCACAGCTCCACTAAACTTCCCCCTCTCACGTTACATCTATGCCCTCTATCATTCCATGATTCTGATCCCACAAAACTCCTGCTGGAAATGTAAAATTCAAAATTACATAGAAAAAATATACATCACAGAACTGCATTTTAATCTATTCTCCTCCATCTTCTTTATTTTTATTTTTTAAGAAAATGTGAGTGAGTTTTAATTTATAATCCCCCTTTTTAGTGCACTTTGGGTGTAACTATGTGAACTCCCTCCCCAACACTGCTCTGATGGCACTTCCACAAGATAAATGGCGTCTCCACTTTTTCAGGGCAATTAGGGATGAGCTATAAATGCTGGCCTTGTCTGCAGTGTCTGGAACTCAAGGAACGAATAAATCATTTTAACCCAATTTGCTCCTTCAACTAGTTATAGTTTAGTTTAGTTTAGTTTAGAGATGCATCGCGGGCCTTCAGCCCACCGAATCTCCACCAACCAGCAATTATCATACACTTGTATTATCCTACACACTACGGACAATTTACAATTTTACCAAAGCCAATTAACCTAGAAACCTGTACGTCTTTGGAATGTGGGAGAAAACCGGAGCATCCGGGGAAAACACACAGTCACAGGGAGAACGTACAAACTCCGTACGGACAGCAACTGAGTCAGGATCAAACCCGGGTCTCTGGCGCTGTAAAGCAGCAACTCTACCGCTCCAGTTATCTTGTAGACCAAGAGGTATTATTTCTCTTCAATTATTCCATACGCTAAAAAGTTCCATGTCACCATGATTCACCGATTAAAGAAGGTTTTCCAAATTTACTTTGAGAATTTCTGCAGAAACAAGAAAGGTGCAATCACTCTGATGAGATTATACTACAGGGCTACCACTGGCCAGTGGGATGCAGAGGAACAGATATGCAGGCAGATTACAGAAAGAAATATAAACAGCAGAATAGTTGCAATGGGTGATTTTAACTTCCCCAATATTGGGTGACAGGGCCTTCGATCAGGCAATATATACAAGGTGTATCAAGGAGAGTTTCTTGAACCACTAAATAGATATTTCAACGGCAGCACAGTGGCACAGCGGAAACAGGGCCTACTTCCATGCTGTATCTCTAAAGCCTAAACTGGGAAATGAGCCACAACAGACCTCGTACTGGGAAATGTGCCTGGCCAAGTGATTGAAGTTTCAGTGGGGGAGCATTTTGGGAATGGTGATCATAATTAAGCTAGTCCTAGATAAGGTTAAGACTGGACCTCGGGAGAAGGTGAGAAATTGGTGGAGGGGTAACTATAATAGTATTAAACAGTGACTGGGAATAATAGATTGGAAGAAGCTGTTTAGGGTGTAAATTTAGAGTTGACATGTGGGAAGTTAATGGCCAGTTCGTTAAATTTTTGGACATCGTGCTCATGCGATGTTAAAAGAAAAGGATGTCAAGGTTCGGGAACCTTGGATGACAAGAGATATTATAACTAAAGAAGGGTCTCGATACCAAATGTTACCAATTTCTTCTATCCAGTGATGCCGCTTGTCCCGCTGGTTACAGTACTCCAGTATTTTGTGTCTATCTAAGAGATATAACTATTCCACAAGAAACAGAAACCATATAGTAAAGTTCAGGAAGCTGGAATCGGACAAGGCCCTTGAGGAATACAAAGGAAGCAGGAAAGAACTTAAAGAAGGAATTAGGAGGGCTAAAAGGGATAATGAAATGTTTTTGGCAAGTAGGACTGAAGAAATTCCCAAGGCATTTTATATGTTTATTAAAAGCAAGTGTATCTGGGCAAAGGTAGGCCATCAAGAACAAAGGAAGGAATCGATACCTGGAGCCCGAGGAAGGGGTGAGGCATTAGATGAGTACACCCCCACCCCGCCCGGTCTCCTCAAACTGATGTGACAATCAAAATAATGCAACAGTGTACTTAACTTCTTAGAAGTCTAAGGAATACTGGAAACAGACCAATTAATAACAACGAATCAAAGAATCTTTATTGATTACGGTTTCATAATTGGGAAAAAAATTAATATTAACATTTTGGAAAGGCTCTACATCCCCCACAATCAAAATGTGGAATACAGAAATGTCGGAGACACTTCATCTGGAGAGATTGAGGTTTGTCCTAATGGACAGATTAGATCTCTTCAGAGAGATATGGTCTCCATCTATTGAATATTTACAGGGTCATAATGGCTCGGTACGAGGGCTTGACTGAGGCCTGAATATTAGAATAGATGAAGAAGTATGCATAATAAATCATGCCTATATCTCCAATGACGGATTAATGATTAACACTCCATTCGCTTTCATATTTTCTATATTATCTCTCTCTATCTTTTCTTACTTTATAAAAAAAAATAGAAAAGTGTATAGAAGCATATAGTCTTAAATTGTAATATTAATAATAGTAATATTATTAATATCATGAAAGTATCTAATAATGTATTTTCATTTATGTAAAATAATGTATTTTTCATCAATATGTTTCTACAATAAAAATATTTAACAAACAAGAAGTCTAAGATGATTTGGTACGGTGGAAGTCAACAAAGGCTTTGTTGTGTCATAGAGTCACAGAGTCATAGAGTCATAGAGACATACAACATGGAAACAGGCCCTTTGGCCCAACATGCCCACACGACCAGCATGTTCCCATCTACAATTGTCCCACCTGCCTGCGTTTGGCCTATATACATGTAAACCTATCCTATCCATGTACCTGTCTAATTGTTTCTTAAACTTTGCAATAGTTCCTGCCTCAACTACCTCCTCTGGAAGCTCGTTCCATACACCCACCACGCTTTGGTAAAAAAAAGTTACCTCTGAGGTTACGATTACATTTTTATCCCCCTCACTTTAAACCTATGTCCTCTCGTTCTCCATTCCCCAACTGTGGGAAAGAGACTCTGCGCATTTCCTCAATCTTTTCCTCTCATGATTTTGTACGCCTCTATAAGATCACCCCTTCATCATCTTGCACAACCTCCTCCTCTAGCTCAGGCCCTCGAGTGCTGGCAACATCCTCAAATCTCCTCTGCACCCTTTCCAGCTAGACAACATATTCCCTATAACGTGGTTTCCAAAACTGAACACAATACTCTAAAAGTGGCCCCACCAACATCTTATACAACTGCAACATGACCTCCCAACTTCTCTACTCAATACTCTGACTGATGAAGGCCAACGTGCTGAAAGCCTTTTTGACACCCAATCTACCTGTGACGCCACTTTCAAGGAAATAGGCAAGACAAGGAACAAATGTCAATATTTCCAAACAGTGCTCATCACGGCTGGGGTTAATTGCAAATTAAGGAAGTCATGTGAATAGTCTCATAGTGACAGCCCGGCCAAGAACTTTCGTAGCCTCCTCATAGCTGTCCTGCTTGGGGTGGTGGGAACACCAGTACTTTTCAAAGAAATTGGACTATCATGGCTGATCATCTAAACTCAGTACCCCGTTCCTGCCTTTTTCCCCATATACACATTACCCTTGATTCCTTTAGCCCTAAGAGCTAAATCTAATTCTCCTGAAAACATTTCATATTGTATTGTAATTGTATTGTTTTGTAATTAATTTATTAGCCATGTGTGCAAAAACATGCAAAGAATTTGATTTGCCATACAGTCATACCAAAAAAGCAGCAAGACACACAACTACATAAAAATTAACATAAACATCCACCACAGCGCTCTGCGCAGTCGGGGGAGTCGAACCATTAGCAGTCAGGGCGGTCGAAGCTCCCGAAGTCGATCCCTAACCAAGAGACCGGGAGCTCCACGATGTAGGTCTGTAGGCTCCCGGGGTTGGAGCCCTCAACGTGGATCCCTGGCAAAGGGATCGCAAGCTCCACGATGTGAAGTCTGCAGGCTCCCGCGGTTGGAGCTTCCAAAGTCGATCCCCAGCAAAAGGACCGCCAGCACCACGAGGTTAGGCCGCAGCGCGGACGGAGATACCATACGGAAAAAGTCTCATCTCTGTCGTGGAAAGAGATTTTATAACGTTTCCCCCACCCGCCACATAATACAAAACTAATGATACATTAAAAGATACATTTAACAACAGACTAAAAACAACAAAAGAAGAAAAGGAGGAGACAGACTGTTGGCGAGGCTGCCATCGTACGGAGCCACCCGGTATATGGTAGCGACTTATGCCCAAGACCATGCCTTGAAGCAAGATGGATGTGAAAGGATGCTTTGCCATTATGCTCTTTCTATTTTAGTTGCACACATCAGAGCTGCCTTGATCCCAGTTCAGTTGCATATGTATAAATTAGCTCTGAATCAAACATTTGATTACCATACTGCAAAGAAACAAATAAATATTTTTCCTCATGGCAGATACATCACCAAGGACGACAACAGGGGCCAAAGTGTATTGTTTTGGCTAGCTTGGTGCACCATGACAGGTGCCTTGTTGACAGAGTTCCTCCTTTTCCTTTTCAATATGGGAAGCTTCTTGCAACCATCTCTGAATGTGGGTTGCTTCCTGGAATCCTTGGAGTGTCATCCCACGTGAATTCCCAAAGAGTTTCTATTGCAGGATGGGGAAGGTGAGGAAGAAGCTCATTTAATAGTCCATTCAACATAACTTCCTCAGATTTTCCTCCACTTTTTCAGATTTGCCAGACAACTGTCCCTTCTCTTTGGCTAGACCACCCCCCCCCCCCCCACCCCCCTACCCTCTTATATCCCCTCCATTAAATACCAGGCTGTAGCCAAGCTGAAGAATAAGTCATCTCCTCACAAGTACGAATTCCACTTTACACTGCCTGCTTGAGGGAACTGAGAAGCCTCCTGATTCTTCCTTCATAATTCCCTCACGTCATGGACATGGAGTTTCCACGAGTGGGAGAGTCTAGGACTAGAGGGCCTCAGAATAAAAGGACGTGCTTTTGGAACGGACATTAGGAGGCATTTCTTTCATCAGAAGGTGGCGAATCTGTGGAATACAGCCATTTGTAGAGGCCTAGCCATTAGGTATTTTTTTAAGGTGGAGATCGACAGATTCTTGATTAGTAAGGGTTAAGGGGAGAAGGCAGGCGACTGCAGTTGAGAGGGAGGAGATGGATCAAGCATGATAGAAAGGCAGAGAAGACTTGATGGGCCAAAGGGCCTAATTCTGCTCCTAAGCCTTATGAACTTATGACATTGGCCCCTGCTTCTGGTCTTGATGCAACCCAAGGGAACTTGGAAAGATTTGTTCTACTGAAGCTGTGCAGGAGGACAAGGGAGTGTGTGAGGGAATGCCAACAGCCTCTGTGCAGTCTCTGGCAATGAGTGAACAGCATTTCTTCTTATTAAGTTACTTTAATTCCTTTCTAAGCCTCGGAGAATGAGCCAGCAGTGCTGTAAAATGAAATCCCTTTGGGTGAATAACACCAGGCTATTAAACCAAGTCATTTTAGCCTAATGTTACATTAAAATGTTGTTCTAATTATACTAATCAGACTTGCCTAAGAACCTGTAACACATAAACATGCATTGACAACATTTAATATAATAATCCTTGCCATTTCAGACATATTGATGGGAACACTTCAATAAACCAGATTGTACATGTAATATAACATTGTTCATTTTCAGAAAGTGATTGGATTTGTGCTTTATTGCAAAGCTATAATTACTTAACTGGACTATTTACACATTCTGTTCCTCAACGGAAATGTCTTGTAAATGTTTCAGTTAAGAATATTTATTCTAAAGCTGGATGGTAACACGTGTATATATATATATATATATATATATATATATATAGCCATTTGGACAAACATTTAAAAAACTAGTGATTATGTGCAAATTCATCCATTTTCTCGCACTCTGTAATCCTCATGATTACAAAGATTACAATTACTTCTCTGCAAAGGTAAGTCTAAGGTTGGTGTAAAAATTGCAAAACCATATTAGAGTGAACAGCAGCATAGAGGATGGCATGGTGCCGCAGTGGTAGAGTTGCTGCCTCACAGCGCCAGAGACCCAGGTTCGATCCTGACTGCAGGTGCTGTCTCTACAGAGTTTGCACGTTCTCCCTGTGACTGTGTGGGTTTTCCCCCGGGTTCTCCGGTTTCCTCCCACACTCCCAAAGACGTGCAGGTTTGTAGATTAATTGGCTTCTGCAAATTGTCCCTTGCGTGTAGGATAGAACTAGTTGGTCAGCGTGGACTTGGTGCGCCTGAAGTCCTGTTTCCACACTGTATCTCAAAACTAAATAAAGGAAACTAAACCAAATCTTAAAATTTTCCATCAAGCTACCTCCAGGTCATTTAAATTATTGGGAATATAATCCTAGTTTCCGTAATTTCTTCTCATAATTTGACCCTGGCGCTTCTTCTTCTTCTTTCGTGTGGCGTGCGCTGCCTAAAGTTGTTGGACAACTTGGTCTATTTGATCTTGCGTTTGTGCACGTCGAGTTGATTGCATTAGTCGAAACAGGGCGGACCACGTGAAGGTTGTAATCTTCCACCCCACCCTGGAGCTCAGCTAATTTTACTGTTCAATCCAGAACGCTCCCTTTTTGAGCCAGTATATCCTTCCGCGAGGCTCTGTGTACAGAACCAGGCATTCATCTAAATACAACCAAACCTTTACCGCCTTATATTCTAATGTTAGAAAGGCCAACATTGCCTCTGCCTGAAGCTAGACACAAAAAGCTGGAGTGACTCAGTGGGGTCAGGCAGCAACTCTGGGGAAAAGGAATAGGTTACGTTTCGGGTTGAGACGCTTTATCAGACTGAGAGTCAGGGGAGCGGAAAATGAAAGATATAGAAGGCACATAGAACAAATTAATGAAAGATTTGCAAAAAGCAACGATGATCAAGAAAGGGCGGAGCTCACAATGGTCCATTGTTGGCTGTGGGGAAGGTGATTAAAAAAAGTGAAACTCAGCAGGACAAGACAACTGTGTAACCAATACAACGACTAGGGTGGGGGAGGGACAGAGAGAGAGAGAGAGAGAGACACATCAAGATTAATACCACTGAGTTGTAAGCTACCCAAGCAAAATATGAGGTGCTGTTCCTCCACTTTGTGTTTGGACTCACTCTGTCAGTGGAGGAGGCCCAGGACAGAAAGGTCAGTATGAGAATGGGAAGAGGAGTTAAAAGTGTTTGGCAACCGGGAGATCTGCCTGTCTGTCTTTGGAGAACAAAGAGAGACTGTTTATTTAAAGGTGGGTCTGATGGAAAAAAGAACAAGCTAGTATGGCTGAGATCACCAAACACAGAGCAACTGAAGACCTGCAGCAACATCAGACATATTCTGGATCCTTGGCCGTCATTGCGCATTGTTCCAGCTGGGTGGCTTTGGCATATTTTCCACAGTTTAAGCGAACAAGGAACCACCCTTGGATAAAAAGAAGCATCAACTTTATTTGTGAGTCACTCATTCCAGGCAAACGCACCACCCACAAATGAGTTCCTCAGCTCATTGTAGTCATTGTAGGCAAATTCATCCCCCGTTATTTGAAATCGAAGCAGGTGATCTTCCATGCAGAAGAGTAACGATACTTTAAGGGCAAGAAATGAACACCATTTGGAGGGACTGAAAGGACGTCAGTTGAGATTGCAGAGAGAGGCAGAGAGTTGTGGATGCAACCCAGACCATCATGCAAACTGCAATCCATTTGCTCCATCCACATATCACGCTGGCTCGGCAAGGCCATCAGCATAATCAAGGACCAGTTTCACCTCAGTCACTCCCGCCTCTCCCCTCTCCCATCAGGCAAGAGGGGCATAAGTGTAAAAACGCACACCTCCAGATTCAGGGACAGTTGCTTCCCAGTTGTTATCAGGCAACTGAATGGTCCTCTCACCCACTAGATAGTGGTCCTGACCTCCCATCTACCTCATTGGAGACCTTTGAACTTTTAATCGGACTTTACTGGACATTATCTTTAATCAGACTTTACTGTAACTGTTATTAAACGTGTTTAAAGCTATTCCTTTCATGCTGTATCTGTACATTGCCGAAGGTTTGATTATAATCATGTATGGTCTTTCTGCTGACTGGATAGCACCCAATAAAACAGCTTTTCACTGTACCCCAGTAGACACGACAATATAAACTAAACTAAATTGAAATAAGAGGTTGAATTTTTAGAAATGAAAGCCTAAAAGAGGCTTTTGTAAGCAGTGCTATAAATGGTGATGTCAACAGCCGTGATGGAAAATGACCTAATTTGGAGGGGAAAAAGAAGAAATGGAGAGAACAAAGAGAGACAAAATGCTGGAGTAACTCCGTGGATCAGGCAGCATCTCTGGAGAACATGGATAGGTGATGTTTCAGATCCTTCTTCAGACCCGAACGTCGCCTATCCATGTTCTCCAGAGATGCTGCTGCTTGACCAATTGAGTTACTCCAAGACTTTGTGTCTTTTTTTTTGTAAACCAGCATCTGCAGTTCCTTGCTTCGAAGGAATGTAGGTTCTGAAAGATACAAATGAACAAAGTTTTCTCAGAATGTAGATTATAGAGGCTAGAAGTTTGGCTATGACATTTCCATTTTATGTACGTACTTAATGCAAGCCTGCAGAGAGAAGATAAGGCGTTTTGGTTTTTCTTTCGGTTTGCATCAACAAAACATGGCTTTTGCAATCACAGGATGTCCCTTAGCAACTTTTCCAATAATGTACAATCATTGCTATGAGATAGGAAGCAGAGAGTTCAATAGCCTTGTTTTTTGCTGAAAGTCTCTTTTGGGGGTGGCACAGCGACGCAGCGGGAGAGTTGCTGCCTTACAGATTGGGGTCGCCCTGACTACGGGTGCTGCAGAGTTTGTACACGCTCCCTGTGACTGCTTAGGTTATCCCCGTGTGCTCCGGTTTTCTCCCACAGTCCAAAGACATACAGGTTTGTAGGTTATTATCCTTTGGTAAAAATTGTAAATTGTCCCTAGTGTGTAGGATAGTGCAGGTGTACGGAGATCGCTGGTCAGTGCGGACTTGGTGGGCCGAAGGGCATGTGTCCGTGGTGTACCTCTACGCTAAACCAAACTAAACTAAGATCTGTAGATGTTGGGGTAAAAAGAGTAATCACACTTGATTCACACAACATGGAATCAGGCTCTTCGGCCTACCAAGTCAACGCAGACCATCGATCACCCGTTCTTACTAGTTCTATGTTATCCCATTTTTGCCTCCACTCTCTACATATTAGGGGTCAATTATTCTTATATATTATCTTATGTTTTGCGTTTACAAGCGTTTTATGTTGATGCAAGTAGGATTGTCATTGCTCTGATGTCGATGCATATGACAAAATAACCAGTCTTAACACTTAACTCTTGACAGGTGTTATCTGATCTGCTCAGAGTTTCCTTGATTTTCTGATTTTATTTCAAATAAAAGTTGGAAAGGGTGGAGAGAAAATTTAGGAGGATGTTACCAGGATTTGAGGGCCTCAGCTCTAGGGAGAGGTTGAGCAGGCTAGCATTCCATTCCTTGGAGCGCAGGAGGATGAGGGGTGATCTTATAGAGGAGTACATAAACATGAGAGGAGTAGATCGGGAAACCGCACAGGGTCTCTTAGCCAGACTAAGGGAATCGAGAAACAGAAGATAAAGGTTTAAGGTGAGACGGGAAAGATTTAATGGGAACCTGAGGGGTAACCTTTTCACACAAAGGGTGATGGGTGTATGGGATGAACTGCCGGAGGAGGTAGTTGAGGCAGTTGCTATAACAACATTTAAGAAGCATTTAGACAGGGACATGGATAGGACGGGTTTAGAGGGATATGGGCCAAATGCATGCAGGTGGAACTAACGTAGATGGGACATGTGGGCTGGTGTAGGCAAACTCCACACAGAGAGCACCCGAGGTCAGGGTCAACCTTGGGTTTCTAGCGTTGTGAGATCTACTGCTGTGCCACCGTACCACCCTAAGTCCTATTAAGTATTCCCTGTATTTTCTATTTCTGCAGTTTTTTTCCTTGCACATTCCCTTTGATGATGTGATGCTTCTGCCACCAGCAGACTAACTCAATTTAGTCGTTGTTGATCTATTGAGATGAAATGGGGTCTTATCTGTCAGTAGAACCCTCATCTACTTCTTCAGATGTCATTGCTGTTGCTTTTGTGTGGAGAGAGCTCAATCTTGATAAATTGAAAGCTATTCATAATTACCTCAAATCTCACCTTCCTTATCTTCACCCACTGTGAATGCAACAGAATAACATGGGGGGAACAAGTAGTGCAAGTTCTGGGTCAATAAATGGATGCTCCGCATCGCAGGTTTTGGCCTTCCAGAGTAAATGTTACAACTGGTCATATTTTGAGTGGAAAAATCATAGTTACATGATCAAAAATCCTCAAACAATGAATTGTGGAATAAAAACAGCCAAGTTAAGTGCATTCATAGAGTCAAGTTCAAGTTCCAGAGAGTTTACTGTCACGTGTCCCTGATAGGACAATGAATTTTCTTGCTTTGCTTCAGCACACAAAAACATAGTAGACAGGAATACAGAACAGATCAGTGTGTCCATATACCATTATATAAATATATACACACATGAATAAATAAACTGATAAAGTGCTAATAAATTGATAATGGGCTATTAATGTTCAGAGTTTTGTCCGAGCCGAGTTTAATAGCCTGATGATGTGGGGAAGTAGCTGTTCCTGAACCTGGACGTTGCAGTCTTCAGGCTCCTGTACCTTCTGCCTGAAGGTAGCGGGGAGATGAATGTGTGGCCAGGGTGGTGTGGGTCCTTGATGATGCTGCCAGCCTTTTTGAGGCAGCGACTGCGATAGATCCCCTCGATGGTAGGGACGTCAGAGCCGATGATGGACTGGGCAGTGTTTACTACTTTTTGTAGTCTTTTCCGCTCCAGGGTGCTCAAGTTGCTGAACCAAGCCACGATGCAACCAGTCAGCAAGCTCTCTACTGTACACCTGTAGAAGTTAGAGAGAGTCCTCCTTGACAGACCGACTCTCTGTAATCTTCTCAGGAAGTAGAGGCGCTGATGTGCTTTTTTTATAATCGCATCAGTGTTCTCGGACTAGGATAGGTCTTCAGAGATGTGCACGCCCAGGAATTTGAAGCTCTTGACCCTTTCCACCATATAATTGATATAAACGGGACTGTGGGTCCCAATCCTACCCCTTCCAAAGTCCACAATCAGTTCCTTGGTTTTGCTGGTGTTGAGGACCAGGTTGTTGTGCTGGCACCATTTGATCAGTCGCTCGATCTCTCTTCTGTACTCCGACTCATCCCCATCAGTGATACGTCCCACTACAGTGGTGTCGTCAGCGAACTTGATGATGGAGTTTGCGCCATGACCGGCTACGCAGTCATGAGTATAGAGTGAGTACAGCAGGGGGCTGTGCACACAGCCTTGAGGTGCTCCCATGCTGATTGTTATCGAGGCTGACACATTTCCACCAATACGAACAGTCTGTGGTCTGTGAATGAGGAAGTCGAGGATCCAATTGCAGAGGGATGCGCAGAGACCCAGTTCTGCGAGTTTGGTAACCAGCTTGGAGGGGATGATTGTATTAAATGCCGATCAATGAATAAAAGCCTGACATATGAGTTTTTGTAGTCCAAGTGGTCGAGAGCGGAGTGGAGAGCCAGCGAGTCGCATTCACTGTTGATCTGTTGTGGGTCCAGATATTTGACGAGGTAGTAGTTGATTTTCATCATGATCGACCTCTCAAAGCACTTCATCACCACCGACGTTAGGTCGATAGTCATTGAGGCACGACACATTGCTCTTCTTGGGCACCGGTATAATTGATGCCCTTTTAAAGCAGGTGGGAACCGCAGACCTCTGAAGTGAGAGGTTGAAAATGTCCGTAAAAACTCCAGCCAGTTGGTCCGCACAGGTTTTTAAGAACAGGACCGGGTATACCATCAGGTCCAGGCACTTTTCGAGGGTTCACTCCTCTGAAGGATTTTCTGATGTCGGCCTCTGTGACTGAGACTGAAATACCATCACAGCGAATGGGGGCTCGAGACGGTACATCAGTTTTCTCCCTATCAAAGCATGCGTTGAACGCATTGAGCTCGTCAGGGAGTGATGCTACGCCGACATTCGAGCTACCTCCTGATTTCACCTTGTAGAGGTGATTGCATTCAGGCCCCACCACAGCTGCCAAACATCTGTCTCATCCTCCAGTTTGGAGCAGAAGTCCCTTTTGGCCTTTTTGATGGCCTTACCAAGGTCGTAGAGTGATAGAGTGATACGCTACGGCTCAACTTGCCCACGCTGGCCAACATGTCCCAGCTACGCAAGTCCCACTTAGAGCATAGAGTTATAGAGTCTGGGTTTGCTCCATATCCCATCCAAACCTGTCCTATCCATTTACCTGTCTAACTGTTTCTTAAACGTTGGGATAGTCCCTGCCTCAACTACCTCCTCTGGCAGCTTGTCCCTTACCCCCACTACCCTTTGTGTGAAAAAGCTACCCCCCAGATTCCTATTAAATCTTTTCCTCTTCACCTTAAACCTATGTCCTCTTGTCCTCGATTCACCTACACTGGGCAAGAGACTCTGTGCATCTACCCGGTCTATTCCTCTCATTATGTTATACACCTCTAAGATAATTAATATGAGCGATGCACAACAAACGTTTCCAACCCGTTACCGTAACAGTAAGGTGGCACAATGACGCAGCGGTAGAGTGCAACATGACAACGCCAGAGACCCGGGTTCGATCTTGATTACCCGGTGCTGTCTGTACGGACTTTGTAGGTGACTGCGTGGGTTTTTCCGGGAGCTCCGGTTTTCTCCCACATTCCAAAGACGTGCAGGTTTGTAGGTTAATTCGCTTTGGTAAAAATTGTAAATTTCCCCTTGTGTGTAGGATAGTGCTGGTCGACGCGGACTCGGTGGGCCAAAGGGCCTGTTTCTGCACTGTATCTCTAACCTAAAAGATCATGCTTGGAGGAATACATGCCAAAAAAAAAATCCCTGACGACACCACTGTTGTGGGACGTATCACTGATGGGGACAAGTCAGAGTATAGAAGTGAGATCAACCAACTGACCAAATGGTGCCAGCACAATAACCTGGCCCTCACCTCCAGCAAAGGCATTAAAATTGGTCCCCATTCATTGAGCAGGTTAAAGTTTCACTAATTATCTGATGTAAGGATGTGATAATAATGTACTAACCTTGAAATAAATCAGTAAAGGAACAGTTTCTCAATCTTGACACTGGCCTTAACTTCCTTCTTGCGCTGAGCCCTATGTACAGAACGCCATTATACTCATGCAAATGTTTGTGTATCCTTGGCGTCTACTTTCTGTAACCTACCTTTCCGTCCTTGGGTGTCTGAATACTTTGGACTACATTATCTCACAGACTATTGAAACCACAAGTCTCTCCATCAATCCTTTGTATATATATCTTATTGCAACATGCACTTTCAAGCAACCCGTGGTTTTGAGTGGGCCAAATGCATGATGTAATGGCATAGTTGTACACCCTTTCCCAAACGGAGAAGGGCTGCCACAGTGGTGCAGTGGTAGAGCTGCTGCCTTACAGTGCCAGGGACATGGGTTCAATCCTGACTACGGGTATTGTCTGCACGGAGTGTGTATCTTCTCCCTGCGACTGCGTGGGTTTCCTCCCACACTCCAAAGACGTGCGGGTTTGTAGGTTAATTGGCTTTGAAGGTAAAATGTCCCTGGTAGGATAGAACTAGCGTGTGGTCTGATAGCTGGGCGGCATGGAGTCGGTGGGCCGAAGGGCCTGTTTCCGCGCTGTAACTATTGCAAAATACAGTAAAGAGAAAAGAGAAAGGACTTTAGTTAGCCCGCATTTGGAGTATCGTGTGCTGTTTTGGTCGCCCCATTACCGAGAAGATGTGGAGACTTTGGAGAGGATGCAGAAGTTTGCACGAATGCTGTGTGGATTAGAAGATTTCAGCAACAGCAACAGGTTGGATAGACGTATTATTTTCTCTGGAGTGTCAGCAGTTAAAGGGGAGACTTGATTGAAGTATATACAGAAGTATATGAGAGGCATAGATAGGGTAGACAGAGCTTTTTTTCCCCAGGGTGGAAATGTCTAACACTAGAGGGCATAGCTAGGAGGTGAGAGGGGAAAGTTTAATAGAGATATGCAGGGTAGGGGTTTTTTTTTGCGTAGAGGGAGCTGGGGACCTTGAACGTGCTGCCAGGGGTGGTGGTGGTTTAAGAGGCTTTTAGATAGGCACATGGAAGTGCAGGGAACAGAGGGACATGCTTAATGTACAGGCAGATGAGATCAGTTTAACTTGGCATCATGTTCAGCAGAAACATGCACAGTTCCTGTGCCTTACTGTCCTATGTCTAGGAGAAGAGGGGTTGACCTATGCTACCATTATCACTGCTTCTCCATCCGTCAGTGCATACATTTGGAGAACACATATTATTCAAACCCGTACTCTAGTGTAAGCAAAGCTATTGTCTTGTGCTTTACTTTCAGCGCTAGTCATCAAAATGAACTAGGGTAATAAAAATAAAATCCCATAAAAAAAAAAAAAAATCCAAAGTGCTTCACAGAAGGTTTTTTGCAATGGTTGGCATCCGTCCATCTGCGAGAGATGACTGTGCGGTTCCGACGTTACCCTGTTTGGAGAGAGGAATGCATCATCTGCGGTTGCATTGCCTGCTGTGGCTGACTAGGCCTACCCTTGGCAGGGCAGATCAACAACCATTGCTTCCACGGGTGAAGCTGAAATAGGTGTAATATTGGAAATGGTCCCGAAACCTGCAAAAAAAATTTCACTGTGCACTTGCACACGTGATAAAATAAAGCACCGTTCAACCATTGAATATTGGTTGAAACAGTAATGTTCATTCAAAGAGAATAATAAAGTATCTCGCTGTCACTACGTTAAGGGTTGTGGCATGTGATGAATTGTTCTCTGGGTTGCCAAAGAGTTGCAGAGACAGCCATAGATTTAGTTCAGCTAATGGCCCTGTCTCACTGTGCGAGTTGACCCACGAGGTACCCCGAGTGACAGACTCGTGGCTGTGCACGAGACTGCAAGTTTATGATCAAGTGTGTAACCGAGTTCCCATGGGTATGTCATTGCTGCGATGTTCCAAGTTCCTCTCCCGAGTTACCAAGTTCCTCTCCCGTTACTCTTGAGCCAACCGTGAATGAAGGTATGTTTTAATAAAGCAACAATGTTAAAATACATCTCCATCCTGTGGTTTTGTGTTATTTCAGCGCGGCGGCATCTATTGATATGACCTACAATGGGAAAATGCGCATCCTCCAGTAACCAAGCATTTCTTGTTGTTTTATGTTTTTAAATACTTTTTTGCAATGGATCTCTATTTTAAATAATTTTAAAAAAGGAAGGCAGCTCGGGTTCACATTGAGCCTGGCCCGCCACCAGCTCGGTGACTTGAGCGCCTGCCGGGACCCGACATCGATACAGCAGAGACACACACACACACACACACACACACACACAAGGACTGGCACACACATTTCACAGACAGACTAGCAGAACTAGACTTTGAGCGGCGCGCCGGGACCCGACAGCACACACACACACAGATAGACAGAGAGGGAGAGAGAGAGAGACACACACAGATAGACAGAGAGAGAGAGACACACAAACACACACACACACGCACACACATACAGACAGAGACACACACACACACACACACACACAGAGATACACACAGACAGCAGGACTGGCCGCCACTTCAGAGGAAGGAAGCAGCTCGGGTGACTGACATTGAGCGGCCGCCGGGACCCGACAGCAGACACACACACAGATACACACAGATACACACACACAAACACACACACACACACACACAGAGAGGCACATGACGTGTTGAAAACTCGTCATGATCTTTTATTCACACACTATAAAAATCGTCCCTTGGTTAAATTGGCTCATTTGGTAACATGTCTGCAACAAGGCAATTTGAGAGCAGGGTGTTTGCTGTTTTTTGTTCAAGCGCTGTATGCAGCAGCCCAAAATCATGCAACTACGCTTGTTAAATGACAGCAGAAGGGAGAGAGTAAGAGTAAAGAGGAAAATTAAGAAGAGTCTCAGTGGGTGAAGCCCCTCTTTGAAAGGAGATCTCGCTTTTGGACAATATGAAAAGCTGCTAAAAGTGCTGTGCCAAGAGGACAAATCAACATTTAAAAATTTCCTCCGAATTTCACCTGAGCTCTTTAATGAGCTGAGACTAGCTTGGGACCTCGGCTGATGAAGATCATTCTCTGCGGTGGATGGTGTAGCGCGGGAGAATGTGTAGGAGAGGAGTTGCTGCAGGCAGACACTTTGGTAGTGATTGCCCACCAGCCTCAAAAGTCCGCTGTGTTTCCCTGTCCCTATGATAGCAGGGGGCATTCAAGCAGCACAATAGCCCCCTCCCCCAACGATCCACTCCAACAACACAAAGGCAACGATCCAAGGCAAGGGGCAGAAACGAACAGACGCTGGCTCTGGGAGGTAGGTGACGTTTTGGATAAGGGCTCGTCTTCTGAAGAAGGATCTCGACCCGAAAAGTCACCTATTTCCTTCTCTCCAGAGTTGCTGCCTGACCCGCTGAGTTTACTCCAGCTTTTTCGTTGAATGGGTGACGTTTCGGGTCGAGACCCTTCTTCGGACTGAAAATAAAACTTGCCTCGCTTGAAGCAGCTTGTAAATTAAAACATAAAATCAAAAAAATATTAAAGGTCGACACATTTATGTGCTGATTTTCAATCACCTGGCCTATTGTGTCCTCCCTCGTCCACCGTGAGCGCTGGACAACTCACCGATGGAAACCTCCGCTGCATCCCGGCGGAGGGCGATGATCACCGGACTGACCGGCAAGTAGAGGCGGCGGCCAAGCCCGGCTCCCCGCCACCGGGATAGACACCAACTACTGGAGTAAGCTCAGCGGGAGAAGTCTGAAGTAAGGTCTCGACCCGAAATCTCACCCATCCATCCAAGATGCTGCCTGTCCCTCGGAGTTACTCCAGCATTGTGTGTGTCTATCCCGGTGTGAACCAGCATCTGCAGTTCCTTCCCAATCCCACACTCGCCCCGGGGTGGATGGAGCATCACACGTGGAAACATCCCACCCACCACCCCAGACTTGCCCCTTCGTCAGGTCTTAACCGTGCCTAAGCCGTTCATTGAGACAGAGTGAAGCACGGCAGGCTCCTCAGTAATAAAGGACAAGTGGCAGAAAGGCGAGATAGACACAAAATGCTGGAGTAACTCGGCGGGACAGGCTGCATCTCTGGAGCGAAGGAATGGGTGGCTTTCGGGTAAGTCGAAGAAGGGTCTCGACTCTATTCCTTCTCTCCAGAGATGCTGCCTGGTCCGCTGAGTTACTCCAGCATTTTGTGTCTATCTTTGGTTCAGTCTTTACTCGAGCGAAGAACTTCCCACGGTAGACTCACGAGACACTAAGATAAACGCACGGGGCCACTACGTTATTACAACGTTTAAATGTTTCCATTTTTAACTTGAACAGTTAATTTGACTCGTGGAAAAAATCAAACATGTTTGATTTTTTTCACGAGTTAACAAGTTTCCCGAGTACCTGCCGTTAGCGCCACGAGTCGATAAGTTGCTCGTGCGAGTTCCGACGTTCCCGCTACGTGATCACCACGAGTGAAAACTCGGGGTCACTCGTGGGCCAACTCGCACAGTGAGACAGGGGTTTTAGTTTAGAGATGTAGCACGGAAACAGGCCCTTTGGCCCACTGACCAGCGATCCCCGCACATTAACGCTACCCTACACACACACCAGGGACAATTTTACATTTATACCAAGCCAATTTACCTACAAATCTGTAAATCTTTGGAGTGTGGGAGGAATCCGAAGATCTCGGAGAAAACCTACGTAGGTCACAGGGAGAGCGTACAAACTCTGCACAGACAGCATCGGCAGTCAGGATTGAACCTGGGTCTCCGGAGCTGTTGGACAGTAGCTCTACTGTTGCACCACCTGGGTCTGGATCTGGGTCAGAATCCAGGGACATGGAATCCAAGACGACTGGGGACCCTTTTCTGCTGCAGCCTTCTTCCGCTTTCCCAGCCGTTGTGACGCTCCACTAAAGATCAGCCACCATTCTCCGCCTGTTCCAACGTTGAGGGTCTTGGTTGGATTGCTCTTTGTCAGAGACCTCTCCCTCAACCTTACTACCAGGAGCATAGCTCCAGACGGCATCGCTCTCAGGATCTCAGGACCACACAAGCTTCTCCATCACAACAAGGTGAGAATCCATGGAGATGACTACGTACCTTATCTATGACTCTCATCATTTTATATACTTAGATTAGGGTTCCTCACAGGCTCTGATGCTTCTGAGAAAACAATCCAAGTTTGTCCAGCCTCTCCGTCAGCTCATATCCCCAAACCCTGGCGGCATTCTAGTAAAACCTCCTGCACCCTAACCAAAGCCTTCACGTCCTTCCCAGACCAGGGTCTTTAAGGAGTATCGTACAAGGAGGAAGAGACAGGTTGATGGATAGGTTTAGGGAGAGCTTAGGACTTTGACAGTTGTCTAAGGGTGTTTTTTTTTTTTAAACCTTTGATGAGGAGCAGAGGGAAATGAAGAATAATAGAATACGAGAAACAGAAACAGGAGGAGGTCATACAGCCCCTTGAGACTCCTCTACCATTCGCTAACACTGCTGGCTCCTGGAAGTTACCTCAATTATCATGGGAGTCAAGAGTGTTTAATTGTCATAGACTGGCAATGGGACAATT
This sequence comes from Okamejei kenojei, assembly GCA_035221665.1. Lineage (NCBI taxonomy): Eukaryota > Metazoa > Chordata > Chondrichthyes > Rajiformes > Rajidae > Okamejei > Okamejei kenojei. The sequence continues at coordinate 18,745,428 of CM069146.1, forward strand.
AAATTCTCATACTTTCCCAGCTGCTCCTCGTAATCCTTTGATTCCCCCATTGTCCATCAATCCCATCCTTAAAAACGCACAATGTGTGAAAACTTCCTGCTCTCAGGAAAGGAAATTCCAAATATTCATAACCCACTTTCCAGACATCTCAGAGATCAATTTTGCCAATTCAAATTCCGACACCAGTATTTTTTGCATTTCCACGACACTTGTTTGTTCAAATGTCCAAGATGGGAATAAATAAGTGCTCAAAAGCACACATTTTGTAGGTTATAACTGAGACTACACCTCAAACCAAGCGGAGGCTTGGCGATCGTGTCACCGAACACCTCCGCTCGGTCCGCAATAACCAACCCGACCTCCCGGTGGCTCAGCACTTCAACTCCCCCTCCCATTCCGTATCCAACCTCTCGGTCCTGGGCCTCCTCCACGGCCAGAGTGAGCAACACCGCAAATTGGAGGAACAGCACCTCATATTCCGCTTGGGGAGTCTGCATCCTCTTGGCATGCACATTGAATTCTCTCAATTCTGTTAACCCTCGCTGTCTCTTCCCCTTCCTACCTCTCCCTCAGCCATCGGGCTCCTCCTCCTCCTCCTCCTCCTTTTTCCTTTCTTCCCCCCGCCTCCCCCCACCCCCCATCTGTCTGAAGAAGGGTTTCGGCCCGAAACGTTGCCTATCTCCTTTGCTCCTTAGATGCTGCTGCACCCGCTGAGTTTCTCCAGCATTTTGTGTCCCCTCGATTTTCCAGCATCTGCAGTTCCTTCTTTAACACCTCAAACCGCTTCCTGGGCTGAAAATCCTCTTCTCATCATCCCTGCCCTAAGTGGCTGCCTCATTATCCTGTGACTGAATAGTGCTGAACTCTTTGCCTCAGCTGCCAATGTGTAGCCTTCCGCTAAAACCACTGCAATGCTGTCTGAAGAAGGGTCCCGACCTGAAACATCACCTATCCACATACTCGCAGAGTTGCTGCCTGACCTGCTGAGTTACTCCAGCACTTTGTGTCTTTTGTATCCACTGCAATAATCTGCTTTTTAGTGATGTTCTGAGGGATATCTATTGGCCAGGACAGTGGAGGAATCTCCCACTGCTCTACAAATGTCAGTCGTTCTCTCTTGTGGATCCATTGAACAGGAGGAAGGGCAATAAGTTGGACACATCCTCCAAAAGATGCCTCTAACTGGATACTGGGGTATCATCTACGTTTTACGTACGTCTTTGGAATGAAAGGCCTGGACAGAGTGAATGTGGAGAGGATATTTCCACTAATGGGAGAGTTTAGGACCAGAGGCCATAGCCTCAGAATAAAAGGAGCTAGCTTTAGAAAGGAGATGTGTGAGGAGAAATATGTTTTAGTCAGAGGGTGGTGAATCTGTAGAATTCTTTGCCACAGATGGGTATGGAGACCAAGTCAATGGATATTTTTTAAGGCGGAGATTGACAGATTCTTGACTAGTCAGGGGTTATGGGACGAAAGCACGAGAATGGGGTTGAGTGAGAAAGACAGATCAGCCACGATTGTGTGGCAGAGTAGACGTGGTGGGCCTCATGGCCTAATTCTGTTCCTAGAACTTATGACCTAAGGAAAACTGAACCTAGAACATAGGCAAAAACACCATTTTATCATCACACCCAAGGGGTCACTTTACCCCTGATCTCAGCAGTGAAATATTTTCTCCGCCCAAGTGATAAGAATTGACTGCAGCTCTTAAACCGTTTGTTCGCACTGCCATGAAACAGCAGGAAGAGAAAGGGGGGGGGAAAAAAAAAGGGAGTATTATAAAGCTGCAGTTAACAATTGATGCTATTCATTGAATCATAGAGATTTAATGCACAGAAGGCTTTCAGCATTATTGAGCGTTTGGTAGCTGTCGTAAGCTTCATCCTGTTTTATCCTGCCCTGTATGCTTCTCAGCATGCACGGGGATCTGGATCACCAGTGCCTTCAACACCCAACATTGTTCTGACTGTAATTAATCTTCAAAGAGCCACTTGCAGTCCTCGTTTTCTAAACCATAGCAGGGCGCGTAAAATTGGTCCTGGTTTGATTACTCCTAGTTATTGTTGTTCCCCAAGGTAGACACAGAATGCTGGAGTAACTCATCGGGACAGGCAGCATTGAAGGAGAAACGGAATAGGTGACGTTTCGGGTCGGGATGCTTCTTCAGGGCAGCATCTGCAGTTCCCACCTCCACGTACTTTCCCAACACCATGAAAGTGAAACTGAATTATAATCCCCCGCCAATGTGCTCCTCCGCTGCCTTCCCCTCCACTTCCCAAGGGTCATTCCCTAAAGGCGGTACAGAAGGGCAGCAGGTAGTGTTGATGCTGCACAGATTCAGCTCCAGCAACCCAGGCTCGATCCAGCCCTCGGGTGCTGTCTGTGTGGTGTGTGCCCGTCCTGTCTGTGACCCCACGGGCTTCCTTATGGGTGCTCCAGTTTCCTCTCACATCCCAAGGATGGACGTTGGTTGGTAGGGACTGCGTGTGTTGGAATCTGGAGGGATGGGAGGTAAATTGGCTGCAGTAACTTGTCTTTGCCATAGGTTGGTGGTAGGAATTGCCAAGTATGCGATGGAGAACAGAGAAACAGCGGGGGGTGGGGGTGAATGAGCTGACTGAATTTCACCGTCAGCAGGCAGGGGTTCAATGGGCCGAATGGCCCCCTGTAATATAAATTGCTTGTGGTTGTGAAATCTTCCTTCACATGGCTGATGTGAGCAACAACTTCAACATTACATTTAGATGGTTGCGTTGAATATTTAACATAGAACATAAAACTGTGCAGCACAGGAACAGGCCCTTTGGCCCACCATACCAGTGCTGGGCATGATAATCTAAACTAATCCCATTTGCCTGTGCACAGTCTGCTTCTCTCTATTCTCTGCGTGTTCATGTGTGTGTGTCTGAATGCCTCTTCAATGTTTTTACCGTGTGCTTTTATCTGCCTTTGTGCAAGAAGGCAACAAGTTTTGTTGAAATACCCGTTCATATTTCATGGGCTCGACCATTGAATTGTTGAAGGTTCCACGCATTCCATTCTAGGTGCCCACTGTTTACACTTTGGAGAGTTAAATTCTCTATTCGCGAACCAGAGGACATAGGTTTAAGGTGATGCGGGAAAGGGAGCCTGAGGGGCAACTTTTTTTTAAAACACAAAAGGGTGGCACGTGTATGGAATAAGCTGCCAGAGGACGTAATTGAGGCAGGGACTATCACATTTAAAAACATTTATACAGGTGAATGGATAGGACAGGATTAGAGAGACATGGGCCAAACACAGACAAGTGGGACTAGTGCAGAAGGGGCACATTGGTCGATGTGGGCAAGTTGGGCGGAAGGGCCTGTTTCCGTGCAGTGACTCTATTAGTGACCTCTATACTTCTCTATCGTTCTGTGCAGTACACAGGAAGATCTAATCCACAGCTTGTCATGAGAGATTTATTTGGGACTTCTTGAGAACATCGTTCATGTTTTCCATGGGGTCAGACAAAGCATTTTAACCATCATCCAGTTTTGCTTTCTTCTATTCTTCACAGGTTCTGAGAAGGATTTGGCCTGTTACCTGAACGTGCTGTCTCCAGTCCCGCCCCACCAGCATTTACCCAAGCTGCGTGCAAAGAGTTAATTGGGGTGCCCCTCAGTGCCTGGGGAGCATCCAGTGGTGATGAAGTGAGGCTTCAATGGTGAGCAGGCTGCAGTCTGTGCAGCAGTGCGGAGGGCTCAGGCAGCGTGAAATGAGCAAAAGATAGAAGATAAAATTCACAAAAAAATGTTTAATAAATTTCTAAAATATATTAAATTGAAGTAAAATCACCAAAAGGTCAACAATAAAATGTTTGCAGATGCGACTAGTACAGATGAGGCACCTTGGTCAGCATTGGCAAGCTGGGCCGAAGGGCCTGTTTTCGTGCTGTATGACTGTTTACTTTCCCCTTCTCCAGGCCAAGAATCTCATGGAAAAGAATTGGCCCGCCAATCCATTGCCATGTCTGGTTTAGCTTGGTTTCCAGGTAGCAGGCCCTTCGGCCCACTGAGTCTGTGCTGACCATCAATCACCCGTTCACACTAGTACTATGTAATAGTAAGATTAAACGAGAACTTACCAGTTCGAAGTTTGATCCTTATTTTATGAGGAGTGACGTTGAGGGATTACGTGAAGAAGCCCCGCCAGGCGCATGCGCGTCATACTTCAAAGCAGCGGCGTGAAAACACAGAAAACAAATAGCCGAAGTAACATAGTAAGGCTTTAAGAAGTCTGGAACTACCAGATGATCTCTTAGATTATGAGGGTGGGAGCGGAGGGCACGTAATCCCTCAATGTCACTCCTCATAAAATAAGGATCAAACTTTGAACTGGTAAGTTCTCGTTTAATCTTACTATTTTACTTCGGAGTCACGTGAGTGACTACGTGAAGATTTCAAAGCTCTGTGTTTCCATGCCGTAAATGCACTCCATACGACAAACTGCTTCGGTTGACACAGTAGGGATAAATAATGTATGAATGCCTTTTTATTGTCATATACACATGTACAATGAGATTAAAAGCTACTCAGTAAAAAAAAAGGGGGAGGGGGAAAAAGGTTTTTCTGCGACGCTATGTACATATATTGAACATTGCATTAAGTATACAATAACTATTTTATAATGATTATAAAAAAAACAGTAAGAAACCCCTCTGTCCCAGGGGGAAATTACAAACAATAATCGATATAAACAAAGCAACAGAATTAAATGGAACCTAAAACACCAGGCCCAAACCGTGGCACTGTCCTGAACAGGTTTGCCATAAAAACGAGAAAATCCCGATAAAACTGAACAAATGCAATATACAAGAAGAATCCAATTATTTTCATAGTTATTAATACGAATTTGGGAAACCTAAATAAAATTAACTTATAACAATTAGAGCAAAATTATCGTCTTCTTTCTCGATATAGCTTAATAATACCCTCATGTCAAACCATCCATTATTGATAAAAACGTTTATAATCCAATGGAAAGAAATAGGAATTAAAACGATGGGAGGATATTGTATACAAAATGGGTAAATTATTATCAATCCAACTACAACTAAAACATAATTTGCAAAGTAATCAATATTTCAAGTACCTTCAAATTCAAGATTATTTGAAAAAAGTATATACAAAGGATATCAAACTTTAACACCCCAGATCTATTGGAGGATGAATAGAAAGGCAGAATCAAGCAATTTGATATCTTATATAATATAATTCTAAATTATAAAAAACACCAACAACAGAGGCAATTAGAAGAGACTGGGAACAAGAGTTATTGATAAAAAATTCCAAACGATAGATGGGATAAACATTTATTATATGTAAAAAATGTTCAATGAATGTAAGACATAACTAATTCATTTAAAATTTTACATAGATTATATTATTCGAAAACAAGACTGAATTAAATATTTTCAAATGTTCCCCCATCTGCGACAAATGTCTAACTCAAAATGCCACTAAGCACATTCCTTTGTCTCTTGTACAAAAACTGTATACATTTTGGAATGAATTTTTTAGAATTTTTACAAAACTATTTAACACAAAATTGAAACCCCGATACCGAATTAATTTATCTTTGGATCAATGGAAGAGGGAAGTAAACTAACTATATTCCAAGAAGCTTTTCTTAATAGTAAGATTAAATGAAAACTTACCAGTTTGAAGTTTGATCTTTATTTTATGAGGAGTCGAGTTGAGGGACTACGTGAAGAACCCGTACAGCCGTTCGTGCGTCAATCATCAAGCAACGGTGTGAAATCACAGATAATAATGACTGAAGTATAATGGTAGATAACAAAAGACTAGAAACTACCATATGAGATCAATGAGGGCTGGGAGCGGAGGGCACATAGTCCTCAACTGACTCCTCATAAAATAAAGATCAAACTTCAAACTGGTAAGTTCCATTTAATCTTACTATTTTACTTCGGAGTCACGTGAGTGACTACGTGAAGACTTCAAAGCTCTCTGTGATATCATGCAATGTGAAACGAGTGTACACAACCACACCTGCTTCATTGACAAATGAAGGAAACATTCATAATGCATACAGTCAGAACAAGATGTAAAACATGCTGATGCTGTTTAAATGAAACAATAATATTTCCATCTCTCACCCAGATGGAAAAATATAACCAGAACAAAAATAGAGTTAACAAATAACCTGGTTCAGCAATGGTCATTACAGATGTTTGGAGAGTAGTTCGTTGGACCAGGCTGCAGTCGTAACAATGCGACCCAGCGAACATAAATACCCTTGCTGCTGATGTTGTAGCAGCCCTGGTGGAATGAGATCTGGAATCAGAATCCATTAGTACATAACACAACTCTTTTTTCTCATCTGAATGACCTGAACAATAAGTTCTCCCAAATTATTTATTATGTATCTATTTATTTATTTATTTATTTATTGTGACTAACAACATTGCTAGTCCAGAACTCCAAGCTCTTGATGACCTTGACATATTTGTTGTATATATGTGTGCTTACCTTATCAAAGGTCCCCTGGTAAGCCTGTGACTATTTTGAGACCTGACCCCTTCTGGTCTGCTCAAGTATTTATAACATAATATTATATATTATAATTTACAGACTTATCATCCTGTACCATCACAATTATGTAGCGACTGAACCTCTGCACTAAACCAGTTCCAGAAGGATAACTACCTAATAAACTCCAGCCAAATTTAAGATATAGCTGCAGCCTCCTGGTGAAACAGTGTTCACAAATGTCAACAAAATCGCATATGGCATTATATTGGTCCTGGGACCATGTTGAAGATAGCCTACCCCTTGATAACCCAATTAATGGCCGTATAACTCCATAATTAACAAACGTTAATTTAGCATGAACTCGAAACTTAGCAATAAATAACATTTTCCATGGAACATAATAAGTATACAAAAACGCTTTCATCTCCTGGAAACGATAATTCCACGGTTGGTGCTATAAAACACTGTTGAACACATAGAAGGATTGATGTATCACAACCCAAACCTTAGGGCAGTTTATTAAACCAGCAGAACATAATTTGAGTTATCATGCAACAACTGGATTTTCCCAAGCCTCAGCTGGAACAGCAAATTACGTTTAAAATAACCAAATAAGGGTTATATATTCTGCAACAAACCAGGAATCAATGCACACATAACCACTCAATAAGGAACCTTAAGCCGGGCCTCTTAATGACTTTTATTTGAAACCTCAATTGCTAAACACAAATGAGGAGCCATAAAAGTCCTTTCCTACTCTTTTAGACGAAAATGTATTTTCGCCCATTGTAATGCCACCTATTTTTTGCAACCAGCTAAAATATAACATGAACCATGTTAGGTGGTTTCATTAACCAGAATGTTCATAATATAGTGTAATTCAGACACCCAATTCTGTGTTGCCATTAACCTATACTTAACGATTCTTCCTGTGACCAACTAAGATGTAACCATTCCATGGTCTTTAACTGATTGCACCTTTCGTCACTAACCATATTGCCATCTTTCATAATGTATTCAACACTGGGGAAGCCATCACAATATGCACATTTGTCCAATCACTCTTTTAAAACCCCATACGATGCCCAGTATGGGTCTATAGATAGCTTTGATACCCACAACAGACATTTTTTGCAAATCATGCAAATCTGCTCCACCTCCAGGACCTCGAGATGATATTTGCAACTTGTGATCTGCCGTAAACAGCAACTGTGGCCCGATTTCCAAAACGGTCTTGCAAGACAATCCTTTGTGTCCGTCTACTGAACCAGTGCAAGTCTAGACGTGCTTGAAAACTAGAACTGACCAATTTACATGATTAGACCCCTCAAAATTTAGAGCTGATAATGTCTCAATCATTTGTAATGTATAACTACGTGTCCACCTTACCAAGCTGTAAGTGGTCCCTTAATTGTAGAGTAAGCACAGGCACAGTGCGTGGAACCTCTGATCAGCCTCAGTGGCTGCCACCAACTTCAGTGAAGCTCTTACTGCCAATAAAAGATGTGGGGCGCATAATCACCAAATAAACTATGATGAACCGTTGCTCGTATCCAATAGCTTGTGCTTTGTCCTACGGGTTTCGCCTATGGAAAGGTCTTACCTGAATAGAAGAGTTTCGACGGCCAACTGGTAATGCCCCCCCCTCTTAGAGCGCCGGGTATTCCACTGCATATGTGTTTGGATGGTAACTTTCTGGCCAGGCATAGGACCTCTGGCATATGCCCTGAATCCCTTGGGCAATGCTCTATTGGCTTATTTTTTTTTTTTTTTTTTTTTTTTTTTTTTTTTTTTTAAAAAAACCCTCAGACTCGGTATTAGACTACATGAGGGAGCCATTCATAACAGCCCTGATACAAGGTGCTGCTCGCGCAGCTGCAGCAATACGCCGACTTTGCCAATGGCCCCAGAGTCAGAATAATACTGACGCAGCATGCTCTCCTCCTACATGAGGGAGACCTTAAGCTAGGAGGCCTGCTAAAGAGCACTGCTGACACAATTTCCTAGTTTTAGGGGCCATTAGCACCAGAGTAATATATAATTGAAGAGGTTTTACTTAACAACAAACTGGAGCAGTAATTGAATAACCCGTATTGTCCATCCTTGTGACTCTATCTAATTTTCACCTTGAGAAACAAGGTGTGTTAACAATGACCTACAAGGCACTTAATAGTTAACCCATTTAACAAGATAAGTAGTCTTACTTGCACACACTGAAATCATAACATCTATTTATTAACAATTAATCTAACGCTAGTAAACCTGGATTACCTAGAGTTTATTGACACCATCTGTTGCCCAGGTGCCGCAGCACAAGCCAATTGCAATACCTAAAAGTGAATCCCCAATCCTACACAGTCTATTGAAGTCGACTTAATCCTAGCTGGGATGGAGGAGCCCAATTTCTCAAATATATAGTTTAAGACTTAACAGAATCCTGTTGAGATATTGCCTTATCCTAACAATGACCCCGTCCATCCCCATGATCACTGTAAATGGGAGTACCCTACTAATACAGCTATTCCCATTAAAGCAGCGCCTGAAGAAGGTAACCCCCCGCTGGCGCCCATAAAGCAGCCCTGAAGAATGGTGCTGCTGGCGCGGCCCACTTTTCCCATTAGACCAGTATTTTGCCATAGATTTAGCGTTCTCATGATGCAGCCTGAGCAAAGTGTGCTGCTGGCATAACCTCTTCCAATAGGCTAGCCATGCCATAACTTTGCATTCCCCATGAGCAGTCCTGAGCAAAGGGCTGCCAACAGCCTCTTCAAGAGGCTAGCCTGCCATAGAGCTTGGCATCCCCATTGATGCAGTCCTGAGGCAAAGGTACTGCTGGCACACAGCTCTCCCATAGGCTAGCCTGCCATAACTTGGCATTTTCCAATGATGCAGCCCTTTCCCAAAGGTTACTGTTGGCACAAGTACCTCATCCCATAGGCTGTCACTGCCATTAACTTGGCATTCCCATGATGCACCCTTCCCAAAGTGCTGCTGGCTCTCAGCTTCTGCCCATTGGCTGGCCATTGCCAGAACTTATATGATCCCCTCCTGCGCTCCTAATGGAGTTTCTCTAAATTCATTGCCAGAGGTGAACCTACCAAATCTTTCATTAATTACTCGGACATATTTTTGTCAACTGTCCCCATATCCTGGGGATTATTGTGGTTAGGGAACCCATACATGAATTTCCCCTCCACGGAATCAAAACCTAAAAGCACACGGTATTGGTTAGTTTTTTAATTTTTCAGTATTGATGTGTGATAGAGAACTGGCTGGCAGACAGAAAGCAAAGAGTAGGAGTGAACCTGTCCTTTTTCAGGATGGCAGGCAGTGACTAATGGCGTGCCGTAAGGCTCAGTGCTGGACCCCAGCTATTTACAATATTCAATTTAATGATTTGGACGAGGGAATTAATGTGAAAACATTCTCGAAGTTTCAGATGACATCGAAGCTGGGGCAAGTGTTTAGCTGTGAGGAGGATGCTAGGAGGCTGCAGGATGACTTGGATAGACCGGGTGAGTGGGCTAAATGCATGGGCAGATGCAGTAATAATGTTGGGATAAATGTGAGGTTACCTTCCAAAAAACAGGAAGGTATACTATTATTTGAATGGTGACCGATTAGGAAAACGGGAGATGCAGCGAGACCTGGGTGATATGGTACACCAGTCATTGAAAGTAGGCCCCATGCAGGTGCAGTCAGGCTGTGAAGAAAGCGTATTGGTATGTTGGCATGCATAGCAAAAGTGAATTGTAAGTACAAGAGCAGGGAGAGTTCTACTGCAGTTGTATAGGGTACTTGGTGAGGCCAACCTGGAGTATTGTGTTACAAGTTTTGCGTCTCCTAATCTTGAGGAAAGACATTCTTGCATAGAGGGAGTACAGAGAAGGTTCACCCAGGACCTGGATTCCTGGGATGGCACACTTCCATATGAAGAAAGACTGGATAAACTTGGCTTGTACTCGCTGGAATTTAGAAGATTGGGCGTGATCTCATAGAGACTTACAAAATTCTTAAGGGGTTGTGACAGGCTAGATGCAGGAAGTTTTGTTCCCGATGTGGGGGAAGTTCCGGGACAATGGGGTCACACAGTTTAAGGATAAGGGGGAAGTCTTTTAGGACCAAGATGAGAAAATCGTTTTTCACACAGAGTGGTGAATCTGTGGAATTCTCTGCCACAGAAGGTAGTTAGAGGCCAGTTTGTTGTTGCCATATTAAAGGGGTATTTGATCGTTGGCCCTTGTGGCTGAAGGGATCAGGGGTATGAGAGAAGGCAGTACAGGATACGAGTTGGATGATCTATTGAATGGCGGTGAGGCTCAAAGGCCGAATGGCCTGCTCCTGCACCTAATTTCTATGTTCTCTATGTCTAATCCCCGGCACCTGGGTTACTCATTTACTTGAATTTACATTTACCTGGTTACTCATTTACTTGAACACTTGATTTTCCCCACCACCGGAACCCAGCTAACCTTTCAGGTCCGTTAAGCCCCATCCCCTAGGGACTACTGCGGTCTGGAACCGCATACATTAAGTTTCCCCACCACCGGGAACTCAGGCTGACCGTTGAGGTCCGTTAAGCCCCATCCTTGGGGCTATTGCGGTCTGGAACCGCACTGTTCTCGGGTATCCCTCCCCGGAACCCAATGTGTGGAGTCACTGACCGCATTATCAGTGACTCAGATCGCAAACCTGACATTCGCCAGCTCCCCGCTCCCGCGGTCGGGCCAGGGTTTTTCCCCCAAAGCCCTAGGCTGGTTCACTCGTCGGCTAGAACAGGTATGAAATAGCCTTACCTGAAACGTTTAATAGACTCACCGTTGGAGGAGCTGCGCTGCTCCACAGTCGTCTGCACGAAAGCGTCTGACTAATGACCTACGAACAGCTGTACGGGTTCTTCACGTAGTCACTCACGGACTCCGAAGTAAAATTATGGTCTAATAACAGCGAAAAAACTTATACTTACATTTTGGAATAACGCACCTACGCAACATTCAAAATGTGGATCTCAAACATGTCTGAAACGCTACATCTTGAAGAAATGAGATTCCTCTTACTAGGCAAAGTAGACCAATTCTTAAAGATTTGGACTCCGTTTTATCAAACTTTTTACAAGCATATGGTGCAACATAACATAACCTTAGAAATTAAATGGTTAGAACTGGGTGACGGATGGGCAAAGTAGGTAGATCTCTCCTAATATGAGATAGGTAGATCTCTCCTAATCTCTCTTTTTTTTATTTTTCCTTTTCTTTCATCTTTTAACTTCTCATCTCTGTCCTTTATTTCTTTGTTTTCTGTTTCTACTCGCTTTGTCTATCTATTTCCGACACTCTTTATTTTATTTTTTCTCTACTGTTCTTTTATTATTGAACCAAAAGTATGAAGTTGTACAAGAATAAAATATGTATTTATGTATTAGGTACTTAAGTACCAGACTACTGTACTTACTTTCTAACAAAAATAAACAAACAAAAAAAAAAACGAGAAAAAGTTGACATGACCATCCTGCGCCACGAGGATTTGGTCTAGCGGCACGTCCTGAGCCTTCGCCGTGGATGTAGACGCCGCCCTGGTGGAGTGAGATTTAAACACATCAGTGTCTACTCCAGCATAATTGAGAACCTGTTTCAACCATCTGGAAACTGTTTGTACTGACACACGTTTATATGGCTTTTTGTGACCAATGAGCAGTCCTGTCTCGGAACCTCTGAGACTCCTTGTTAACGCAATATATTGGGTTAAATGTTTAACTACACATAACATTTGGTCAACAGGTTATGCTTTAAACGTCACCTTGGTTCCTGCCATTCCTGGTCTGCTTTGTTTGATTAAATCACAGACATAAAATGTAATGTCATCGAGAGAGCAATGCATACAATCTAGTCTTAACAAGTGTAATGTTTGTACACGTTGTGCTGAAACCAGCGCCATTAGCATAACCACTTTAATAGTTAATTTTTGCAAAGATAATGACGTAATTGGAGCCCATTGCCGAAGCAGTGTGAGAACTATACTGATATCCCAGATTGCTGTGTATCTGGGCTGAGGAGGGTTTTTGTTAAAAATTCCTCTCATAAACCGGGATACTAACGGATGAGACTCGATAGGCTGTTGTTCTGAAGACTGCCCTAAATAAGAGGACAAAGCACTGAGGTGCTCATCAAAATGCAAATTAGCAAGGAACTCCAACACATCACATATGCTAGCAGTATCATAAGATATATTGGATTGTACACAGAACATCTCCCATTTCTTGATGTGCACCATGTATTGTTTTATAGTGCTATTCCTCCAGCCTGCAGTGATAACCTCCATGGTCCTGTTTGATAATCCAAGCCCTTGGAATGGTCTGGTCAGAACCTGCAGACCAACAAATTGATACGGTCATGTAACGGGTGACTTTCTCCTGTAACCGGATGCACCAACAAATGACTGCCGCTGGGAATCCTCATGAATGGCTGTGCCATCATTCTCAGTACCAATGGGAACCATGGTTGTGTTGGCCAATCTGGGACCACCAAAACGCCTGTGGCGGAGTCACGCTCTATTTGGTGAGACATTTTGCAATCAGGCAGAATGGAGGAAATGCATAAAAGTAGAGTGTCCCCAGAGTAACAGAACGCATCCACAGCTACTGCACCTGGATCTGGCTCCAGGAGACATATTTAGGCAACTGGTGATTCAGTTGTGATGCGAAGAGATCAATATCTGGCAAACCAATCGAGTAACAATCGTTTGAAATATTTTTAGCATTCAACATCCATTCTATATTGTCATTAAACTTTCTCAACCTAAGGTCTGCTACCACATTGTCTATACCTGGTAGATAGATGGCTGAAACACAGATGTTCCTTGAAAATACACCAATGCCAGATAACATTAGCCAGGTTATCACATAACACTGATCTAGCTCCACAGTTTTTTATTACCAGGGGGAGAGTCATCAGACTAGTCTGATAATACTGGCCTGTTTGATTTTCGTTTAGTCTTCCTGTGGCTCTCAGCAGGCTCAGCCTGCTCAGTTGAGGAACTATCTAGAGGATTCGCGATTGACTTCTGCTGCCGGTGAAACGGCACCCGTATCGAACCGAGTTGCCGCGCTTATCTCCCGACCCGATCGAAAGTGCGAGTCGTCGCTGGACCCACGCTTTGAGCGAACCCTCCGTCCGGACCTATCCATCTCTAAAACTCCGACTGACTACGCGAGCCAGCTTTACGGAGTTAAATACTCTGCAGGGAAAGTTGTTTAAAACACTTACCTGCAAAGTTTCTACTTACCGCTGGTGGAGCTGCGCCCTCCAGCCCGTTCAGTGCGACATGCGCGGACGTAATGACGCGCATGCGCCTGGCGGGGCTTCTTCACGTAGTCACTCACGTGACTCCGAAGTAAAATCCCACTTTCTCATCCATTCCCTATACATTGGGAGCAATTTTACAGATGCAAATTAACCTACAGACAAGCACGTCTTTATATGGGTGGAAACAGGAGCTACCTAGAGGAAATCCACATGGTCACAGAGAGAACTTGCAAACACTACACAGACAGCACCTGACGTCAGGATCGAACCAGGGTCTCTGGGTTATTACCATTGTGCAGACTGGTGTAGGCTTAGAGTGGTGGATTCCTCTGTATAATTGCCGGGTACGAGTCAGGCAACACATGCCAAGCGACAAAGAGTGTTGCGTCAGCTTTAAGTGCAAATTTGAGAATTGTACATGCAGTTGTCAATTCCGTACGTTCAAAGGAATCTTAATCTAATCATACAAAATCTGGAAATGTTCCAACGTGCGAGTACAGATGATGCAAAAGCCTTGAAATTTCATTGTATATGGTATTAGCATTTGAATGCTAATCATTCTGCCTACTGTTCTTTTGTCAGATCTTCCTACAGGGCTTTTAAGCTATTTTGGATAGCCACTGTTAAAATGGTCAACAAACTAATCTTTCTATTCTCAGCCAGTCCCTTGGATAGAAGATGACTTTCTTCCAAGCCAGTTCTGTGGGCAGTGAGATGACTGATGAGGCCAATGTGGGGACCACAGATGGGGACAGGAGATGTCTGATGGATGAGATGGTGGCTAGGTTTAGGCTTATTATTGTCAGGTGTACCAAGATACAGTGAAAAGCTTTTGTTTGTATGCTAGCCAGTCATATTGGTTAATGCTGAGGACGGGAAATTGGCGCAGCAGTAGAATTGCTGCCCTATAGCGCCAGAGACCTAGGTTCGATACTGGCTGCAGGTGCTGCCAGTACACCGTTTGCACATGCTCCCTATGTGGGTGTTATCTCCAGGTGTATTCACACTGTATCTACTAGCTAAAACTAAACTAAACTATGGATAGAGTCCATTTAAACATACATACAACAGGTGGGGCAAAAAGAAAAATAACAGATATATATTTTCTCAGCATTTTAAGTCCAATGACTAAGATGAGGTAGATAGGAAAACCCTCGCTTATGGTAGGACCGTTCAGACGTCAGAGGAGAAGCAGCTGTTCCGAGACTGGTGGTACGAGGTGAGTTTGGCTAGTTTGGTGTGTTTCTTCTGCTATTTATGCTGCCCCCCCCCCAACCCCCCCACCCCCACCACTCCATGGGCGCAGGTTAAATATATCACCATGGCCTCTGTTCCGAGTAGTATTTGTCCAATGATTCTCAAGAGTGTTGTTGCAGTATTTCAAAGTTTTGAAAACACCCTTGACTCTTCCCCCACCTCCCATCTCCTGGTTCACCTCCACCCACCAGCCGGCACGGTTCGTTCCTGACTACGGGTGCCTGTCTGTACTGAGGTTGTGCGTTCTCCCCGTGACCCGCGTGGGTTTCCTCTGGGTGTTCCAGTTGTGTTAAGTTAATTGGCTTCGATAAAATTGTAAATTATCCCTGGTGTACAGAGTAGTTTTAGTGTGCGGGGATCGCTGGTTGGTGCAGACTCAGTGGGCTGAAGGGCCTGTATCTCTAAACTAAACTAAGCTAAACCATCCCTCCCCTGGTTCTATATTTCATTTCCCGGTTCAATATTTCATTCCCTATCTTCCTTCCTTGACAAATTCCACATCTGTATCTTTTTGTCTTCTCCACTTCATCTCCAGCCTTGGTTACTTTCTCTACCCATCTCTCTCCCAGCTGACTCATTTCTCAGTCACCCCACCCCTCACCTGAATTAACTATCCCTTGCCAGTTCTTGTCCCACACCTTCCCTTCAACCGTCTACACCAGCTTTCCTCCCTCTACCCTTACTCCGCTTGTCTGAAGGAGGTTTCCGACCCAAAACATTGTTGGTCCATTTCATAGAAACATAGAAAATAGGTGCAGGAGTAGGCCATTCGGCCCTTCGAGCCTGCACCGCCATTCAATTGGATCATGGCTGATCATCCAACTCAGTATCCCGTACCTGCCTTCTCTCCATACCCCCTGATCCCCTTAGCCACAAAGGCCACCTCTAACTCCCTCTTAAATATAGCCAATGAACTGACCTCAACTACCTTCTGTGGCAGAGAATTCACAGATTCACCACTCTTTGCGTGAAAAATGTTTTTCTCATCTCGGTCCTAAAAGACTTCCCCCTTATCCTTAGACTGTGACCCCTTGTTCTGGACTTACCAAACATCGGGAATAGTCTTCCTGCATCTAGCCTGTCCAACCCCTTAAGAATTTTGTAAGATTCTATAAGATTCCCCCTTAATCTTCTAAATTCTAGCGAGTACAAGCCGAGTCTATCCAGTCTTTCTTCAGATGAAAGTACTGACATGCCAGGAATCAGTCTAGTGAACCTTCTCTGTACTCCATCTATGCAAGAATGTCTTTCCTCAGATTAGGAGCCTAAAACTGTACGCAATACTCCAGGTGTGGTCTCACCAAGACCCTGTACAAGTGCAGTAGAGCCTCCCCGCTCCTATACTCAAATCCTTTTGCTATGAATGCTAACATACCATTCGCTTTCTTCACAGCCTGCTGCACCTGCATGCCTACTTTCAATGACTGGTGTACCATGACACCCAGGTCTCGTTGCATCTCCCCTTTTCCTAATCGGCCACCATTCAGATAATAGTCTACTTTCCTGTTTTTGCCACCAAAGTGGATAATCTCACATTTATCCACATTAAACTGCATCTGCCATGCATTTGCCCACTCACCCAACCTATCCAAATCACCTTGCAGCCTCCTAGCATCCTCCTCACAGCTAACACTGCCCCCCAGCTTTGTGTCATCTGCAATCTTGGAGATGTTGCATTCAATTCTCTCGCCAAAACTATAATATATATTGTAAATAGCTGTGGTCCCAGCACTGAGCCTTGCGGTACCCCACTAGCCACTGCCTGCCATTCTGAAAATGACCAGTTTACTCCTACTCTTTGCTTCCTGTCTGTGAGCCAGTTCTCTATCCACATCATTGCTGAACCCCCAATACCATGTGCTTTAAGTTTGTATACTAATCTCTTATGTGGGACCTTGTCAGAAGCCTTCTGAAAGTCCAGATATAACAAATCCACTGGTTCTCCCTTATCCACTCTACTAAATACATCCTTGAAAAATTCTATAAGATTCGTCAGACATGATTTACCTTTCATAAATCCATGCTGACTTTGTCCAATGATTTCACCACATTTCCCTCCACAGATGCTGGCTGACTGAGGGGATTTCTCCAAGTTAGCATCGTACCCGGGTCTCTGACGTGGTAAGGCAGCAACCCTACTTTGTTGCCACTGTGTTGCCCTTGTTTAACGTTGTTTATAACTTATCTCCCAGGTCACCCTGGTGTTAACTTATGCTAGACATAGTTTAGACTCCCTTACCCTGGGGAAAGGATTTTCAGAAGCATCAAATCCATCCTTCAACTATTCATATGGTCCAGCTTTGCCAAGCCCCATTTGACAAGAAGTTAAGAGGCCATTTGCTAAGTAGAAAACAAGAAGGTCTCAGGAGCTGATGGTTCCCCGATTGAAGTTTGAAAACTTGGCATTCAGTCACGATATCCACAGTCTCCTTTTCCACATCTGGGAAGAGAAGCAAATGTAAGGGGACCTCAGAGACACTGTAATCAAGACCATCTCCAAGAAAGGAAACACATCCAACTGCAGTACTACAGATAGAAAGCCATTGGCAAGGTCTTCGTCAAATGCTGATTGAAGAGCTACTCCCTCAGTCTCGGTGTGGATTAGATCCACAGTGGGCCTGATCTTCACTGCGCATTAATGCGAAAAGAACTTTGAGGAGCAGCCCTAATGGTCTCTCCTCATCTCACTAAAGCTTTTGATTCTGTCAGCCAAGGCTGATTGTGGAGCACTCTCCTCAAAAGATAAAAGATTCACCCGGATTCACTAGAAATGTTTCATTACCCGAACAAGTAAAGGGTGGCACAGCCTGTGGAGCTGCTACCACCACATAGCACCAGAGACCCAGGTTCGATCCTGACCTCGGGTGCTGTCTGTGAGGAGTTTGCACATTCTCCTTATGACTGCGTGGGTTTCCTCTGGGTGCTCTGGCTTCCTCACAAAGAAATTTGGGTTTGTAATTTAATTGCCCCTCTGCAAATTGCTCCAAGAATGTAAGGAATGTATGAGAAAGTGGGACAACACAGAACTGTTATGAACAGGAAATTAATGGTCGGTGTGGACTCGGTGGGCAGAAGGTCCTGTTTCCATGCTATAACTAAAACTATAAAGTTTAATTGAGATTTATTGCAGATAATGAATGTCAAGAAGCTTGCAGAGAACCAAAATGTTCAAACGAAATCCTTCCATTTCCTCTCCCTTTGTCCTTTTGGAACAATACTCATGAAATAAGCTGTCTAATGTTTCAGGTGTAAATTCAATGGCCAGTGTTTAGTTAGTTTAGTTTATAGTTCAGTTATTTTAGAGATACAGCACGGAAACAGGCCCTTTGTCACACTGAGTCCACATCGACCAGAGATCCCCGCACATTAACACTATCCTACACAAAGACTCCAAACCTGCACGTCTGTGGAGTGTGGGAGGAAACTCAGGGAACTGGGTCTCTGCTTGTTCCTATGCAACTGGATCCTCGGCTTCTTCATTAGCAGATCTCAATGTGAATTTTCAATAGCAATTCATCCTCTTTTGCCTTTAGACTGTAGAGATGCAGTGTGGAAACAGGCCCTTCGGCCCACCGAGTCCACACCGACCAGCGATCACCCCGTCCACTAGCACTATCCTACACTCTAGGGACAATTTACAATTTTACCAAAGCCAATTAACCTACAAACCTGCACGCCTTTGAAATGTCGGAGGAAACAGGAGCACCCGGAGAAAACCCATGCGGTCACGGGGAGAATGTGCAAACCTTGTACATGTAGTCAGGATCGAAATGGGATATCTGGCCCTGGAAAAGGCAGCAATTCTACCGCTGCGCCGTTCTCGATGCCTATTAGTACAGGAGCACCTCGAACTGTGTGTATCGAGTAAAGAGTAGGAGTAAACGGGTCCTTTTCAGAATGGCAGGCAGTGACTAGTGGGGTACTGCAAGGCTCAGTGCTGGGACCCCAGCTATTTACAATATATATTAATGATTTGGACGAGGGAATTGAATGCAACATCTCCAAGTTTGCAGATGACACAAAGCTGGGGGGCAGTGTTAGCTGTGAGGAGGATGCTAGGAGGCTTCAAGGTGACTTGGATAGGCTGGGTGAGTGGGCAAATGCATGGCAGATGCAGTATAATGTGGATAAATGTGAGGTTATCCACTTTGGTGGCAAAACAGGAAAGTAGACTATTATCTGAATGGTGGCCGATTAGGAAAAGGGGAGATGCAACGAGACCTGGGTGTCATGGCACACCAGTCATTGAAAGTAGGCATGCAGGTGCAGCAGGCTGTGAAGAAAGCAAATATTTGAGTATAGGAGCAGGGAGGTTCTACTGCAGTTGTACAGGGTCTTGGTGAGACCACACCTGGAGTATTGCGAACAGTTTTGGTCTCCAAATCTGAGGAAAGACATTCTTGCCATAGAGGGAGTACAGAGAAGGTTCACCAGACTGATTCCTGGGATGTCAGGACTTTCATATGAAGAAAGACTGGATAAACTCGGCTTGTACTCGCTAGAATTTAGAAGATTGAGGGGGAACTTATAGAAACTTACAAAATTCTTAAGGGGTTGGACAGGCTAGATGCAGGAAGATTGTTCCCGATGTTGGGAAAGTCCAGAACAAGGGGTCACAGTTTAAGGATAAGGGGGAAATCTTTTAGGACCGAGATGAGAAAAACATTTTTCACACAGAGAGTGGTGAATCTGTGGAATTCTCTGCCACAGAAGGTAGTTGAGGCCAGTTCATTGGCTATAGTTAAGAGGGAGTTAGATGTGGCCCTTGTGACTAAAGGGATCAGGGGGTATGGAGAGAAGGCAGGTGCAGGATACTGAGTTGGATGATCAGCCATGATCATATTGAATGGCGGTGCAGGCTGAAGGGCCAAATGGCCTACTCCTGCACCTATTTTCTATGTTTCTATGTTTTGACCCCTGCTCTACTTTCTATTTGGAGCCAAAACTACACTCCTAAATATAATGATTGCACATAATCATACTTAATATAAGACCATATGTACTCAGTTTTTATGAGGAAGGCAAAGCTACAAAATGAAAATCCATCAAAGCAGATATATGGGGATCTTGCAACCCGTATTCCTGTATACATTTACAGTAATGCTGCTAACTAAGGGGCATTCCTCCAGTATTATCCCTAGGCCATAGTTTCCCATCAATAGCACTTACTGCGAGGTCAGGCATATGGGAACGGACGATATCACAGCCTTAAACGTTCAACAAGCAGTGGCTCCTTTATTGGCGTGGCCTGTTGTGTCCAACATATCACTCATCACGAGATGCCTGGAGTTGGGTGTGTTGCTTGAATACCCGTCACATTGGGAGATGAAGAAAGAGACCGGAGGGTCAGCTAAATGTATACTTTCCCAGTAATGGTGATTACTATCTCACAGCACAATCACACCATCCCTGCTCCACGTCCCAAAATGGGGAGGACCACTGAGGGAAGGGAACCGCGGAGCTCTTCCTTCCCACGGCAACTCGTGTGATTTATTCTGTAACCTTTATTGTTTGGATAAAGTAACTTCCTTTTGGCTTGCATCAAGGTTGCATTGGCTGACCTTCTGTCCCTTATCTTCTCTCGACCAGCTTCATCAAAGCTTCATTGACCTGAAGCCAATTTCCTCAATTATTCACACCTCTCCCCTTTGGGACTGAACAAAAGCACCAGGGAATAGATTTGGGGATGATGTCATAGAGTCATACTGCATGGAGACAGGCACATCTTCCCTACCTGCCCACACCGGCCAACGTGTCCCATCTCCGCTAGAGAACCAAGTTCGATCCTGAATATGGGTTCTGTCTGTATGGAGTTTGTACATTCTCCCTGTGACCTCGTGGGTTTTCTCCAGGTGCTTCGGTTTCCTCCCACACTCCAAAGATGCACAGGGTTGTAGATTGATTGACTTCAGTAAAGAAAATAGGAAACTGTCCCTAGTGTCTAGGATAATACAAGTCTAGGTGGTGTGATAGAATCACCTGCCTGCGTTTGGTCCATATCCCTTTAAACCTGTCCTATCCGTGTATCTCCAGAGATGCTGCCTGATCCACTGAGTTAATCCAGCACATTGTGTCCTTTCATTCCTTTTTATATTATTTTCTCTAACCAGTTTTTGCATTCAATTTCTCCCTATTGTTCTGACTCTAGCTGAATTGGAGTCCCACAACTGGCTGTGACACCTTCAAGCACTTTGACAAGGGAGCATTCTTTGTATGCATGTCCAAACGTCCGGCCTCATCATGTCCCCACCATCTGTGTCAGAGTCCATCTTTGGACCTTGCAGATGAATAACAACACAGGAGCAAAAAGCGACACTCTCTGATATCTATTTAGTGTAGTTGAAGCAGCAAAATCTGCAAAACCACATTTTAGCAGTTCTGTCAACAACATTTTACACAGTAACTGTGTTTCGTTTAGTTTAGCGATACAGCACAGAAACAGGCCCTTCGGCCCATAGATTCCACGCCAACCAATGTTCCCTGCACACTAGCTCTATCCTACACACTAGGGACAATTTGCAATTATACCAAACCTACAAACCTGCACGTCTTTGGAGTGTGGGAGGAAACCGGAGCATCCGGGGAAAACCCACGTGGTCATGGGGAGAAAGTACAAACTCCAAACAGACAGCACCCATAGTCTGGTACGAACCCGGGTCTCTGGCCCTGCAAGTCCCCAACTCTACTGCTACGCCACCGTGCCGACATTTAAATGTCTGTAAATGACATTAAAGGCATAAATGCAAGCCTTTAGAACTTAATTACCCGTGAGACATCTGCATTGAGTAAGAGCCTCACTTGCAGCGATAGTGCCAGCTTCCAAATGGATGCAAGGATCAACTTGCTTTGGCCACGATGGCTTGGTTTCGAAGTGTGCCTTAATCGCAAACGTCAATAACCCAGTCACTTGGATCTTTCCCCTGTTAGTTATCCATGGGCCTTGGCTCCGTATTTGAAAAGGAATCCTTGTTACATACTGACAGCATGACATGCTGCAACGAGGAAGGCCAGATCCCTCCAGCCATGCCATTTCAAATTCACTTTCATCCCCTGCCAGTGTTAGTTCCCTTTCATGTCTGCTTCTGCCAACCTATTTTTGCTTTAACATGTTGAAGATTTATTCTCTCACAAGATGGACAGTAAAGCCCTGGCTTCTCTTTCATTGCTGATGTGTTGAAAATTAACTCCTGACTTTACCGGTTCCCAGGTTCCAGGGAGGATATTCTAGACTGAATCGTGGAGCCAAGTCTGAGCTGTGACGTGCTACACTGAGCAGGGTTTTATTAACCAGGGAACCTGCTGTCTGCACTCAGGGACAGCCTAGTAAATGGTAACGACAGTAACTTTCAAAGCAGAGAGAGGAATCTGACTGAGGTGTGTCATTCAGGGAAACATAGAAACATTAAAAAAAATAGGTGCAGGAATAGTCCATTCGGCCCTTTTGAGTTAGCACCGCCATTCAATAAGATCATGGCTGGTCATCCAAAATCAGTACCCCGTTCCTGCTTCTCTCCCCCATACCCCTTGATTCCGTTAGCCCTAAGAGCTATATCTATCTCTCTCTTGAATACATCCAGTGAATTGGCCTCCACTGCCTTCTGTGGAAGGGAATTCCCGAGAGATTTGCAAGGACGATGCGGGGGATTGGAGAAATATAATTATGAGGAAAGACCGCCTGATCTGGGATTGATTTTGTTGGTAATGAGGGACGATTTCATTTGAAATGCATAAAATTGTGAATATCTCCGATAGGTAAATCAGGGAGTCTTCAATAGGAAGCTTTGATTTTAACTAATTAAAATAATCAGCAGAGTGAATGGATGAGAAATGAGAAAATATGATTTTGCTCAACATGCGGTGAAGATTTAGAACACACTGCCGGAGAGACTATATAGAACATAGAACAGTACAGCACAGGAACTGACATTTCTGTCCTCATTGTACATGTTGAACAAGATGCCAAGTTTATATGATCAGCCATGATTATATTCGACTGGCTTCAAGGGCCGAATGGCCTACTCCTGCACCTATTTTCTATGTTTCTATGTTTCTAAATCAACTCTGCACCTTTCCTGAATGTAATCACATTCTTACTGCTGTGGGATGAGACATCTTGTATAATAACTGCTTTAAACTTTAGAGATACATCACAGGCTCGACAACAAAGCCAACCTTAAGAAATCGCTCCCTAACTTCCACCAACATGTCTCCTGCAGCACTAGAGGACCAAACACCCTCGACCACTGCTACACCACCATCAAGAATGCCTATCGCTCTATCCCTCGCCCTCACTTCGGTAAATTTGACCATACAGCCGGATTAGTGCACCTCCAGAGGTGAGGACAGTACAGAGCTGGTCGGGGGGGGGGGGAAATGAGGAACAACTCCAGGGCTGTTTGGAGTCTGTAGACTGGGCAATGTTCAGGGACTCGGCAACGGACCTGAATGAATACAGTCGTTACAGACTGTGAAATGTGTGGAGGACTGCATCCCAACAAAAACCTTCCGAGTATTCCCTAACCAGAAGCCTTGGATGAACCATGATATCCGCACTCTTCTGAAGACCAGGTCCCGGGCATTCAGGTGTGGAGATACAGAGGTCTACAAGAAGTCCAGATACAACCTTGGTAAGGCCATCAAAAAGGCCAACAGGGACTTCTGCTCCAAGCTGGAGGATGAGACAGATGTTCGGCAGCTGTGGCGGGGCCTGAATGCCATCACCTGCCTACAAGGCAAAATCAGGAGGCAGCTCGAATGTCGGCGAAGCATCACTCCTCGATGATCTCAATGCATTCTACGCATGCTTTGATTGGGAGAACACTGATGCACCTTCGCGAGTTCCCATTCGCCGTGATGGTATTTCGGTCTCAGTCACAGAGGCCGACGTCAGGAAATCCTTCAGAGGAGTGAACCCTCGAAAAGCGCCTGGACCTGATGGTATACCTGGTCGTGTTCTAAAAACCTGTGCGGACCAACTGGCTGCAGTTTTTACGGACATTTTCAACCTCTCACTTCTGAGGTCTGAGGTTCCCACCTGCTTCAAAAGGGCATCAATAATACCGGTGCCCAAGAAGAGCAAGGTGACGTGCCTCAATGACTATCGACCTGTGGCACTAACGCCTGTGGTGATGAAGTGCTTCGAGAGGTTGATCATGGTGCAAATCAACTCCTACCTCGACAAAAACCTGGACCCACTGCAGTTCGCTTACCGCCACAACAGATCAACGGTGGATGCAATCGCACTGGCTCTCCACTCCGCTCTGAACCACTTGGACAACACAAACTCATGTGTCAGGCTGTTATTCATTGACTACAGCTCGGAATTTAACACAATCATCCCCTCCAAGCTGGTTACCAAACTCGCAGAACTGGGTCTCTGCGCATCCCTCTGCAATTGGATCCTCGACTTCCTCATTCACAGACCACAGTCTGTTCGCATTGGTGGAAATGTGTCAGACTCGATAACAATCAGCACGGGAGCATCTCAAGGCTGCGTGCTCAGCCCCCTGCTGTACTCACTCTATACTCATGACTGCATAGCCGGACATGGTGTGAACTCCATCATCAAGTTCGCCGACGACACCATTGTTGTGAGACGTATCATTGATGGGGATGAGTCAGAATAGAAGTGTGATTGACCGATTGACCATATGGTGCCAGCACAATAACCTGGCTCTCAACACCAGCAAAACCAAGGAACTGATTGTGGAAGGGGTAGGATGGGGACCCACAGTCCCGTTTATATCAACGGGTCGATGGTGGAAAGGGTCTAGAGCTTCAAATTCCTGGGTGTGCACATCTCTGAAGATCTCTCCTGGACCCAGAACACTGATGCAATCATAAAGAAAGCACATCAGCGCCTCTACTTCCTGAGAAGACTACGGAGAGTCGGTCTGTCAAGGAGGACTCTTTCTAACTTCTACAGGTGCACAGTAGAGAGCATGCTGACCGGTTGCATCGTGGCTTGGTTTGGCAACCTGAGCGCACAGGAGCGGAAAAGGCTGCAAAAAGTAGTAAACACTGCCCAGTCCATCATCGGCTCTGATCTCCCTACCATCGAGGGGATCTATCGCAGTTGCTGCCTCAAAAAGGCTGGCAGCATCATCAAGGACCCACACCATCCTGGCCACACACTCATCTCTCTGCTGCCATCAGATAGAAGGTACAGGAGTCAGATATCTGCAACATCCAGGTTCAGGAACAGCTCCTTCCCCACTCTCGACTTGACCTGACTCCTCGGCCCACCAAGTCCATGCCGACCAGCGATCTCCCCCGTACACTATCCCACCCACTAGGGGTAATTTACAATATTTTTTTACCAAAGCCAATTAACCTGAAAACCTGTATGTCTTTGGAGGAAGCCGGAGCACCCGGAGAAAACCCACACACAGGGAGAACGTACAAACTCCACACAAACAGCAACCTTATGTTCGATCCTGTTCAACCACGATCGAACACAAGTCTCTGGTGCTTTAAGGAAGCACCTCTACCGCTGCACCACTGTACCATCCCAAACAGTAACTTTGACCTGCTTTGCCAGATGATTATAGTTTAATTAAACCATCTATTACGCTGGTGTGCTGTTCCCAGGAGAACGTTATCACCACCAGTAACAACAACTACTTTGCATTTGTATAGTGCCGTGAATGCAACAAGAGAGCTCATGTTACTTTCCAGGAGTACCAAGCAAAACTAACACTGAGATACCTACAGAAATATTATTGAAGTCGATATTATGTCCCAGTGCAGCACAGTGCCACAGTTGGTGGGGCAACAGAGTCATAGTATCTTAGACTCATTGAGTGTGGAAACAGGCCATTCGACCCAGCTTGCCCATAACGACCAACATGTCCCATCAACACTAGTCCCACCTACCTGTGTTTGGCTCATATCCCCTAAACTAGAATTTTTAATATTCTAGGATTTAGAAGATTGAGGGGGGATCTTATAGAAACTTTCAAAATTCTTAAGGGGGTTGGACAGGCTAGATGCAGGAAGATTGTTCCCGATGTTGGGGAACTTCAGAACAAGGGGTCACAGTTTAAGGATAAGGGGGAAGTCTTTTAGGACCGAGATGAGAAAAACATTTTTCACACAGAGAGTTGCCACAGAAGGTAATTGAGGCCACTTCATTGGCTATATTTATTTTATTTTTTTAATTTAATATTTTTATTAGAAGCATTGCATATTATCTAAGGTACAACAGCACTTCAAATACAAATCAGACTTATCACAAACAGATATAGTTGTACAGATATTACGGGATAATTTATATATCCTGCTGTTTTTGATTTTTTTTGGGAAGATAAGGGAGTGAAAAAAAAGTAAAAGTATAAATTAATAATCAAGACGTTGTGATTAAATAATAATGATATAATAAAAAATAAAAAAGAAAGATAAACAAGAAAAATTAAAAAAATAAAAATAATTATATAATAATTTTTTTTTAAAAAGGAATACATCTTTACATTGAATGGAACTGTTTCATATAACAATATCTATTGAGACATGTATACAGATCCTAATACTTTTTTTCATCTAATCCTACACCAGGGTACTTATTGAGTTACGGTGCTGAGCTCAGCTACCCCTTTAAGTAATCAATGAATGGAGACCATATTTGTTCAAAAAGTTCATATTTGTCCATTAGGACAAACCTAATTCTCTCCAAATGCAACGTCTCCGACATTTCCACAGTCCACATTTTGATTGTGGGGGATAATGTTCCCTTCCAGAATTTTAATATTAATTTGTTTCCAATCATCAATTCTCTGCCACAGAAGGTAGTTGAGGCCAGTTCATTGGCTATATTTAAGAGGGAGTTAGATGTGGCCCTTGTGGCTAAAGGGTTCAGGGGGTATGGAGAGAAGGCAGGTACGGGATACTGAGTTGGATGATCAGCCATGATCATATTGAATGGCGGTGCAGGCTCGAAGGGCCGAATGGCCTACTCCTGCACCTATTTTCTATGTTTCTATGTTTCTAAACCCGTACCTGTCTAATTGTTTCTTAAATGGTGCAATAGCCCATGCCTCAACTACCTCCTCTGGTAACTTCTTCCATACACACACCACCCTTTGTGTAAAATGTTACACCTTAGATTCCTATTAAACCGCATCCCCTTCACCTTAAACCTATGTCCTCTGGTTCTTGGTTCCCGTACTCTGGGCAAAAGACCCAATCTATTCCTCTCATGATTGTAAACAGAGACCAAGGTTTAATCTGACAATATGTTCGGCATGAACATTGCAAGCCAAAGGGCTTGTTCCTGTCCCACACTGGTCGATGTTCTTTAATCTGCCTTTGTTCAACTGCGAGTTGTCCATTTGGGACTGAGCGTGGATTCCAATGGTTTACTACGTGCCAAGGACGAGGTCAAGGCCATTGTAAAAATAAAGAGGGCAGAACATGTGGCAGAGGACAGATCACAATTGGCCTGGTTCAATATTCATCCGGATTCTTATCACATGCATCGCCACTGCACCTGCTGTTTGAAGGAATGCAATATGGAGATGGAATAAGAATTGGCAAGGACCATGTGACCTATGCAGGGAGAGCTTAGGCGTGAAGTTGTTTTGGTATGTCCTGACGCAAGGACATTGCATCACCCCTGGGATAATGATAAAGTGAGGCTGTAACTGCTCACACTGTGGATGATGGCCAACAGTGGAGCAGCGGCACAGTTGCTGCCTTGCTGCGCCAGAGACCCGGGTTCGATCATGCCTACCGTTGTCCGAATTTTGAACGTTCTCCCCGTGACAGCGCAGGTTCCCGGGTTTCCTCCCCCATTCCAAAGGACGTGCAAGTTTGTAGGTTAACTGGCTTCCGTAAATTGCCCCTAGTGTGTAGGATAGAACGAGCGTTGGTCAGTGTGGACTTGGTGAGCTGAAGGGCCTGTTTCCGAGCTGTAACTCTAAATTAAATTAAACTAAACTAATCACCCAGACCATCACACAAACCAACCCTCCTTTCATTTATACCTCACGCTGCCTCTACAAGGCCAGCAGCATGATCAAGGATGAGTCGCACCCCGACCACTCCCTCTTCTCCCCTCTCCCATCGGGCAAAAAAGGTATAGAAGTGTGAAAACGCACACCTCCTGATGCCGGAACAGGTTCTTTCCACCTGTTATCAGGCAACTGAACCATCCTACCACAACTAGACAGCAGTCCTGAACTACTACCTTATTGGTGACCCTCAGACTATCTTTGATCGGACTTTACTGGCTTTATCTTGCACTAAACATTATTCCCTTATCATGTATCTATACACTGCGAATGGCTCTGTCGTAATCATATATTGTCTTTCCGCTGACTGGTTAGCACGCAACAAAAGCTTTTCACTGTACCTCGGTACACATGACAATAAACTGAACTGAACTGAATGAATTGCAGTGGATTGTGGATGTAGCCCAGTCCATCACACAGCCCAGGCACCCCACCACTGACTCCATCTACACCTCACGCTGCCTCATGAAAGCAGCCAACATAATCAAGGAGACACAAGGGACTGCAGATGCTGGAACATGGTGCAGAACTCAAAAGATTAGGCAGCATCTCTGGAGACCATAAACAGGCAACATTTCCGATGAAGGGACCCAATGTGAAGCATTGCCTGTCCATGTCCTCCAGAGATGCTGCCTAATCCACTCAGTTACTCCAACATTTTGTGTTTTATTAAACATAACCGACAATCTTTCCAATCACAGTCTTTCCCGTTCTCTGCCCCTGTCGGGCAGCACACACACAATCTTGAAAGCACGTCGCACAAGACACAGGAACAACTTCTTCCCCTCTTATCAAACCTCTGAACAGTCCTCCCATAGTTAGGGTACAGTCCACATCTTCCAACCTACCTCATTGCAGACATTGGACTTTTTCTCTGGAGCTGTTATGCTATAATGTTGAGAACAATTTTCTGCACACTATTTTTGCTCTTATGTTTGTATTTATATATAATAAAATACATACACACACACACAAAAATAAAATTTAAAAACATATACATGTTTAGGTCTGGACTTTGACTGGGCCATTCTAACACATGAATATGCTTTGATCTAAACCATTCCATTGTAGCTCTGGCTGTATGTTTAGGGTCCTTGTCCTGCTGGAAAGTGAACCTCTGCCCCAGTCTCAAGTCTTTTGCAGACTCTAACAGGTTTTCTTCCAAGATTGCCCTGTATTTGGCTCCATCCATCTTCCCATCAACTCTGACCAGCTTCCCTGCCCCTGCTGAAGAAAAGCATCCCCACAGCATGATGCTGCCACCACCATGTTTCACAGTGGGGATGGTGTATTCAGGGTGATGAGCAGTGTTAGTTTTCTGCCACACATAGCGTTTTGCATTTAGGCCCAAAACTTCAATTTTGGTCTCATCAGACCAGAGCACCTTCCTCCACATGTTTGTTGTGTCCCCACACATGGATGGTGGTAAACTGAAAACGGGACATCTTATGGCTTTGTTTCAACAATGGCTTTCTTCTTGCCACTCTTCTATAAAGGCCCGATTTGTGGAGTGCACGACTAATAGTTGTCCTGTGGACAAATTCTCCCACCTGAGCTGTGGATCTCTGTAGCTCCTCCAGAGTTACCATGGGCCTCTTGGCTGCTTCTCTGATCAATGTTATCCTTGCCCGGCCTGTCAGTTTAGGTGGATGGCCATGTCTTAGTAGGTTTGCAGTTGTGCCATACTCTTTCCATTTTCGGATGATGGATTGAACAGTGCTCCGTGAGATGTTCAAAGCTTGGGATATTTTTTTATAACCTAACCCTGCTTTAAACTTCTCCACAACTTTATCCCTGACCTGTCTGGTGTGTTCCTTGGGCTTCATGATGCAGTTTGTTCACTAATGTTCTCTAACAAACCTCTGAGGCCTTCACAGAACAGCTGTATTTATACTGAGATTAGATTACACACAAGTGGACTCTATTTACTAATTAGGTGACTTCTGAAGGCAATTGGTTGCACTGGAGTCTATTTAGGGGTATCAGAGTAAAGGGGGCTGAATACATTTGCAAGCCACACTTTTCAGTTTTTTATTTGTAAAAAAATTTGAAAACCATGTATCATTTTCCTTCCACTTCACAATTATGCGCCACTTTGTGTTGGTCTATCACATAAAATCCCAATAAAATACATTTATGTTTGTGGTTGTAACGTGACAAAATGTGGAAAAGTTCAAGGGGTATGAATACTTTTGCAAGCCACTGTATATATGCATTATATACACACACACACATATCTATATCTATATCTATATCTATATCTATATCTATATCTATATCTATATCTCTATATCTCTATATCTCTATATCTATATACACACACACAAACATATATATTTACACATTTATATCTATATCCGTATTGTATCTGATTTGATTGGACAGCAGGCAAACAAATGCTTTTC
This sequence comes from Okamejei kenojei, assembly GCA_035221665.1. Classification (NCBI taxonomy): domain Eukaryota; kingdom Metazoa; phylum Chordata; class Chondrichthyes; order Rajiformes; family Rajidae; genus Okamejei; species Okamejei kenojei. The sequence continues at coordinate 18,775,916 of CM069146.1, forward strand.
ACAGGACCTTGGTACACGTGATAATAATAAACTTCACTCTAATCACAAATCCTCATTCTCTAATCTGGGTCTGAAATCAACAAATCGAACCAGAAAGTTCCAGAATGCAGAGAGGAGTGAACATGCCATTCCATTGTAACAAGGGCATTGAGTGCCACTCTCCCACACAAATGCAATTGCTGAGGCTTTGTCCCGATTATCTCACCAAGAATCTGTTGTGGGAAGTGAAAACACAATCTTTACCATATGGCCAGAGGATGCTAAAGGGGCTGTCCCACTGCGGCGACCTAATCCACAAGTTAAGAAGAGTGTCTTCAACCTTCAAGCTCGAGGGCACTCACCTGAGCTGGATCGACCGACCGCACACACAAACACATCGCAAACACATCTACACAAACTGTTGAGGCAACTTGGAAAGATTCAATCTGAATGCAGTTTACAAGACATCTCCCAAAGATTGGGGCGGTTTAGATAAATGTCCACACATGGGTATACAACCATTTTACAAATGAAGATACGATATCCACCTATCCACTGGTTCATGGGGTCTCAAGTGGGAACAGAGTAATCAATCTAAATGCTACAAGAGTTGAAGCATAGAAATTCCTCACCTATCAGTAGAAACAAAGAACTGAAGATGCTGGTTAATACACAAAAGGACAAAGAACTAGAGTAACTCAGCAAGTCAGGCAGCAACTCTGGAGAACGTGGATAGGTGACATTTTGGGTGGAGACCTTTCTTCACACTGAAGAAGGGATTTTACCTGAAATATCACCTAGCCATGTTCTCCAGAGATGCTGCCTGACCTGTTGAGTTACTCCAGCACTTTGTGTTCTCTTCCGTATATATTGGTATTGTGAATATGACAGGTATTGCCAGTAGCCACATACCTTGAGAAAAATGTTGTCATCTGAAAGATGTCCAGTAATCTGAAATATAACCGGAAAATGTTGCCAAAACTCACAATCAGGCAGCATTCAGTGCAGAGTCGTCAACCTAAATGGTTAATACTCTTTCTACAGATGCCTTCTTCTCTGTTGAATGCTTTCATGTTAGACTGGGATAGATAAAGATGAAGAAGATTTAATTTCAATACGCAGTCAAGAGGCTGCAAATAGACCACCATGACAGCCTTACTGATATAGAGGAGGCTGTCACAAATGCTTTAGAGAGTCCACATCGACTTTTCAAACAGGCATTGACAAATTCATAGCCCTTATTACTCTTTACATCGGGTAAAATGTGGATATTTGACATCATGAGTTACAATTGAATAAGCCATTGAGGAATTGAGACATATTTTGTGTAATGCAGAAATTCCAAAGTCGACTCATCTCAACTCATCTAATCTATTTTCATCAAGTCTGAAGAAGGGTCTAGACCTGAAACATCATCTATCCCTGTTCTCCAGAGATGCTGCCTCACCCGCTGAGTTACCAAACTCATCAAGTCTGAAGAAGACAGTGTCTGTGGTCAGGATCGAACCGGTGTCTCCCGCGCTGTAAGGCAGCAACTCTACCGCTGCACCACCGTGCCGCCCTTGCCAGGCGTTGTCCCACCCCCACCTCTTTTCCAGCTTTCACCCAACTACTACAACATTCTGTCAGAAGAAGGGTCCCAAAACACCACGTATCCATTTCCTCCAAACATGCTGTCTGACCCGCTAAGTTACTCCAGCACTGTGGAGTTTTTTTGTAAACCAGCATCTGCAGTTCTTTGTGTCTCCTTAACCACCATCATCTCTTCTCCACTAACCCCCCCCAATCACACACTTTCAAGCTGTTAACTGTGCAGCTGAAAGGATTGACCATATTCTCATGGAAGTATACAAGTAGTAGTTTTATTTTTTTATTTTTTGAATTTATTTTATTAGAAGCAATTGTACAAGGATAAGGCGAATAGTTTTCAAAATGTGTTTGTCAAACAATGAAACAGTGGCAAGCTATTTATTTTATTTTAGTTTAGAGATACAACACAGAAACAGGCCTTTCAGCCCACCGAGTCTGTGCTGACCAGTGATCCCCATACATTAGCACTATCCTACACACTAGTGACAATTTACAATTGTACCAAAGCCATATTGACCTATAGTGTTAAAGAAGGAACTGCAGATGCTGGAGAATCGAGGGTACACAAAAGGCTGGAGAAACTCAGCGGAGCTGCTGCACCCGCTGAGTTTCTCCAGCCTTTTGTGTACCCCATATTGACCTATAACCTGTACGCCTTTGGAGTGTGGGAGGACACCGGAGCACTCGGGGAAAACCAATGCGGTCACGGGGAGAAGGTACAAACTCTGTACAGACAGCACCCATAGTCAGGATCAAAGCCAGGTCACTGGAGCTGTAAGGCAGCAGCTCTACCACTGTGCCACCCTGCATATTGCATGTGGCGTACAATGCCACATCCTGCTGCAGGGTTCACTCCGCAGACCTTCCAATACGTTGCAGACTCCCAACACACTGGACAAAATGTGACTGGAGATGGTGGAATCTGGAACAAAAATAGAATGCTGGGAAGATTCAGCTGGTCAAGCAGCATCTGCGGCAGCAAAAGGTGCAAGTCCTGATGCAGCATCTCAACCCGAAATGTTGGCACGCCCCTTTAGCCTGCACAGATACTACTTACCCTCAAGTTACCCTCAATAACTTCTCTTTTGATTCCTCCCATTTCCTCCAAACACAAGGCGTAGCTATGGGGACACGCATGGGCCCCAGCTACGCTTGCCTCTTTGTTGGGTACGTCGAACAATCCTTGTTCTCGGCGTACCAGGGCCCCATCCCCGACCTCTACCTCCGTTACATCGACGACTGCTTTGGTGTCACCTCCTGCACCCACACACAACTGACTGACTTCATTCATTTCACCACCAACTTCCATCCGGCACTCAAATACACTTGGACCATTTCCGACACTTCCCTACCATTCCTTGACCTCACCATCTCTATTGCAGGTGATACGCTCCTGACCGACATCCACTACAAACCTACTGACTCCCACAGCTACCTGGACTACTCTTCCTCCCACCCTGCTTCCTGTAAGGACTCCATCCCCTATTCCCAATTCCTCTGTCTACGCGCATCTGCTCCCAGGATGAGGTGTTCCACACCAGGTTATCACAAATGGCCTCATTCTTCAGAGAACGGGGATTCCCCTCCCCCACTATTGATGAGGCTCGCACCAGGGTCTCCTCCATACCCGCAACACTGCCCTCGCTCCCCATTCCCCCACTCGCAAACAGGGCAGAGTCCCCCTGGTCCTCACCTTTCACCCCACCAGCCGGCAAATACAACATATAGTCCTCCGCCAGTTTCGCCACCTCCAACGTGACCCCTCCACCCGCCACATCTTCCCATCTCCCCCCTTGTCTGCCTTCCGCAAAGACCGCTCCCTCCGCAACTCCCTTGTCCATTCTTCCCTCCCCTCCCACTCTACCCCTTCCCCGGGCACTTTCCCTTGCAACCGCAAGAAATGCAACACTTGTCCCTTCACCTCCCCCCTCCACTCCTTTCAGGGACCCAAGCAGTCCTTCCAGGTCCGACAGAGGTTCACCTGCACCTCCTCCAACCTCATCTACTGCATCCGCTGCTCCAGATGCCAGATGATCTATATCGGTGAGACCAAGCGGAGGCTTGGCGATCGCTTCGCCGAACACCTCCGCTCGGTCCACAATAACCAACCCGACCTCCCGGTGGCTCAGCACTTCAACTCCCCCTCCCATTCCACATCCGACCTCTCGGTCCTGGGCCTACCTCCACGGCCAGAGTGAGCAACACCGCAAGCTGGAGGAACAGCACCTCATATTCCGCTTGGGGAGTCTGCATCCTTTGGGCTTGAATATTGAATTTCCTCAATTCTGTTAACCCTTGCTGTCTCCTCCCCTTCCCACCTCTCCCTCAGCCCTGGGGCCCTGGCATTCCCTCTATCTCTATCTCTCCCCCACCCTAGTCGCACCAGCTTCTCATTTTCACACCACAAACAGCTTACAATGGCTTGTTCCCTTTATCACCGATACTTTTTTGCATATCTTTCACTCATTGTTCCTTATCTCTCCACATCACTGTCTATATCTCTCGTTTCCCTGATCCCTGACCAGTCTGAAGAAGGGTCTCGGCCCGAAACGTCGCCTATCTCCTTCGCTCCTTAGATGCTGCTGCACCCGCTGAGTTTCTCCAGCTTTTTGTGTACCACAGATACTACTTAACCTGGTGTGTTTTCTTCTGTGTAGGAAGGAACTGCAGATGCTGGTTTAAACCGAAGATAGACACAAAAAGCTGGAGTAACTCAGCGGGTGGGACAGGCAGCATCTCTGGAGAGAAGGAATGGGTGACGTTTCGGGTCGAGACACTTCTTCAGACTGATTAGGGATAAGGGAAACGAGAGATATAGACAGTAATGTGGGGAGATAAAGAACAATGAATGAAAGATATGCAAAAAAGAAACGATGATAAAGGAAACAGGCCATTGTTGGCTGTTTGTAGGGTGATAATGAGATGCTAGTGCGATTTGGGTGGGGGAGGGATAGAGAGAGAGGGAATGCCAGGGCTACCTGAAGTGAGATAAATCAATATTCATACCATTGGGCTGCAAGCTGCCCAAGCGAATTATGAGATGCTGTTCCTCCAATTTGTGTTTAGCCTTACTCTGACAAAGGACGAGACCTAGGGCATGAAGGTCAGTGTGGGAATGGGAGGGAGAACTAAAGTGTCTGGCTACCTGGGGATCTATTAGGTTCAGGTGGGCTGAGCGAAGGTGTTCTGACCTGCTGGAGATCATTGACAGCCCAGCCCAGAGGAGAGACCAGAGAGGCAGCAGTTTCCACAAAAGCAAGCTCATGATTTAAATTATACCAGAGAAAACTGCAGTAGTGAAGTTATTACAGGTGGATGTAAAACCAGTCAGCGAGGAGGAGATACAAGCATTGAAATAGAATGTAGTCACAAGGAACTGCAGATGCTGAAATCTTCTGCTGAAGACCATTAGACATAGGAGCAGAATTAAAGCCATTCGGCCCATTGAGCCTGCTCTGCCATTCGATCATGGCTGATTTACTTTACCCTCAACCCAATTTCCTGCCTTCTCCCCATAACCACCGACACCCTTACTAACCAAGAACCTATCAATCTCCACTTTAAAAATACTCATTGATTTGACCTCCATCTCCTTCTGTGACAATGAATTCCCCAAATTCACCACCCTCTGGCTAAAGAAATTCCTCTGCATCTCCATTGTAATATAAAGTGCTAGAGTAACTCCGCATGTCAGGCAGCATCCCTGGATGACATGGAGAGGCAACGTTTTGTGACAGAACTCTTCTTCAGTCTCAATGAGTTAGAATGTCAGACAACCTTTAGAGCGAGACACAATCACTAAGTCAGGCATCTAACCTTGGGTAAGAAAATTCTATATGTGTATATGTTCCATTCTATATGTGTATATGTATATACATATACATATATATATCTGTGTATATATATATATATATATACACATATATACACACACAAGCATACACACATATACATACAAGCACACACACATATATACACACATACACATGAATATACACACATACACACACGTATATACACACATACATATAAATGCACACACACACACACACATATACATCGTATGCATATAGCCCTAAATCACATGTATTTTATGGATGTGATAAAACACTGTTACATTTTATTACAAAGTTAAAACAACTAATACATGTAGGAAGAGCTCCATTCGTTCCAGAGTGGGATCGCTGCTGTTAGTTCCACTAGTGTGGTACCTGCACAACCTTGCAATAGGACGCATTCAGCAGTCTAACTGGCACGTGAGAGCTGCTGCAGAAACACATCTTTCCTCACTGATGCAGAAGAAGCTGTGCTTCATTGTAGGTTGATGACATGAGGCATGTAAGCAATCCACTACGCGATTGCTGCGTTTTGTCCTTTCATGTTTTGGCAATTATTATTCCCCTCCCCAAATGTTTCTTGCCTTTGGAGGTGCTGAGGAATGCACCCAGTCTGCTTTTGAGCTGCACAAAAGCCGTGGTATCCGGGGAGACCTGACAGAAGGGCGATTCGGACTGGAGTACACAGGATTGCACTGGAATCGCCGAATCTCCATGCTGCAGTATTTCAGTGGATCAATGCACTTCCAATCATAGTGCAATCACCCAGAATGATGGTGTGCCTGGGGTGAATAATTTATTGTGCGCCAATGAGTTTACAAGTACATCATTTTCAACTAGAAGCCACCTGTCCTCTTATCTAATCTGTTCACAACTAGATTCAGGTGTGCGATATTCCATTATAGCTACCCAATTGACACATGGGGAAACATTTATATTTTAAACAAAAATGTGTACTTTTAATTTTTTGGGACATTGACTGTTACTGCAGAGAAAATAGTCGTATGCTGCCTCTGACAACGACTTAATGCAAGCAAAGAATGACCGATGTGAAATTTAACCCATGCAGCCTCCTCTCCACCCCGTTGTGCACTTATTTCTCCCACTCAGAAACTGTCGATGCTGAAATCTTGCGTGGGAAGGCGGCACAGTGGCGCAGCGGTAGCGTTGCTGCCGTACAGCGCCAGAGACTCAGGTTCGATCCTGACCACGGGTGCTGTCTGCACAGAGTTTGTACATTCTCTCTATGACCACGTGGGTTTTCTCCGCTTTCCTCCCATGCTCCAAAGACGTGCAGGTTTGCACGTTAATTGGCTTCTGTAAACTGTCCCTGGTGTGTAGGATAGTGCTAGTGAACAGGGATTACAGGTCAGCATTGACTAGGTGTGTTACAAAACTTACCTTCAGCGGCGCTGCAGTTCTGCCACTGGCCGTGTGCGCGACTTTGGCGTCTTCGAGGGGGGGGGGGGGGGGGGGGCAGGGTTAAAATGCCGTTTTCTCCTGTCTGTCCGAGATATATTTTCTCGGGCTGGTAGCTAATGCTGAAGAATTGTTCCGACTGCCGTTCTGTGAATTATTTTTTTTAAAACCGCAGGACAATTTCAGCGCTGGAGTAAAATAAAAATCAGTTTCTAATGCCGTCAACGCCGACAACGGGACGGATCTCGCGTACGGGACAGCTAAAGATAAGCCGTTTATTTCACATACAAACGTGCTTCTTAGGATTACCTTAATCCAAGTTTTACGTTGCGAAAAGGTGATTTAGGCCCCATATGAACCGGACTAATTTTTCCTGCCGATAGGGGGTTTAAATTCACCACAACCGCAACGTTCCAAACGATCGCGTTCCACAAAATCTCACTCTCAAGATGATTTAAATGGCCATTAACTTACGGGAGTTAAACACTAAATTCCTTCCATTTGGCCTATAAATTTCTGACAATATAAATGTTATATTATGAATTCTTGTGTGAATATTATTTGGACATTTAGGCTATTAAAAAATATTAATCTTTTCTTAGGAAATGGATAGATATTTAGATCTAGTAATTGAATTTTGTAATTAGGTAACTAGATAATTATATGCTTCAATTTCAGGTCATCCAAGTAAGATTGTTTCATATTACTTAATTTTAAGAAAGTTATGGGCTTTTGACTCTCCTTGATCACAGCTTTTGAGTTAAGTCAATGGAAAAGCAATAGGAAACTATGCTAATTTCTGAGTATGAAAATGGCCATAACTTTTTTAATACTGAAAATATGAAAGTGAATTAGGTGTCAAATTAAACTTCTTTTTATGCTTTATCTGATGGGATAAATTGCAGACTTGATTTTTTTTAATCTCAAAATTTTGTATCATTGCTACATTAACTTGGTGGGCTGATGGGCCCACTTCCATGCTGCTTCTCAAAAGTCTAAAGACCATTCAGCCCATTGAGTCACCCCACCCCCCAACCCCATCCCTTCCACCTCTATCTTTTTTTCACAGGCTTTACAACTCATTATCCCCTTTGTTCACCCATCTGCCAATAAATGCCCTGGCTTGTATCCAACTATCACTTACCAGGCTTTGAAACACCACCTCCCCCCCCCCCCCCACCTCCCTTTTCCAGCTTTCTCCCACCTACTACAGTCAGACTGAAGAAGGGCCCCAACTTAAAACATCACCCAGCCATGTCCTTCACAGATTCTACCTGATCCGCTGAGTTACTCATTAGTAAGGGTGATTAGTACGGGTGTCAAAGGTTATGGGAAGAAGGCAGGAGAATGGGATTGAGAGGGAAAAAATAGATCAGCCATGATTGAATGGCAGAGTAGACTCAATGGGCCAAATGGCCTAATTCTGCTCCGATGAAATATGAATTTATGAACATACTCCAACACTTTGTATTCTAAGAAAGATTCCAGCATCTGCAGTTCTTTGTATCTCCATACGGATAAGGAACCCTTCAAAATGAGCACCACGGGTCTTCTCTCAAGCCTTGACTTCCCCTCCCCACACGCTCTCTGTTTTACAGACACTACAACTGCTCCCACTGGTCGTGTGCAGCTGGAGGAGGTGGTGGAGAATCACTCAGCATTTCCTGATCCTGGAACGATGGATGCGGGCACTCTGACTGAAGCCATTGGTGTGGGTGTAAGCCAACAATGCGACCTGGCTCTCAATGCCGCTGCCAATTGTGGGCGGGGAGATGGATTGTGTGTGGGGGCGCGTGGAACTTTAAGGATCAATGCCTTTAAGAATAGTAACTCAAAAGGAATGCACCTGCCCCCCCCCCCTCCCTCCCCGCCCCCTTTCTTTCTCGATCTGGTTTAATTATTAAATGGATAATCATTAGCCCCTGGGGAGAAACCCTAAGAATAGAGGTTCAAGGAGGGACTGGACAGAAGGCTTTGAAGACACGCCAATGCAGTAATTAGATGTCAGATTATCAAAAACATTCTGCAAGTGACTTCTATCCTCATTATATTTAATCAGTCCTTGATTTCCTCTCCATGCTCTGGGAATGGGACCAAATGTGAAGGATTAGATCAGCCCAACAACAACCGCCAATTATAAACAGTGAAAAATGGCATTCACCTGTTCCTGCATAATATCAGATGGCCTCCTCACAATTCTGAATATGTATCAGCTTGTATGAGACTTCATTCTATACCAAGCTTGCAGCTCCCCTCCCCTGCATGGCTGGTGAGTCTAGTGAATCAATCCATCAAAAACCAGTGGGACACCAGGCTGGCCGTGACCTTAGTTACTAATTTGGTTTGGAGAACTATCTGGTGTAGTGCAAAGCCAGCCGTTGCTGTCCGACCACTGCGCTCCTCCAGAATAACAAAATATCGATCGAATGAGCATAATGCTTCACATACCTGCACCTTAAGTTCACTGGCTGGATAAAGCTGTCCCTGGCAAGGCCCCTAGTTTAGAGATGCCGCATGGGAAAAGGCCCTTCAGCCCACTGAGTCCGCACTGAGCAGCGATCACCCCGTACACCAGCACTATCCTACACACCAGGGACAATTTACATTTTTTACCGCAGTCAATTAACCGACAAACCTGTGCGTCTTTGGAGTGTGGGAGGAAGCCCGGAGCACCCGGAGTAACCCAGTTGGTCGCAGGGAGAAGGTATAAATTCCATACAGACAGCACCCGTAGTCAGGATTGAACCCAGGACTCCGGTGCTGTAAGGCGGCAGCTGCTCTACTGCTGCGCCACCGTGCCACCCCGTGCAACCTGCTTCTGCGATATCTCCACATCACCACCACTCACTGCTTGCTCACTCACGGCATAAATGGCTCCACATCTTACAGATTCACCAGGTTCTGAAAAAAAAAAAAATCTCTTTAAACCCCCTATAAACACTGACAAAACCTTGTAAATACAAACACTCTCCCGGAGACCCCTCATCAATACAGACCTGTGCAAATACAAACAGCCCCTTGTGCACTTCATTGAAACCTTTACCGAATAGTGAAAGGCCTGGATTGAGTGGATGAGGAGAGGATGTTTCCAAGATTGGGACAGTCTAGGACTAGAGACCAAAGGTCATAAAATGACATACCTTTAGAAATGAGATCAGGAGGAATCTCTTTTGTCAGAGGGTGGTGCATCTGTGGAATTCATTGCCACAGAAGGCTGTGGAGGCCAGGTCAACCAATATTTTTAAGGCAGAGATTGATAGATTCTTGATCAGTAGGGATGTTAGGGGTTATGAGGAGAAGGTAGGAGAATGGGGTTGAGAGGGAACCCTGTAAACAATATACTCCCACGAAACTACCCCTCCAACCCATAAAAAAAATACTGCCACACCCAAGTAACCCCTTTCCTCCTCACATAATACACTCCATCAAATCTGATTTCTTTGACAAAGTTTTGGGTTACTTAACCTGCTATTATCCAATTACCAATTTAGTTGAATAACTTAAATTAGCCTTTCAAGGCTCCCGCTACATTAAACCCTCTATTTATACCTGGGGTTTGAAGTCAACGTGCTGAATGCCAGCTAAACTTTCCCTAATTTACTGCTGCTCTGATGTATTCTTTTTCATCCACATTACACTCTCTTCTGAAGACGCTAACTGGGGATTAACCTCATGAGGAATTACGGTCACAAACCAACCGCAGAGAACTTAACAGCACAGGGAGTTAAAACATTATGCGAACCTGAAAAAAAAAACCAGCGTTGTTTAGGGTGGGACAGTGGCGCAGCGGTAGAGTTGCTGCCTTGCAGCGCCAGAGACCCGGGTTCGATCCTGACTATGGGTGCTGTATGTATAAGAGTTTGTACGTTCCCCCTCTGACCACGTGGGTTTCTCTGGGTGCTCCGGCTTCCTCCCACATTCCAAAGATGTGCCGGCTTGTAGATTCTGTAAATTGTCTTTAGTGTGTAGGATAGAACAAGTGTACAAGCGAATGTTGGTTGGCGCAGTCTCAGAGGCTGAAGGGCCTGTTTCCATGCTGTACCACGAAATTAAACCTCAAACATAAACTAATCTGAAACTCGAACCGAAACCCAAACTACAAAATTTGTAGGGATGAAGTAAATAGTAAAGTAACTTTTGGCACAGAACTTTGCAGTTAACATAAGCAGGTTCTCAGAATCACATCCAGCCCACTGCGTTAGCAGTCTCTGCTAGCGTGTGACACTTTATTAATTGGTTACATCTGCCAGGGTCTGTTGCATCTGGAGTTTCAGATGCAAACTAAAACTCAATGTTCACAAACTTTTAAATTATTCCAGTCTAGTAGTTGAAAGAAACACCGGTTATTTTTAAGACAAGCTTGCACGAGTTGCCAAATATTTGTCAGCGATGCTTAGAAAAGAATATCACAAGAGAGGTGCAGACAGGTGAAGCCATTCAGCCTTCTGTGGCAAAGAATTCCACAGATTCGCCATCCTCTGACTAAATAAATTTCTCCTCATCTCCTTCCTAAAAAAATGTCCTTTACTTCTGAGGCTATGACCTCCAGTCCTAGACTCTCCCACTAGTGGAAACATCCTCCCCACATCTACTTTAACCAAGCCTTTCACTATTCTGTACGTTTCATTGAGGTCACCCCTCATCATCTAAACACCAGCGAATATAGGCCCAGTGCCGTCAAATTCATCTTATTATCTTATCAAATTCAGTTGAATTCACTTTGGTTGTCAAATTTCCTTGAAGCACTTTGATTAAAGAACGTCTTTATCAGCTTATGCTTGTTATTAGCCGAGGAAGTGCTATGGCGGTGTAATCCTCACTGTGATGTGGGAAATAGCAGCTAGGATGTGCACAGCAAGCTCCCGGAAACAGCAACGTGTTTGTGACCAGATGCGGATGTCTGGGGTAATTATTGCCTGGATACCAAGGGAACTCCCCTTCTTAGAGGTATGAAACATTACCAGATGGAGAGCAAGTACAGTATGTGTTGCAGCTGGTGCACACTGCAGCCAGAGTGTACCTGTGGTAGGTTGGCGAGCAAATGTTTATCAAGTCAAGAGTGTTTTATTGTCACATGTCCCAACAACAGAAGAATGACATTCTCACTTTCAGCAGCAAAAAACAGATATGTGATCAATGATCCTATGGTCCTTTATGTGTAATACTCTGTAAAATCCATAATAACTAAACAGGTAAATATATTTACACACACACACACGAACATGTGCATGCGCGTGTACGTGTGTGTGTGCGCATGTGTGAGCGTGTACGTGTGTGTGCGCGTGTGTATGGGTACATGTGCAAACAAACCATAATAGTGCAAAGTCAATAACAGTGCCCCAAGTCTATATAGTTCGGAGCCTATTTGGAGGTTATGGTGTTTATAGCCTAATGGCTGCAGGGAAGAAGCTGCTCTTGATGGTGGTGGATACATGCAGATTATGTGGGCTGATTTGTTCTAGATGATCGAGAGCTTCTGAGTTGCAAGGCAACTTAGAGGTGGCAGTCACTCCCTTAACCACTTAGGGTTCAGGACATGAGGTGATCTAGATTCGCAAGCTTCTGATCTGCAGGCGCATCCAGAGTGTTTGTGTGCTACTAGGGGATTGAAGGTGATGGATTCAATATTATTTTATAGCATTTATTAGGAACCTGAAGGACAACTTTTTTTTTACACAAAGAATGACAGGTATACGGAACAAGCTGCCAGATAAGGTAGATGTGAGGCTGTTACTATCACAATGTTTAAGAAACATTTAGGCAGATACATGGACAGGATGGGTTTAGAGGGATATGGGCCAAACGCATGCAGGCGGGACTAGTGTGGATGTGATATGTTGGTCAGTGTGGACAAATTGGGCAGAAGGGCCTGTTTCCACGCTGTATCATTTTATATTATAGTCTCACACTCCTTGGCTTACATTAGGCTCCAGGATAGTATAAAATCCAGCACTCGTGCTTATTTAGTATCGGACTATCCGAGGGAATATCGGCAGTTTCGTGTGCCTCCAAAATGAGGGAGGATTGGGTTTGTACATTGTGTTGCTTCACAATGATCGGACACATTAAACATCTCATTACTGTCACCAGCAGATGCCTTCCATTTTACCTTTGGCTATTTCAGTCCTGCCTGCAGGAAACGGCATTTGTTTCATTTATGTCACGCCTGGATGTGCACCCGTTTCGCCCACCTCCCCAGCCCCTTGTCTGGCTTCACTGTTTCACGCCTCTTCTCTCCTTACCTCTTGTCCTTTCATCTTTGTCTAACCATCTGCCAGTCAACCCCTCCCCACCTGTATCCACCTATCACTTGCCAATCTTTGTCCCACCCCAGTTCCAACTTTCTCCCCCCCCAACTACAATCAGTCTGAAGGAGGAGAGAGACAGAGACAAAGAGACAGACAGAAAGACAGACTCTTTGATCTCAAACCTTTGCATTTGCACGTGTCCATTCCAAACAGGGCCAGTTTGGATGGGTTTCTGAATGCCCCATTAATATGGGTGAGGAAGGGTGGTACAATGTATGTAACACTACACCTCGCCCTTCACTGAGCCATGATTCACATACAGAAACCACAAAGCCATCAAAAACCCACAAGAACTTTGCACCAAACCCCTGGACGATATTAAGACAAATGATACCCATCCATTCGGTACATCAGTGAGAATCTAATTTTACAAATAGTTTTGATATTGATACAGAGTATATCCTATAAATACCGTTCCAAGAACTGGCACTTCCTGCGATAACTCTAGTTTCAAAGTACCGTTTCTTTCTATATTTTCCTCTGCCAGCTTCCTGGATCATCTAAATTCAGAATTAAAACATTCAATTCTGATAGCCTCTTTGCTCGGCCTTTTTCAGATTGTAATCATTTGCTTTCACTGTAAAATAGTACAGTAGTTTTAGAGATACAGCGTGGAAACAGGCCCTTCGGCCCACTGAGTCTACATTGACTAGTGATCATCCCTACTCTAATTCTATGGAATTCTGTTTGGAAAGTGGGAGGAAACCGGACAACCTGGAGAAAACCCATGTGGTGGCAGCATGGTGGCATAGGTCATCGAACCGTTGCCTCACAGCACCAAAGACTTGAGTTCAATCCTGACCTCAGATAATGTTTGCATGACTTCCACATCCCACAGGTGTTTAGATTGAAAGGTCAAATCGGTCACTTAAATTACCCCTAGTGTGTAGGCAAATGTGGGCAAGCTGACAGAATCGAGAGAGAATGGGATTTATATACTGTAGGATTAGTGTTAAATGAGTGGGTGGTGTGTGCTTGGTGGGTTGAAGTGCCCGTCCATACCTAGGGTTGCCACCTTTCTCTCTCACAAATAACGGACAAAAGGTCAACGTACGGGACAAATTCCCGATGGCAATTCGTTGACCGACTCAGCCGTGGCTGGGTAAATGATGAGTCGGCCCGGGTGCGGGACTGCACACAAAGCCAGCCGGCGGGCCAACTGAGGGGTTTTGGCCACGCGATGTCGCGCGCAAAGTCCGGCACCCCATCCAACTCAAGAACCGATGATCGGCCATGAGAAGGAGGGGTGGTGATGTCGGCGGTAAGCGAAGGTCCGGAGGTCGGACAGCTGGCCGGGCTGCCGACCGACGGGGCCACGGGCGGGGCGCCGCTGCTGCACTCCATGGGCTGCACTACGTTGGGACGGGTGAGGCGGGGCCAGGCGCGGCACTCCGACCCGACCGTCCCCTCGACCCGAGTAGTAACAGTCAAATATGGGACAATCAATTTAGCCCAATATACGGGATGTCCCGGCTAATACGGGCCAGTTGAGAACCCTATCCATATCTGACTCTTAAACTATAATGGAGTAGGATAAGAAAATGTGATGCTGGGGATCCCTGTACATTAAAGACAAAAGCGAATGAGTTTAGCATTAATTGGAAAGTGAATGGAGTATAAAAGTAAGGGAGTTTTGATGCAATTTCAAACCGCACTAACAAGGTCTCATTTGAGGTTTATGTACACTTTTGGTCTCCATGTTGAAGGAATTATGTATTTAATTGAAGGCATTGCAGAGATGGGTTACAAGATTGATTGCTGGGTAGGGGGACTGACACGTGAAGAAAGGTTGAGCAGAGAGGCAGACAATTGTTAGGGTTTAGACAAAGAAGAGGAGTTCTTTATTGAAACATTAGGATTCTGAGTGGGATTGAAAGGGTTGGTGCTGAGAGAGTGTTTTTTCTTCATGGTGAGAATGTGTAGAACTTGGGGCCTTAGTTTCAGAATAAAGGGGCATCCACTTAATGCAAAAGATAAGGAGACACTTTCTTCTCTCAGAAGATTGTGAAGGTCTCGCCTTTGAGTATGGTTAGATCAGTTGGCTGCTCTAAATTAACCTTAGTATAGATGGGTGGTAGGAGAATCAGGAGGAGGTTATTGGATCTGTGTGAGGGGTTTGGTTAGAGGGAAATAGGCAGGGTGAAAGCAGGCATAAACCTGATGGGCTAAGGGGCAACACAGTGGCGCAGCGGTAGTGTTGCTGCGTTACAGTGCCAGGGACCTTGGTTCGACCCTGTCTGCGGGCGCAGTCTGTATGGAGTTTGTACGTTCTCCCCGTGACCAGGTGGGTTTTCTCTGGGTGCTCCGGTTTACTCTCACATTCCAAAGCCGTGCAGGTTTGTAGATTAGTTGGCTTCTGTAAATTACCCCTAGCGTGTAGGGTGTGAAACTGTGATAACACAGAACAAGCGCAAGGGGTGATCGTTGGTCGGCACAGAGTCAGTGGGCCGAAGGGCCTGTTTCCATGCTGTATCTTTACATTCTAAACTAAATGGTCTCCTTCTTTATTCTAAGGGAATACGAAATACGAAAGAGAAAAGCGCAGACATGGAAAGCCAATACAAAATAACACACGCTCACACACACAGAAATGTCGCAGGGTTTGTATTCCCTTGCTCTTACAAGGAAAAAAAGCAATTGTCGGGCAGTCTGCTCCATCAAAGGACAAGAGTACAAGTCACTGCTCGCATTCAATTTACTCTTCCTCTTCCAATTATATTTTCATTTCTATCGGACGTTAATTGATGGCAAAATATGCTGCCTCTCAGCATAGTGCTACGTCTTTATATCATTGTGTTTGCATCAAAAGCAACAGCGGTTGAACTGGCCTTTCTCCACAATAGCTCCCTATCTGTCACTGTGACCATTTCTGGCTCTCTGTATCCCTCTCCATTTTCCCTGTCTCCCTTCCCCTTTCTCTGTTGTTCTCCTTTTCCACATATATATATGGAGTATGTATATACTCACAGCTGGTGGGCTGGCAGTTGACTCACGGCTATTCCTTGAAATTCCATTTCAAGCAGGGTGCAAGGCCACCAAATTCAAATGCAGTTTCATACCATTTCAAGCAGGGTGCAAGGCCACTAAAGAGAGCGAGTCGTAACCTCTCCCTCCTCCATCTTGCAGAGACTGAGCCACGCCCACACTTCTGGGTTTTATAGCCCCTCCCCCTCCCACCAGTAGGGGCGTGGCCTTCATGGCATGATTGACAGGATAGAGAATCTCAACTTTTTTAAACACTCTTTTATTTTTCATCGTAGGGAAAAATCCTCAGCACCTGATGAGCGGAGGGGGACACTGAGTAAGATGGCCAAAAATCACAGCCATACGTGGTAGCGTCTTTTCTAAAATTAATATAAAACGCAAACAGGAAGTGGTTAAGATAAGACTTTTAATTATATAGAAGGCAAGGCAACTTTAATTAGGCAAGGCAACTTTAATTAGGCAACACAGGTTTAGCATTTCCAAACCAAAGGCAACACAGCTTTAGCATTTCCAAACCAATAGCAACACAGCTTTAGCATTTCCAAACCAAAGGCAACAAAGCTTTAGCATTTCCAAACTATATTAGGGGCACTGACAGGTCAGTAAAACCACTCACAGTTTAGTAGACATGTGCTCAGTGTTATTCACAGCTCAGACTGAGAGACATGACCCTCTCGCTCCCCCATCTTGCAGAGACTGACTAAGGCACTCAACACTTCCGGGTTTTATAGTCCCTCCGGAAGGGGCGTGGACTTCAGGAGAGAGAATCTCAACATTTCTAAACTCTAATAACTCTTTTATTTTTAATCAATGTGAAAACTCCACTTGTCCTGCGCAGCGGAGGGGGACCCTGAGTAAGATGGCCAAAAATCACAGCCGTAAGTGGCAGCGTTTTTTCTAAAATCAATATACAGAACAACAGGAAGTGGTCAAGATCAGACTTTTAATAATGTAGATATATATATATGTATAAATACACATGCAATATATATATATATAAATACACACACACACAATATAAATATATATATATATACACACACACACACACACACACACACACACACACACACACACACACACACACACACACGCACATTTTATATATATATGGATCCGGCATAAGGGACAACCATGAGGAGGGGGAGAACAAAGAGGGACCTGGACTTTGTACTTTGTAAGCGCCCTTTATGGGTGGCTATTTGTATACCTTGGGTATGCAAGCAAAGAATTTCAGTGAGACTTATCACATGTGACAATAAACTATTCAACACTGGAGTTTAGAAGGTTGAGGGGGGACCTCATTGAGACTTACAGAATAACGAAAGGCATGTATAGAGTGGATGTGGAAAGGATGTTTCCACTGGTGGGAGAGTCTAGGACCAGAGGCCATAACCTCAGAATTAAAGGAGGATCTTCTTTAGTCAGAGGGTAGTTAATCTGTGGAACAGAGGGTTGTGGAGGCCGGTAGTGCACCTTTTTAAGGCAGAGATAGACACATTCTTGATTAGAACAGGTGCCAAGGGTTTTAGGGAGAAGGCAGGAGAATGGGATTAGGAAGCTGCGATCAGCCATGATTAAATGGTGAGTAGATTTGATGGGCCGAATGGCTTAATTCTACTCCTACAGCTTGTGAACTTGTGAATTTAGTTATTTTCTTCCCTCCCCCTCCTGCCTTCCTATTTTTTTCTCTCTTACTCTTGGTAGAAACAGGGTTATGTTTTGTCAACAAATAGCAGTGGTCTATTTAAGCCTGGGAGATTCAATGGCCTGTGACAGGATTAGGAACCGGGGCTCAAAGCTTTCTTGCATCCCAATGCTAATCAGCTATTCTGATTTTTATCAGGATTAGCTCAGAGTCTGATTTCATGGTGCTTTTTAGCTGCTAGGTTGGTAACAGTCATGCCTAACTCGTATCTTAGTCAGAGAAAAGAAAGCCTACTTATATTTCAATAAGCCATTCACTGCTGCCAGTTGAATATCTTGAATGACATGCAAATACTGATTTCGTCATAAAGCAAATATTAGTGCTAATAATACCTTTGGTGCTTCAGTGAGCTGCATTTTAAAAGGATTGCTCTCATCCCTTATACGGTATCTTGCTCATAAATCTGCGTGGAGATGGGAACAAAACAAGTTGAGTGGCATAACCTAACCTCCACCTCGATGAGTTGATAGTTCCATTACATCACCTGTTTCTGTTGCAAAGCAACTGACTCTGCAATGGATGATCAAGACCCACTCCCAAAACAATCCTGATTCAAGACCCCTCACACCGTCTTGAGGTCAACTCATTCCTTCGGCAAACAAAACCGCTCCGCCATTGATACTGTACCCAGATTGGGAACGTTGTAAATCAGCGTGACCAAAATATTAGGAATCCAGCATGGAGTCCAGTCTAGACAGAGTGAACATGATCATTTTGTCCTCTTAGCCGTGCCAAGCAATGGGGTTGTTACCCTTGAGAAGGTCTAAGGTTCAAATCTAATCAGCACCATTAGGGAGGAAATGAAACATAGAAACATAGAAAGTAGATGCAGGAGTAGGCCATTCAGCCCATCGAGGCCAGCACCGCCATTCAATATGATCATGTCTGATCATCCAGAATCAGTACCCTGATCCTGCTTTCTCTCCATATACCTTGATTCCGTTAGCCCTAAGAGCTATATATTTCAAGGAAAAAACATCCACTGAATTGGCCTCCACTGCCTTTTGTGGCAGAGAATTCCACAGATTCACAACTCTGGATGAAAACGTTTTCCCTCATCTCACTCCTAAATGGCCTACCCCTTATTCTTAAGTACAGCAGAAGTCTCTAGTCCAGTGGTGAAGAGAACATGGCCAGGTTTATAGGTAAAGCAAGGCCAGAAGGGGCAAAATACCACAGGATTTTCCACCAATTGAGTTCTATCAGTATAAGTAGACCAGATTAAAAACCTAGAGCAGAGTCAAAAGTAACTAAAAGATAGAAACAAGAAACAAGATGCTGCTTTCGAAAAAAAAAAAACGTGCTGGAGATAACTCCAGTGCAAACTGGAGATTACTAACTTTGGTTATGCCCCTGTCCCACTTAGGAAACCTGAACGGAAACCTCTGGAGACTTTGTGCCCCATCCAAAGTTTCCGTGCGGTTCCCGGAGGTTCCCGGAGGTTTTTGTCAGTTTCGACCATTAGGGAAACCTTGGGTGGGGCGCAAAGTCTCCAGAGGTTTCCATTCAGGTTTCCTAAGTGGATCAGAGGCATTAGATAACACTAACCAAAAGTGCTAACTCAGCAGATCTTGAAGAAGGCTCTCGCCCCAAAATGTCATAGGGAGAAGGCAGGGGAATGGGGTTGAGAGGGAAAGATGATTGAATGGCGGAGTGTACTTGATGGGCCAAATTGCTTAATTATGCTCCCATGACATGAGCTATCCTTGTCCTCCAGAGATACTGCTTGGCCCACTGAGTTACTCCATCATTTTATTCCTTTTAAAGCAACTAAACTCTGTGGTGTGGATAATACACAAACAAGATATTGTGCAAATAAGTTGTGACCTGCATGAGTCCTGAGAGGGATTCATCAATTATAACGTTTCCAGCAAGTTAGAACTGGGTGAAAAATGCATTGTTTAAGGGAACACCTACATGTAACTAATGCAGATTGAGGAAGTAAATGAAGTCATGCAATTTCCCTGGTTCTTTAGTACAGGGAGCAGATAAATCAGCCAAAGTGTGTAAAGGGAATTATGGAATGACACAACAAAAAATTGAGGCCATTCAGTCCATCAATCCTGTACTAGATTCTGCATAATCAAGGACCAGTCTTTTCCCGTCCACCCTCTCTTCTCCCCTCTCTCATCCGGCAGGATGTACAGAAGTTTGTAAACACAAACCTCCAGATTTACGCGTAGGAAGGAGCTGCAGACGCTGGTTTACACCGAAGATAGACACAAAATGCTGGAGTAACTCTGCGGAGACAGGCAGCATCTCTGGATAGAAGGAATGCGTGACGTTTCGGGTCAAGACCCTTCCTCAGACTGAGGAAGGACCTTGACCCGAAACGTCACCTATTCCCTCTATCCAGAGACGCTGATTTACCCCAGCATTTTGTGTCAGGGTAATTGATACAGGGACAGTGTCTTCACACCTGTTGTTAGGCAATTGAGTGGTCCTCTCATCAGCTAAACTACGGTCCTGACCTCCCATCTACCTCATTGGAGACCTTTAAATGATCTTTAATCAGACATTATCTAGCACTGAATGTTGTATCCTTTATCCTTTATCTGCACAATGAGGATGGCTTGATTGTAATCAAGTATCGTCTTTTCTTTGATTGGATAGCATGCAAACAAAAGCTATTCACTGTATCCCGCTACACATGACAATAATAAACTAAATTAAAAATATACCAAACTAAAAAAAGATTCGTAATCAGCCACATAGATATCTAACTCTCTGCTGAACGTTTGTAGCTGTTTCATCAGAAAAACAAATATCATAGTGGATTCCTTGCCCGATAATCTTAAACTGATACCATTTGTACACTCGCCTACTAGAATGGTTCATCCTCCTACCTGTCATTTGACTTTTTAGCCCTTCTTTTAATCTCAAGAGCTTCTATGCTGTAAGTCAATAATCAGAAGCCCAAGTCTGAAGAAGGGTCTTGACCCGAAACGTTGCCTATTTCCTTCGCTCCATAGATGTTGCCTCACCCGATGAGTTTCTCCAGCATTTATGTCCAACTTCGACGTTCCAGCATCTGCAGTTCCTTCCTAAACATAAAACACAAAGGGTTGGCGAAACTCAGCGGGCCAGGCCGCATCTGTGGAGGGAATGGACGGACAACGTTTCTGGTGGGGACCCTTCTTCAAACTGAAGACGTAGTTGGAAGAACGATCCCGACCAAAAATGCTGTCTCTCCATTTTGCACCACAGATGCTGCCTGACCCAATGAGTTCTTCGAGCACTTTATGTTTTGCACAGGATTGCAGCATCTACAGTTCCTTGTGTGCCCAAAGCAATTGCCCACGAACAGTGCAGTCTCTCTTAATTTCCAACACTACACTTGTAACTCACGTTAAAAAGAATGAACAGCCCCTAGGATTGGAGGGTGGATAATATTTCCCAAATGGAAGATTTATTTAATATACAGCTGCGTTAGGTTTACAACAATCTGCAGTAGTTTTTAGTTTAGTTTTGGTTTTGTTTATTGTCACATGTATCAAAGTATAGTGAAAAGTTGTTTGTTGTGTGCTAACCAGTCAGTGGAAAGACTATGCATAATTATAGTCGAGTCATACACAGTGGACAGATGCGTGATAAAGGGAACAATGTTGAGTGCAAATAAATTCCAGTATAGTCCGATTAAAGATAGTCCGAGTGTCTTCAATGAGGTAGATAGTAGCTCAGGTTGTTCGTGGGATGGTTCCGTTGCCTGATAACAGCTGATAAGAGACATAAGAAGTAAGTAAACAGGCTTTATATTTAAAAAAATAGATGAAGTGAATAGCATTCATGTTGCAGGTTAGTGATATTACTGAGACCCAGCCAGCAGGGACATCCCACAGACTGTGGAACAGTCCCAGCTTCACAAACTGCAAGAAGAACCAATTATCTCCAGACACATTGCCATAACAAACCAGGTCATGGAGTCACACAGAGAATAGAAATAGGCCTTTCAGCCCATCGAGTCTGTGCTGGTCATAACCACCCATTTATACCATCCTACTGTATGTTCATCCCATTTTCCTTCTTCTTACAGTATATTCCCATCAACCGTCTCCCACAGATCCCACCACTCATCTTTAGTTTAGTTTGGGTCACCTGTACAGAGGTCCACTGAGAAGCTTTTGTTGCGTGCTAACCAGAAAGGTCTATACATGATTACAATCAGGCCATCCATAGTGACAAAGGGAATAATGATTAGTGCAAGGCAAAGTCCAGCAAAGTCCGATAAAAGAAAGTCCAAGGGTAGATGGTAGCTCAGGACCGCTCCCTTGTTGGTGATAGAATTCCTCAGTTGCCTGATAACAGTTGGGAAGAATCTGTCCTTGATTCTGGAGATGCGAGTTTTCACATTTCTGTAGCTCTTGCCAGATGGGAGAGGGAGTGACCAAGGGTGAGACTTGTCCTTGATGGATCCCGATAAAATGCTTTCTAGGGTGTATCTGTTGAAGTTGATGAGTGATGTTGGGGACATGTTGAACTTCTGCACAGTTGGGGCAATTTACAGTCGCCACTTAACCTCCCAACCCACTTGTCTTTAGAACCCTCGCAGTCACAGGGAGAATGTGCAGTGTCCGCCACAGACAGTACCCAAGGTCAGGATTGAACCCAGGCCTTTGGAGCTGCGAGGCAGAGGCTCTTCCAGCTGCTGCATAGTCATGATATTTAACAGATATCAGAGGGGGAGTAGGACTAGAGGAGAGACTAGGGAGCGAGAACAGGGGCTTGGACCAGGAGTGACTGAGATCTTCGGTGGTGAGGACATAAATCATCTTCACCGACTCCAGCTGTCTCTGCTAAATCCCACTGAAATATAGTTGAAAGCTTTGACCCTGGTCAAGGGAGATTTGTTTAAGCTCCAGGTGGGCAGTTCTCCAGGAAAGTAACTGTAGACTTCCAATTTAACCTAATTTAATTTAGGTTGTTAATTTACACATTCAGACATCCAAAGAGCTTTGAAAGGAAATTGGGTTTGGACAAATGGCAGCAATGAAATGAGGACATAAGCACTAGCCGGTGTTTCTCTCGTTAATAAACGTAAAATAAATACCGCGGATGCTGGAAGTCTGAGATTAAAAAAAGAAAAAGCTTGAAACATTCAGCAGGTCAGGTAGCACATGCGGAAAGAGAAACAGAGTCAGTGTTTCAGGTCAAAGGTCCGGACCCTTGCTGTTCCTCAAACTTATCTATATATACAGTAGGTTTGAGGAACAGCTATAGATAGACACAAAATGGTGGAGTAACTCAGCGGAACAGGCAGCATCTCTGGAAAGAAGGAATGGGTTGACGTTTTGGGTCGAGACCCTTCTTCAGAGTAGTCTGAGAAAATGAAAACAAAAATATAGACTGATGCAGGGAGATATAGAACAAATGAATGATAGATATGCAAAAAAGTAACGAGGATTAAAAGGAAACAGGCCATTGTTAGCTGTTTGCCAGGTGAGAACGGGAACCTGGTGCGACTTGGATGGGGGAGGGATGGAAAGAGAGGGAATGCAGGGGTTACTTGAAGTTAGAGAAATTAATATTCATACCACTGGGCTGGAAGCTTCCCAAGCAAAATATGAGATACTGTTCCTCCAATTGCGATTAGCCTCACTCTGACATTGGAGGAGGCCTAGGACAGAAAGGTCAGTGTGGGAATGGGGAGGGGAATTAAAGTGTTTGGCAACTGGGAGATCAGGTAGGTTCAGGCGGACAGAGCGAAGGTGTTCAGAGAAACGATCGCCCGGTCTACGTTTGGTCTCGGCGATGTGACCATGAGTCCACATCTTGGACAACGGATACAGTAGATGCGGTTGTAGGAGGTACAAAGTGAACCTCTGCCTAACCTGCAAGGACTGTCGGGGTCCCTGGACAGAGTCGAGGGAGGAGGTATAGGGACAGGTGTTGCATCTTTTGCGGTTGCAGGGGATGGAGAGGGGGTGGTTTGAGTTTACCAGGGAGTTGCGGAGGGAACGGTTTCAGTGGAAGGCAGAAAGGGGTGAAGATGGGAAGATGTGACTCGTGGTGGGACCCCTTTTGGGGAACAGCTCTTCATCTTCCTCCTGGCCAAGTTAAGGGGCTGTCCCACTTGGGCGACTTAATCTACGAGTTTAGAAGAGTGTCTTTGACCTTCAAACTCACAGCATGGTCGACACGTGGTCCTAGGAGGTCCTATGAGGTCTCTGGAACTCTCCTTCATGCTCGAGGGAAGTTCCCGCATACTCGTAGCCTCAGTTAGATGGCGGAAGAAATTTCAGCATGTTGAATAAAATTTGGTCGGCATGGTTCTTTTTAACTCATAGTGCAGTGGAGTGGGGTCACTATTTAGTTACAGGCAGTCGAGGGCAGCCGTAGGCAATCTCCTTCACTGCCATGGCATTTTGATTGGCTCATTGGAGTTTTCAGGACCAAGGAAAATGTACCGGTAGGTAAAATGCCCGCTAAACTTTATTATACTTCTTAAAAGTCTCTCCACTCCTTCTCCCCCACTTCTCCAGCCCTTCCCCCCCCCCTTCTGCCCCCCATTCTCCCCCCCCTCCCCTCCCGTGCTCTCCAAAGGACTTACTGTTACTGTGGCAGCCGTTTACCTTCCTCTT
Source organism: Okamejei kenojei (assembly GCA_035221665.1). Classification (NCBI taxonomy): domain Eukaryota; kingdom Metazoa; phylum Chordata; class Chondrichthyes; order Rajiformes; family Rajidae; genus Okamejei; species Okamejei kenojei. The sequence goes on from CM069146.1 coordinate 18,800,319, forward strand.
CATCGCGCAGACAGCGCTCCCCCACTTTCCCTGGCCCCCACCTTTGCGATGTGTGTGTGTGTGTGTGTGTGTGCGCGCGTGTGTGTGTGTGTGCGTGTGTGTGTGTGCGCGTGTGCGTGTGTGTGTGTGTGCGCGCGTGTGCGCGTGTGCGTGTGTGTGCACGTGTGTGTGTGTGTGTGCATGCGTGTGTGTGTGTGTGCGCGCACATGTGTGTGTGTGCGCGTGTGTGTGCGTGCGTGCGTGTGTGTGTGTGTGCGCGTGTGTGTGTGTGTGTGCGCGTGTGTGTGCACGTGTGTGTGCGTGCGTGTGTGTGTGTGTGTGTGCGCGGTCGGTCGATCCTGCTCGTGGTTTCAACGCTGACGGTCGATCCATCTCGAGGTTTTCGAGCTTGAAGGTCGAAGGTACTCTTCTTAACTCGCGGATTAGATCGCCCAAGTGGGACAGCCCCTTTAGTCGATTGCACAGCGGCAGAGTTGCTGCCTTACAGCACCAGTGACCCTGGTTCAATCCCAACTACGGGTACTGTTTGTACCGAGTTTGTACGTTCTACCCGTGACCGCATGGGTTTTCTCCGGGTGCTCCGTTTCCCCCACACTCCACAAATGTACATTTTGTAGGTTAATTTGGTTTGGGTAAAAATTGTAAATTGCCCCTAATGTGTAGGATCGTGCTAGTGTATGGGGGGCATCACTGGTGAGCATGGACTCGGTGGGCTGAAGGGCCTGTTTCCATGCTTTATCTCTAAACTAGTATAACCTTGCAGTTGTACATTTTACATTCCTCATGTTCTCCCCTGTTAACTACCCCCACTAATCTATTAATAAGACAACTTCAATAGCCCCCCCCCCCCCCCCATGGCAATCCTAGCCCCAACCTATTCGAGATTCTCCCTTTCTTTATCAATCCTTTCCCCACTTAAAATAACTAATTTCTCTCTTTTCCAATCCCAATGAAGATTTTCAAAGGTTAACAGTTTCTCTCTCCACGGATGCTGCTTGAACTGCTGAGTGTTCCCAATATTTTCTGTTTATTTATTTGTTCTCACTACTATGTTGTCCAGCTGTGAGTCTTGGCTGGGAACTTGGATTTTATATCAAAGTCTCGTGATGAGACTATGTGAAGAACCCGCCAGCCCACATGCGCATCAATACGTCGTCGCATGGCACGGGATTCGGAGGCATTCGAAAATGCACCGGCAGGTAAGCTGTTTTTGTTTGCAGGAATGGCCCGCTGGCTCAGAAAATATATACAGCGGGCTCGGAGAGGCTGACAGGCGCGACCTGTACAACTGCCGCCGTTGAGGCTCTGGAAGGGAGCAGGCGGCTGACCTCGGAGTAAACTGGCAGGCGCGACCTGCACAATAAGCTCCTCCGAGGCTCCAAAGGAGCAGCCTGTCACACCAGGCTCCGAGTAACTGGCAGGCGTGACCTGCACAATAAGCTCCACCAAGGCTCCGAAGGAGCAGCCTGTCCCACCGGGTGCAGAGACGCTGGCAGGCGCGACCTGCACAGCAATGTCCGTTTAAAGCTCCGAAAGGGAGCAGTTTGGCAAGCGTGGGGTCGAAGATGTGGACAGTCAAGGCCTGCAAAATGAACTTCGCTGAAGTTCCGATAAGGAGGTCGACCCGGGCTCAGAGATGCTGGCAGGTAAGGTCTGATTACTAACCTCCGAGAAAGCTCCAATATGGAGCAGCCTGGCGACCCGGGCTCGGAAACACTGGCAGCATAATCTGTCTAATACCTTCCACTGGCTCTGAAAAAGAGCCGGGCTCAGAGACGCTGGCAGGGTGGCCTGCACAGCAACCTCTGAAAGTTCCGAAATGGAGCAGCTTGTTGGAACCGGGCTCAGAGACGCTGGCAGGGTGGCCTGCCCAGCAATCTCTGTGAAAGCTTCCAGAAGGACCTGGTTCAGGGTAGACCAACTTGAAACTGGCTGTCCAAATAGATCATATTGGCCAGGAAAGCACTGCCTCAACATCTATGATTGAGGTTATCAGGCTGCCCACAAGAGTGAGGAAGGTGCATTTCATTGATAGAAGCAGTTAAACTCAGATATTTGAGGAGGCAGGGAGATTGAGGATTCCCTCAACACATGCTAAATTCTTTCAGCTCGGCTAAAAAGAGTTACCAGCACGCTGGAACATCATTTGCCATCCTCTCGGGAAGAGTTAAACCATTAACGGCCGAACTGGCATGTAGTATTTTTACCTGACTTGCAGGATCGTGTTGTAAAAGTAAAAAATATATATATATAAATATATTAGGAAAAAAAAAAGCAAAAGCTCCGTAAGGGAGCAGTTTGGTGACCCAAGTTCAGGGTAGGCCAAACCCAAAAGTGCAAAATGTCCAGAAGGTCAATATTGGGCAGGAAGGTACTGCCTCAACATCCATTGAGGATGCGGCAGCAATACCTGGTTCAGGGTTGGATTATGATATCTCCCACGCTGAGGAGGGGTGTTTTGAGGATTATTCGTGGGGACTCTGACTGTGCGGTAGTTGATAGTGAACTCGAATTCCGACATCAAGTGGATGATATGCTTCAACTCAAGTCTCATAAGGATCTGCTGGGACTTGTGACTAAATTTGCCATCCCTTCGGGGATAGGAGAACCATTAGGGAAAGAACTGGCAAGTAGCATTGGTTATTTGACTTCTCATCAATTGATTGAGAAGTTCATGCAGGACACTGCTGGATAGTATACTAGTCCTGATTTCTGCCAGACACTAGACGTCCATAGGTTAATGCCACCATTTGGGGCTATCTGAAGGGTAAAACAAAGTCAAAAGGATTTAAACTCCAGCGAGTTCAGAGAATTCTCAAAGAAGGATTACGGCATTTGCAAGGTCGGTGGAGGGAACTCAGCTGTCTGAATTGCAGTAGACGCCTTAGCACTTTTGTGTAATGCACAGTGTAAACTCAAATTGTGTTAGGATGGTATAGGCCTGAGATCAACCCAATATATGCTAATTTTGTGCAAGGCTAGTATGTGCAGCCTACACGTATCTCTTTGGAGAAGACTTGGGCTAGCAAGTAAAAGACTTCCAAGAGGAATTCAAGGCTGCGGTGGTGTGGTAAAGACACACTTTGTGGGTAAGGCTCCCATTTACCTGCATAAATGGGACACACTTTGTGGGTAAGACTCCCATATCATCCCTACCAAACTAGTGGCAGATACCGCTACACTGAGGTTGGTTGGAGAACCAGGCCTACACAATTAAAACCAAGCCAGAGGGCTTTTTATTCGCAGGTTTTAGCGCTCACCATGGAGGCGGCGCACTCCACATACTCAGTATCATTCCCCAGATGGCCACGATGCCTGAGCCAAGGGGACAGAGCAAAGTCTAGGGTCAGTTGACTATTGATCATCTGCCTAAGGCCATTTCTGGTGGTGTCAGTCTCAGGAGTTGCTGGATCTTGGTGGCGGGGGGTGATAATCACCTTTTGTCTATTATTGTATTGGCAGCCTTGGTGGTTTTTATAGCAAGTACTTTCTAAGAAACTGCCTTGATCACATCTACAGCCACCGTCTGTCTCGTCATGGACAGCAAAGCGACAATAAGGTGGAGGTCGGTGAGGTATGCAAGCATTATTCCATCAGTGGCATGAGATGTGCTGATGATATTCAAGACAGTTCAACAACAGGTGGGTACAGATAACCTCCGATCTTTCCATTTTACAAATCATAAATGGTTATAAGATTCAGTTTCTGGCTGATTCATTTCCTCCGTGGCAAGAGAAGCCAAGATTTCCGTACATACGGTCTAAAGAGGAAACTATGGCTATCCAAGTTAAAACAGAGATATTTCACAAAAGGACGAGCAGGCTGCCATGAACAAGAGGGGTATATTTCTAATATCTTCTCACGGTTGAAGAAAAGTGGAGGATGCCAAATCATTCTAGGATTTGGCTAGTCTGAATATCTGCTTGGTATCACCATTTTAAGATGGATAATTTTCATTCAGCAAAAAAGCTGATTACAGGGGATTGCTTTCGGGCCTCAATCGTTCTCGAAGATCAGTATCAATACACGAGAGTCACAAGATACATCTCAGGTTTATCTGGCAAGGCCAGTTGTGCACATTTTTGGCTCTACCTAAGGGGTTGACTTCAGCCCTAGGCTATTTACAAAGATTCTAAAGTGAATGTTGCCCTACTCAGATCTATAGGGCATTTTGTCATGGAGTTTATAGAGGACATGCTTATTGTAGGGAAGAGATAAGGTGTCATGGGGTTAGCTGCTTCGGCAACCATGGTACTCCTAGAACATCTAGGGTTTGTTATTCATCCAGTAAAGTCCATACTGGAGCCGGCATTATTTATTATATATTTAGGTCTTGTCAAAACATAAACAGGTTTTGCAGATATGTCTCGGACCCTACCCACAGATAAGACCAGGGTATTTATTTATCGGTAGATGCCCGTTAAGATAATTCAAGACGAGGCAACATGAATTATAGTAGTGCCAAATTGGCCTACTCAACCATGACTTCCATTGTGAATAAGTCAGCTGAAAGAAGCTCTTATATTTGCTCGAAGACACGAGTGGTGGCTTGTTCAACCTATTTCTCTATCACAGCTATCATTGCATGGTTGTATGGAAAGTTTTGTGAAGAGACACATGTGAGCTACTTTTCACATGTGTCTCTTCACAAAAGCAGAGGTTTGTGGTTTTCTTTCAGTTTGGGTTTAAGAGAAGCGACTATGTTATAGCGCAATTAACACTGCTCGCACTGCGTTGTCGTTGCATCTAGTACTGTAAGTGGGACAATAAATGATTGGTTTTCACCCACTAAGGTTATGGAAGGTACCTTTTATATGAACACTCTAAAGCCTAGATACAAAGTAGTGTGGAATGTGTAATCAGTATAAATTTTTATGCAGATTATCATCAGCTGTATCCCTAACGTTGCAGCAGTTACTCTTAAGTTAGTCATGCTTATGACCGATTTCAGCAGGAACAGCACAGTCTTTACACAATCTCCGTCTGGATCTCTTGGTCATATCTGACAAGAGGGTAGCATTTTATGTGAATGAACTCATAAAGCAAAACAGGCACGGTTGGGTACAAGTTGGAGTTGACAGCATACCCACCAGATCGGAGATTGGGGGTGTTTATTATGCAAAAAGGTACACTGAGGTTACTAAGAACCTATGAGATGAAGGAAAAGTTTCTTCACAGTTATATAATAGTTTCACAAGAGATTGTTGGTGCAGACTATTTCAAGATGGATAGAGTGTAAGCAGCTGAAAGCAAGAGTGAATACAAATCATTTCAAGTCTCACTCTACCAGGGGGGGCTGGATCGTCAGCAGCCAATAGAATGGATATTTCCCTTTGATCACTTTCTTGCAATGGCAGGAGGCTCAGATGAGCGCGCTTTCAAACAATATAAAATTTTGTTGAACATGTCTGGACGGTGGCAGATAGAATTCTGAGCAGTGTTGCACGAGCTATTGTCTAACCCAAAGGCAATTGGGACTGTGGTCCAATTAAGGGCGATGTACATGTATGTAAAGTTAGCACCATGTCTTTTCTGCCATTTATGGTTTATCTGTTTAGTGTTTTCACATACAGATTGGTTTACTGCATGAAAACACAAGGACTTCGAAGGCTTCATGTAGTCTCATCAAGAGACTTCGATATAAAATAGAAAGATTAAACGAGAACTTATCGTTTGAAGTTTGATCTTTATTTTCTGAGAAGTTGGAGTGAGAGACTACGTGCCCTCCACTCCCAACCCTGAATCTCATAAAGATCATTCGGTAAGTCAAGCGTTATTAACCTTTCTATAGTTTAATTTGGTGCAAGTGATCTGTGGTTTCATACAGTTGCTTTGAAGATTGACACGCATGCGGGCTGGCGGGTTATTCACGTAGTCTCTCACTCCAACTTCTCATAAAATAAAGATTAAACTTCAAATGGTAAGTTCTCGTTTAATCTTTCTATTATCATTATTTAAGTCTCTCTCCAGAGACCCCAAACTCGTGTCAAGAGTATTTTGTTGTCATATGTCCCAGATAGAACAATGACATTCTTACTTGCAGCAGCACAACAGAATATGTACTGTATACTGTAAACAATATAATAAATGAGAAAAAAATGTTCAGTGTGTGCATATATACATACATATGCCTGTATATACATACATATGTATATATACACACACACATACGTGTACATGAAAAACAAAACAATAATAGTGCATTAATAACAATCTTCTTCTTGCATATGGCGTGCACAGCCTAAAGCTGTAGGACAACCTGTTCTATTTGATCTTATTTGATTGTGCACGCCGGGTTGATTGCATTTGTGGAAACAGGGTGGACCACGTGAAGGTTGCAATCTCCCACCCCATTAATATCAATAATTATGTAGTTCAGAGCTTATTTGGTTGTAGTGTTTAATAGCCTAATGGCTGTAAGGAAGAAGTTATTCCTGAACCTGGACGGAGATCCTGTTTCTCTGTGGCTATCAAACTGTACAACTCCTCCCGCTTTGGTCGTGGGGTAGACTGACTCCCCTCCCTCTCCCCCTCCCTCTCCCTCTGTATCTTGTGTTTTAATGATGACTGTTGGCAGATCAATTTCGCTCCTGGGATAAATAAAGTTCTATCGTATCGCATCGTGTTGTGTCGTTACAGTTTTCATGCTTCGGTAGCTTCTCTCCGGGGGTACTGAGGTGCTTCTTTTTCAAGTATGGGTTTTATGACACGGGCATTAAAGCAAGGCCCCATCTATTCTCTCAGATGGATGAATACAAAATCCTATGGCATAACTTCAAACAAGGGCAGGGAGCTCGCCCCAGTTGCTTCACCAATTATGTTCCCTCAATCCATGTCACGTAATCAGATTATCTCGGTATTATCACAGTGTGGGATTGCTGAGTGAAAACCAGCTGCCACATTTCCTTTACAATGTTGAAAAGTAATTACATTGCCAAGGCACTTCATTAAATGTAAAGCCCTTTGAGCTATCTGGAGGTTACAAAGGAAGTAATATGCCAGGATCTTTATTGATGAAATTTCCACTTGAAGTTTCACAATTGAAAATTATTCATAATTAAACAGTAATAGACATTAAAATTTTGGTCTAACAAAGGTATGACAGTGGGGAAATGGAAGCATGAGAATGCTCCAACAGGGCCTGTTATGTGGCATGTTAATCTTCATAGTAACTGGATCTCATTGTATCTCATAGTATCCTCATTGTAACAGGTCAGGCAGCAACTGTAGAGGGAAATTAACATTTTTTGTTTCCGGTTGGGACCCATCTTAAGACTATTCCTCCAGCAGTTTGCCTTTTGCTCAGGATTTCAACGTTCGGAGTCTCATGTCTCTGGATCTACAGGGCGACACGTTGTCTCAGAATTGCTGCTTTACAGCGCCAGAGGCCCAGATTCGATCCCGACTGCAGGTGCTGTCTATACGGAGTTTGTACGTTCTCCCCGTGACCACGTGGGTTTTCCTCAGGTGCTTCAGTTTCCTCCCGCACCCCAAAGACGTACAGGTTTGTAGATTAATTGGCTTTGGTAAAAATGGTAAATTGTCCCGAGTGTGGATATATTGCTAGCATATGGGGATCACTGGTCAATGCAGGTCCGGTGGACAGAAGGTTTCCACACTGTATCCACACAGGTATGTGGGGGGCAATGAATCAACTGATTCTATTCCGTTGCCTACCATTGTACTCATACCATTGTTCACATTGAGGTCACCCTTACTGCCTTAGACAATCTCATCTTAGTAGCTTTTATTCATTCTGAACAATAAGCAAATTGATAAGGTGACTAGATAATGTAGATCACACAAGAGGGTGGGGATGTGTTGCAGGACCAAGGACTTGTAAACTACTCAACCACGGATATCCAATGGTTCGACCACGCCACGAGGAAACAGGATCTGAATTATTATAGAACACCAAGACTTTCAAGTGTTCCCGATTGTTAGAATGCAGAGGAATTCAAGAGTTGGCTGTGTTTATTTTACCCATAAACATCCCGAGGAAACGGCACAGAAGGTGATTTCCTCCTGGTCTACAAGATTTACTACTTTCTCCTCATCTCATTGTAGCACAGTTTACACTAAAACAGCCGCTTGTCATTCTGAGGATGCTAACGAGCGACTATCGCAGCTGAATGTCATAATGATGAGCAGATATTTTTGGAAAAGCTACACGGTGCTAACTCTTTCCTTTCCCATCGTATGAAAATCCCACGCTGCTTCTCCCCACAGAAAAGTCTAATTCATTGAATAGAAGATTCCCGGCCCAGATCTTTCACCACGGAGCTCAATGTATTTCAGGCTTGCACAATTAAAACTTCATTTTTTCTTCAGAGTGAAATCTATTGATTATCTTTCTCCAAGTCATTCTGCGCCACTCTGGATGTCTGAGTGAGCACTTCCAACACGTGTGAGAAAGAACTGCAGATGCTGGATAAAATAGAAGGATGACACAAAATGCTGGAGTAGCTCAGCAGGTGAGGCAGCATCTATGGAGAGAAGGAATGGGGTTGAGACGTTTGGGGTTGAGACCCTTTTTCAGATTGATGTCGGGGGGGTGGGGGGAGATGGGAAAGATAGAACACCTCCTCTCAGTCTGTCATAACCAACTTGATCTCCCGATGGCTCAGCACTTCAACTCCCCCTCCCATTCCCAATCTGACCTTTCTGTCCTGGGCCTCCTCCATTGTCAGAGTGAGGCCCAGAGCAAATTGGAGGAACAGCACCTCATATTTCGCTTGGGTTGTTTACAGCCCAGCGGTATGAACATTGACTTCTCTAATTTCAAATAGCCCTTGCTTTCTCTCTCCATCCCCCTCCCCTTCCCAGTTCCCATACTTCCAACATGTGTCAGACTTACTTGTCTGACACAGCATTTGAACCTCGAACGAGATTCCAAATGGGGGCACAATGGCGCAGCTGGTAAAGCTGAGGCCTCATAGCGCCAGTGACCCAGCTTTGAACCTGACTCTGCAGAGTTTGCACATTCTCCCTGTGACCACACAGGTTTCCTCTGGGTGCTCTGGTTTCTTCCCACATCCTGAAGACGAACGGGTTTGTAGGTCAACTGGCCTCTGTAAATTGTCCTGTTGTGCAGGGACTGGATGCAAAAGTGGGATAACAGGAATAGTGTGAATGGGTTATCTATCGATGGTTGCTGTTGACTGTGTGGGTTTCCAAATGTTGGGGGCATGTCCACAAACTACAAAGACTCGCTGGGGAAGTTAGTCCACCTTTTATGACACAAATCAATTTCTGATCCAGGGTCTTTGCTTACCAGGCCACCACTTCATGTAGGAACAATGTCTGAAACAACGGATAGGTGGTCCAAGATGAATGCAAGGTGGTGGATTGAGCACAAAAACAGCTAGAGAACAGTAGACGAAGGGTATTCAAATAAAAGCATTGTAATCTCCAATAGAGAAGGCAGCCATTCATGGAACATATAGCACATAGAATGGTACAGTGCAGGAATAGGCCCTACGGCCTACAATATCTGTGTGGATATTGAGGCGGTACATTGGCACAGTGGTAGAGTTGCTGCCTTACAGCTCTTGCTCCCAGAGACTCGGGTTCGATTCCGACTACGGGTGCTGTCTGTACGGAGTTTATACGTTCTCCCCATGACTGCGTGGGTTTCCTCCGAGATCTTCAGTTTCCTTCCACACTCCAAAGACGTACAGGTATGCAGGTTAATTGGCTTTGGTGTATGTGTAAACGGTCCCTAGTGTGTGCAGGATTGCCTTAATGTGCTGGTGGGTGTGAACTCGGTGGGCTGAAGGGCCTGTTTCCGCGCTGTATCTCTAAACTAAACTAAACTAAACATCTGTGCCAAACATGATGCCAAGACCAAATCATTTGCCTGCACAAAATCCATATCCCTCCATTCCCTGCATAACCACATGCCTATCCAAAAGTATCTTAAATGCTACTACCGTATCTAACTCCACCACCGTCCCCAGCAACACATTCCAGCTTGCCCCTTTTCCGGGGTTGCGTCGCACCCGGGTGGTGCTAGAAACAGACTACACGCTGTCCACGGGCACGCTGGAGGATTTCCGGAGCCGCCGGGCACAGCAAGCTGGGGTGGAATGCATCCTTATTAAGGATGGTGAAATAGTTGTATAATAGTTTACATAGTATCTAAGAATATTTGTTATTATGGTGGTGGATTTCTTTGTATAGTTTTGTATTGTACATATCATTTTTGTAAATAATTGATCAAAATTATTTTTGGTTAAAAAAAACATTCCAGGCACTCACCACCCTCTGAAAGAGAAACCTGCCCCGCACATCCACTTTAAACTTTGCCCCTCTCAGCTTAAAGCGAGGCCCTCTAGTACTTGTTACTTCCATTTGGCCCATCATCTTTATGGTTACCAAATATGAGCATTACATTGATCCCACTTCCTCGCTCCTGGTCCACAGTGTTCTAGTTGGTCGATGGGAATCTGGGCACAATAAACGTGGCGAGTTCTTCTGCCACCAGCCTCACAGGCTGCATGCCGCAGACTCCCATCATTTGTTAAGTGAAGTAAACTTCTCTCATCTGCCATCTAATTATCCGATAAAGTATCTTAAAGCTATGCCCTCCTCCACCCTACGCACTGCAAATGGAAATAGAGACACAAGAGACTGCAGATGCAGGACTTTCGACTTTAGCAATACAGCGTGGAAACAGGCCCTTCAGCCCAACAAGTCCTTGCCAACCAACAGTCGCCCCATACACTTGCACTATCTTACACACTAGAGATCATTTACAATTTCCCTAAGCCAATTAACCAACAAACCTGTACACCTTTGGAGTGTGGGAGGAAACCGGAGCACCCAGAGAAAACCCACGCGGTCACAGGGAGAACGTACAAACTCTGTGCAGACAGCACCCATAGTCAGGTTCAAACTCGGGACTCTGGTGTTGAAAGGCTGAAAAGCCCGACTGCTGGGCCACTGCTGGAGGAATTCAGTGGGTCAGATAGCATCTGTGGAGGGAATGGGATTGTTGAGACTCTGCGTCAGGACTCTGGTGGAAATAATAAATGGAACCAGAGGCCATTGGTATAAGGTGAGGGAGGTAGATTTAATATAAATCTGAGCTGTAACTTTTTTTTTTACACAAAGGGTGGTGGGACCATGCACCAAACCGCTGGAGGAGGTAGTTCAGGCAGGTACTATCGCAAGGTTTAAGAAGTGTTTAGACAGGTACATGAATAGAATAGGTTTAGAGGGATATGGGGCAAACTCAGGCAGGTGGGACTAATGTAGATGGGGCATGTGGTTCGGAGTGGGTAAGTTGGACCTAAGTGCCTGTTTCACGCACTAAGACTCAATGACTCTCTCCTGCTACTATGTCTGCCCTGAAGCATGGTGATGGAACTGCACAAATCTCTTTCTAATTACGGAGGATAGACATAAATGTGGTGCACTTGCTTCAGACGGCTAGCTTCTATGCCATATATTCCATAAAATACAATGCAATTAGAAACATAGAAACATAGAAAAATAGGTGCAGGAGAAGGCCATTCAACCCTTCGAGCCTGCACCGCCATTCAATATGATCATGGCTGATCATCCAACTCAGTATCCCGTACCTGCCTTCTCTCCATACCCCCTGATCCCTTTATCCACAAGAGCCACATCCAACTCCCTCTTGAATATAGCCAATGAACTGGCCTCAACGACCTTCAGTGGCAGAGAATTCCAGAGACTCACCACTCTCTGTGTAAAGAATGTTTTCCTCATCTTGGTCCTAAAGGAATTCCCCCTTATCCTTAGACTGTGACCCCTTGTTCTGGACTCCCCCAACATCGGGAACAATCTTCCTGCATCTAGCTTGTCCAACCCCTTAAGAATTTTGTAAGTTTCTATAAGATCCCCCCTCAATCTTCTAAATTCCAGTGAGTACAAGCCGAGTCTATCCAGTCTTTCTTCATATGAAAGTCCAGACATCCCAGGAATCAATCTGCAATTGCAGTGCAGTCTCCATTTAAAGGATGAGGGGGGATCTCATTTAATAGTAAAAGGCTTGGATAGAGTGGATGTGGAGAGGATGTTTCCACTAGTGGGAGAGTCTAGGACCAGAGCTCCCAGCCTCAGAATAAAAGGACGTACCTTTACAAAGGAGATAAGGAGGAATTTCTTTAGTCAGAGAGTTGTGTATCTGTGGAATTCATTGCCACAGAAGGCTGTGGAGGCTGCCAATGGATATTTTTAAGGCAGAGATTGATTGATTCCTGATTAGTAAGGATGTCAGGGGTTACGGGGAGAAGGCAGGAGAATGGGGTTGAGAGGGAAGGGTGGATCAGCCACGATTGAAAGGAGGAGTAGACTTGATGGGCCAAATGACCTAATTCTGTTGCTATAACTTACGAGCTTATGAACATTGAAATGCAGAAGCTTGTGTCTGTCACAATGCAAGACATGGAATTCTGCAGGTTTTTAACATTAGACCTGAAGCTTGAACTGTGAAGGGAAGATGTTCGGGACATTCCGAGTATCCCACCCACACTGTAGCAACACATCCCAAACACTCCACCCGCCACTAGCAATGACTCCCGGCCAGGAGCAGAAACTGGTTTGTCATTGGGTCAGGAGCAAGTGGGACATCTGCTGCTGCTCCTTGCCCAATTGGCGAACAAGCCGTATGTCTCTTAACAAAAAAATCAACAAAGAAGGTTAAAGTTATCAAACTTCCCATCTCTCTTTGATATGTCAGGGGTCTTGGCATTAACACACTTTTTGGAGAAAAAATGCATGTGGATATTGAGACTTTGGAACAGACGGAGGCATCCATTCTCCATTCCCTTTAATGCCTTTGGTTATAGGCACTCCCTGACTAATGCAATAGGTGTAAACCTACACTTGTGTAACTAATTCTAGCAGTACGTAATCTCCACAACACACGATGATCAGTCAAGTTTACATCAGAAACAAGCCCACAATGGCGGTGGGTGCTTACCCAGAAGGCCGTGTGCTGCATAAAGTGACCCAGACGCAGCTGTGAGAGTTAATACTCTCAGTGGCGGACACAAAGTGCTGGAGGAAGCCAGCGGGCCAGGCGTCATCTCTGGAGAACGTGGATAGGTGGCATTTCGGGTCAAGACCCTTCTTCAGACTCAGAGTTATTTTGGGCAGGGGATTCCGACAGGTAGAATTTGACGTACGATGCAGCACGGGAATAGGTCCTTGGCCCACAATTTCTGTGCTGCACATGATGCCAAGACCAACTCCAACTCCCAAACCAAACTAAAACATTCTGTATCTCTAAACTAAAATGAAATTGAAACATGCTGTATCTTTAAACTAAACTGAAACTCCCCAAACTGGTCTCTACTTAGAGGTAGGCCAGTTATAGGCACATCCCCCCAGAATACCCAGGTAGAACTTTGGTTGCAAAGATCTTTAAAACATCAGTCCAATCAATACATAAGTACAACGAAGATAGACACAAAACGCTGGAGTAGCTCAGAAGGACAGTCAGCATCTCTGGAGAGAAGGAATGGGTGACGCTTTGAGTCGCGACCCCTCGTCTGAAGAAGGGTTTCGACATGAAACGTTACCCATTCCTTCTCTCCAGAGATGCTGCCTGTCCCGCTGAGTTACTCCAGCTTTTTGTGTTTATCTTTGGTTTAAACCAGCGTCTGCAGTTCCTTCCTACACAATACACTGTACACATTTTGGATACGTATGAGCAGATTGTTGAGTGGAACGAGTGCAGCATTTCACTTCAGCTCCACAGCACATCGACATCAGTCAAAGTCTTAATGTTTGCACACACAGGCGGACATGAACACTGACACCTTAAATGGGAAGTGAAGTCATTCGATCTGATGATTGTCACTCAACAACCAATGTCATGCCTGCCATTACACTGGACCAGTCACTCAGTGCCCTGCAATCACTCACCGCTCCCCATTATACCTGCCTCTCTAATGAGACCGTCATTCAATGAGTGCCATCCACCCACCCACCCCCGCCGTTAATGCGAGGTTGTCAATTGTTGGCAGTAATTACGGCAGGATCACCTACTTAGGCTCACAGCAGCTAAATCTCCATTGCAAGTCTTATTATGGTTGTGTAAGCAACACTTTGGACAGCGGATAGCATTCCTTGCCACACTCTGGATGTTTGGAGTTTAGAGACACCGCATGGAAACAGGCTCTTCAGCCCACTGAGTCCGCGCCGACCATCGATCTCCCGTTCTCGCCAGTTCTATGTTATCCCACTTTATCATCCACTATTGACACGTTATGGGTAGTTCTTTTCTTTTTCTTTTCACAGAGGTGGCACAGTGGTGCAGCGGTGGGGGTGTTGCCTTACAGCGCCAGACACCCAGGTTTGTATCCTGATTATAGGTAGTCTGTACGTTCTCCCTGTGAAGGCATGGGTTTTCTCCGGGGGCTCCGGTTCCCTCCCACACTCCAAAGACGGGGGGGATGATTGCAGGTTGAGGCGGACGCGGTGGGCCGAGCGGCTTGCGTCCACGCTCTAACGCTAACGTCTAAAATCTAAAAGTCTAAAGGCCAGTTAGTGTGTGGGATGTGGGAGGAAACCGAAGCATCCCATGAAAACCCATGCAGTCACAGGGAGAACGTGCAAACTCCACATAGACAACACCCGAGGTCAGGATCGAAGCCGGGTCTCTTGCGCTGTGAGGCAGCGGTTCTGCCAGCTGCGTCTCTGTGTTGCCCCCCCCCCCCCCCCCCACGTCTGAAGAAGTTGAAGTAACAGATGGAAACTTAGAAAAATATAAGATATGATTGGCGGAGGCAGCTTCCTACTTTTGCATTTGACAAGGGGGAGGATGAGATATAACTTGTGAAACACAGTTGTTTGGGAGAGGAAGTGAATACTTGTGAAGAGGGGGCAATATAGCAATATCAAGTTTAGAAAGGAAGAAGTTGGGGAGGGAGCAGCAAGTGTTGTAAATATGGGATGAATCCATTCAAAATAACATGACACTGCTGATGGTGCCAGATTACAAGTAAACGTCTGGGAAATATTCCATCGTGAGAGCCAAATATGAACAAGTTAGCTTGATTAAGGCAAGGCAAAGTTCAAGCCAAGGCAGGACAGTACAATAGTGCAGCTAGTAGAGCTGCTGCCTCACACCTCCAGTAACCCAGGTTCAATTTTGACCTTGGGTGCTATCTGTGTGGAGTTTGCACGTTCTCCCTGTGACCGTGTGAAGTGTTTTGCTTTCCTCCTCCATCCCAAAGACATGCGGATGGGACGGTTAATTGCCCACTGTAAATTATCCCCAGTAAGTAGGCGAGTTTTAGAATCTGGGCAGCGGCACAGTTGCTGCCTTACAGCGCATTGCAGAGCCGGAGACCCGGGTTCGATCCCGACGACGGGTGCTGTATGTCTGTACGGAGTTTGTACGTTCCCCCCGTGACCGCGTGGTTTTTCTCCGAGATCTTCGGTTTCCTCCCACACTCCAAAGACGTACAGGTATGTAAGTAAATTGGCTTGGTAAAAATGTTTTTAAAAAATTGTCCCGAGTGGGTGTAGGATAGTGTTAATATGCAGGGATCGCTGGTCGGCGTAGACCCAGAGGGCTGAAGGGCCTGTTTCCGCGCTGCATATCTAATCTACAACACACTGATGGGAATGTGGGATTAGTGTAGGATTAGTGCAAATTGGTATTTGATAGTTGGTACACATTCAATGATTTGAGGGCCTGTTTCAAAGCGGTATGACTTTATGACAGTAGTTCAAGGCAGCAAAAGGACATATTTAACTAGTTATTGGATTTAAAATGACATTATATGAAAATGTTCTAAAAACGCACACTGATCTAGAGAATGGGTCAGATGCAGTATTTTGCCTGAATCACTATCATAAAATGCAATCGCAATATTATAACAAGTTCCATGCTACTTATCAAATTGAATTTTGCATGTTAATGTTTTCCACTCATGCACACTTTAAATTGTGAATAGTGTCTGTAAATACACCTGAAGCATTATGTGAACCACTCCAGAAAACCAGCTCTGTGGAGCAGACTACTGCACACCACCATTCCCTGGCAATCTGTGCTTTGTAAAGGGATCTTTAACATGTTTCATTACTGGTGCCTGATCACCCCTGACCTTGCTGTTCCTTTACATTTTTTGGAATTATTTTTCTTAGTGAAATTTGTCAGAAATATAATTTTATAGAACCAAGACGGGGATAACCAAAGAAATAAAACAAAATTCTCTGGGAAACTGCAAATAATGAAGCAGCAAGTTCAAATTCCCAGAGGTAATTTTAATCAATTATTTTTCAGAGGCATCGGGCAAGGTGTGGAAAGAAACAGATGCTGACTCACTGAGTTACTCCAGCACCTTGTGTTTTGCTCATGAAACAGATGCAGTTGGATGTGTTGCTGCTTTAGGGTTCAGGTGCAGATACTATTTGGAAGTATCAGTTCAATTCAGTTTGTAAATGGCACAAGTCTAAAGCATAAAATAACTTGGAGTCAGAGTCAGACAGCGTGGAACCAAGCCCTTCAGTCCAACTTGCCCACGGCCACCAAGATCAAACCCATCTATGCTAGTCCCAGCTGCTCACGTTTATTTTATATCTTTTCGAACATATCCTATCCATGTATCTGACTGGATCTCTATTAAATATTATTATTGTACCTGCCTCAACTACCTCCTCTGGCAGCTCACTCCATTCACCCACCAAATAAAAATGCCTCTCAGATTCCTATTGAATTTTTCCCCTCTCATCTTAAACTTAAGGCTAATTGGCAGTGAAAAAGAGAGATCTAATATTATAAAAGCAGAACATCTTAAACTGGGAGCACATCTTGTATTATTGGCAACCCATGTCTAAATAATAATACCAAAAGGTATTTCATGCCTAATTTGCCTCCATTTTAATGCTCATTACCAAGCCACATGAAGCAGATTTTTCCTTTATGTGCTCAGATTTGCCCAGATCAGAAGCAAGCTTTTGGAAATGATATGGTGCGAGCTGATCCATTGAAATCATAGATAGACAGAGTGTTGGAGGACCTGAGTGGGTCAGGCAGCATCCCTGGAGGAAAAGGATGGGCGACATTTCGGGTTGGAGCCCTTCGACAGATTAGTCTGAAGTCTGAGTTCTGACCCAAACCATCACCCATCCTTTTTCTCCAGAGATGCTGCCTGACCCGCTGAGTTACTCCAGCACTTTGTGTTGTAAATTTGGCTATAAACCAGCATCCACAGTTCCTTTCCACACTGTTTCGGCCCGTTGATCTAGGGGTACGATTCTCGCTTTGGGTGCGAGAGGTCGCGGGTTCAAATCCCGGACTAGCCCATTTTTTTACCAGACTGATTCCTGGGATGGCAGGACTTTCATATGAAGAAAGACTGGATAGACTCAGATTGTACTCGCAAGAATTTAGAAGATTGAGGGGGGATCTTATAGAATCTTACAAAATTCTTAAGGGGTTGGACAGGCTAGATGCAGGAAGATTGTTCCCGATGTTGGGGAAGTCCAGAACAAGGGGTCACAGTTTATGGATAAGGGGGAAATCTTTTAGAACCGAGATGAGAAAAACATTTTTCACACAGAGAGTGGTGAATCTGTGGAATTCTCTGCCACAGAAGGTAGTTGAGACCAGTTCATTGGCTATATTTAAGAGGGAGTTAGATGTGGCCCTTGTGGCTAGAGGGATCAGTGGGTATGGAGAGAAGGCAGGTACGGGATACTGAGTTGGATGATCAGCCATGATCATATTGAATGGCAGTGCAGGCTCGAAGGGCCGAATGGCCTACTCCTGCACCTATTTTCTATGTTTCTATGTTTCTATGAAATGGACAAACAATGTTTTGGGTCGGAACCCTTCTTCAGACGAGCGGAGTAAGGGTAGAGGGAGGAACGCTGGTGTAGACAGTTGAAGGGAAGGTGTGGGACAAGAACTGGCAAGGGATTGTTAATTCAGGTGAGGGGTGGGGTGACTGAGAAATGAGTCAGTTGGGAGAGAGATGGGTAGAGAAAGTAACCAAGGCTGGAGATGAAGTGGAGAAGACAAAAAGATACAGATGTGGAATTTGTCAAGGAAGGAAGATAGGGAATGAAATATCGAACCGGGAAATGAAATATAGAACCAGGGGAGGGATACTTTGGCTTAGTTTAGTTTAGAGATACAGTCCTTTGGCCCACTGAGTCTGCACCAACCAGCGATCCCCTGTGTGGCTTATGGATGTTGCTGAGGGAAAGATAATCTGAATGTTACATGTGGCTTTCCTGGCAGTGCTTGGAAAGCCTCTGCAAATGAGCTGTCATCCTACATCTAACCTAAGAGCTACCTGACCTTTAAGTGCTCGAGGGGACAATACAGAACAAGTATTGCTCTGTGTCCAACCCAGGAGCAACCTGACCTGAGTGTGTTTAATATTGACACTGGATATTTATATTAGGGATATATTCCATTATGCGCACTGACATGGTGACCTCCAGAAAAAAAAACAACATGCCTCGTTTAACTTTTAATTTAAAAGCAGATTCTGGCTGCTTTTGCAAATGCATGTTGGAACTAACCATGCAGTGATCCTGTAAACTGACGAGTGCAAGTCGAGATGGCTATTAACTCTACAGGTGATAAGGAATAAAATGAACCTACCGGTGGAAAAAGAGCATAAAGTGCAAACAAACAGGTGCGACAGGGAGGGGAGGGGAGCAGAGGGGGGGGCCATGAGAGAAGTCACAAACTTCTAAGGCAAAGGTCTTTCCCAGGCCACAACAGATATAGTGGAGGAATGGCTAATTAATGCAGATCTACGATATCAACCGTATCACATAACACAGAAGTCCACAAGGCGCTTGCTCTGTGAAATCTGAGCAGAAGAAGATTCAAAAGGGGTTCTGGTTGACGTATAATACATGACCTGATGCCACATCTTAGCAGGAAAAAAATAAATTAAAAGGTTAGACATGAAAACAGTGTCAAGGATGTTAATTAACCCTATGGAGAGCGAGATGATTTTTTCCCCTCTGTTCTTTTACATCATGCTTGTATAAAAGAAAATCGAGTCGATTTTCAGAGAAGGCAAGCTCTGCTTCAGTTGACGCATTGCAAATGTTTCCAATCACGAACCGCATTGTATCCAGCTTGAAGCAATTATTTTTATCTCTCTCTTTCTCACAAACTTGAAGCCATTTGTCCATCTCCTTACTGCAGTGATAGTCGAAATGGGTGGAAACCTACCATCAACATGTGTTTTGCAGTTGCGTAGGGAGGTTTCAGTAACTGACTGAATTACTTTGTGGGCTCGCAATTCTCTGGAAACCCTTTGAAGTAAAGGGCATGTCCCACGATGCCAGTTTACCCAAGAACTCTCCCGAGTTTAAAAAAAAAATCAAACTCGTGGTAAGTACGTAGAATGTACATAGCGGGTACGTCGGAGCTCGTGGATGTCTCGTAGCGGCTCGTAATGCTAACGGCAGTTACTCGGGAAACGTGGAAACTCGTGAAGTTTTTTTAACAGTGTGAAAAATTTCCATGAGTAAAAAAACTACTCGTGATGAAGTACCACGAGTTTGATTTTTTTTTAAACTCGGGAGAGCTCTTGGGTAAACTCGCATCGTGGGACAGGGGCTTAATGCCACTCTTCTGTGCCAAAGCGATGTGAATGGTGAAACTTGCGCTTTGAAAGAGAATCCAAATATTTCATAAACAAAACATATGTCACTTCAGTCTAATTTAACAGTATCAGTTTTATTTTGGTTTGTTGTGTTGTCACCTTTTGCAAACCTTGTTATGACTTTCTTCCTCCCTATAGATACAGGAATCCCTATCGGAATAGGTTGAGTAAATGACAAGTGTCTTTTGCCCCGAGTAGGGGAATCGAGAACCAAAAGACATAGGTTTAAGGTGAGGGGGGGGAAAGATTTAAGGGGAACCTGAGGGGTAACTTTTTTTTTTACACAAAGGGTGGTGGGTGTATGGAACGAGCTACCGGAGGCAGGTAGTTGAGGCAGATACTATCGTATTGTTTCAGAAACATTTAGACAGGTACATGGATAGGACAGGTTAAGAGGGATATGAGCCAAAAGCAGGCAGGTGGGACAAGTGTAGATGGGCCATGAACCTTCTGAACCTTCTGAATTTTTGTAGTCGGCAGGGCAGTACTCTGCATATCGCCAACTTTGGACAAGTTAACATTTTTATCAAGCCAATTAACCTACAAAACTGTATGTCTTTGGAGTGGGGGAGGAAACCGAAGTTCTGGTAGAAAACCCACACAGATCACGGGGAGAATGTACAAACTCCACACAGACAGCACCCGTAGTCGGGATCGAACCCGAGTCTCTGCCGCTGCATTTTGCTGTAAGGCAGCAACTCTACCGCTGCGCCACCGTGACCGGCACGGGCAAGTTGGGCCAAAGGATCAGTTTCCACACTGTATGACTCTATCTCTAATCTTCTCCAACTCCATAATCCCCTGGGACCTCTGTGATTCTCCAAGTTTGATTTCAGACGCATCTTTGACTTTAATCTTTTATTCATTGCCGATTATGTCTTTGACAACCAAAATCTTTCTATCACTCGTTCCGCTGTTAATATACAGTGGCTTGCAAAAGTTTTCATACCCCCTTGAACTTTGCCACATTTTGTCACGTTACAACCACAAACGTAAATATATTTTATTGGGATTTTATGTGATAGACCAACACAAAGTGGTGCATAATTGTGAAGTGGAAGGAAAATGATACATGGTTTCCAAATTTTATTACAAATAAAAAACTGAAAAGTGTGGCGTGCAAAAGTATTCAGCCCCCCTGAGTCAATACTTTGTAGAACCACCTTTCGCTGCAATTACAGCTGCAAGTCTTTTGGGGTATGTCTCTACCAGCTTTGTACATCTAGAGACTGAAATGTTTGCCCATTCTTCTTTGCAAAATAGCTCAAGCTCAGTCAGATTGGATGGAGAGTGTCTGTGAACAGCAATTTTCAAGTCTTGCCAGAGATTCTCAATTGGATTTAGGTCTGGACTTTGACTAGGCCATTCTAACACATGAATATGCTTTGATCTAAACCATTCCATTGTAGCTCTGGCTGTATGTTTAGGGTCGTTGTCCTGCTGGAAGGTGAACCTCCGCCCCAGTCTCAGGTCTATTGCAGACTCTAACAGGTTTTCTTCCAAGATTGCCCTGTATTTGGCTCCATCCATCTTCCCATCAACTCTGACCAGCTTCCCTGTCCCTGCTGAAGAAAAGTATCCCCACAGCATGATGCTGCCACCACCATGTTTCACAGTGGGGATGGTGTGTTCAGGGTGATGTGCAGTAATAGTTTTCTGCCATACATAGCGTTTTGCATTTAGGCCAAAAACTTCAATTTTGGTCTCATCAGACCAGAGCACCTCCCTCCACATGTTTGCTGTGTCCCCCACATGGCTTGTGGCAAACTGCAAATGGGACTTCTTATGGCTTTGTTTCAACAATGGCTTTCTTCTTGCCACTCTTCCATAAAGGCCCGATTTGTGGAGTGCACGACTAATAGTTGTCCTGTGGACAGATTCTCCCACCTGAGCTGTGGATCTCTGCAGCTCCTCCGGAGTTACCATGGGCCTCTTGGCTGCTTCTCTGATCAATGTTCTCCTTGCCCGGCCTGTCAGTTTAGGTGGATGGCCATGTCTTGGTAGGTTTGCATACTCTTTCCATTTTCGGATGATGGATTGAACAGTGCTCCGTGAGATGTTCAAAGCTTGGGATATTTTTTAATAACCTAACCCTGCTTTAAACTTCTCCACAACTTTATCCCTGACCTGTCTGGTGTGTTCCTTGGGCTTCATGATGCTGTTTGTTCACTAATGTTCTTTAACAAACCTCTGAGGCCTTCACAGAACAGCTGTATTTATACTGTGATTAGATTACACACAAGTGGACTCTATTTACTAATTAGGTGACTTCTGAAGGCAATTGGTTGCACTGGATTTTATTTAGGGGTATCAGAGTAAAGGGGGCAGAATACTTTTGCACGTCACACTTTTCAGTTTTTTATTTGTAAAAAAATTTGAAAAACATGTATCATTTTCCTTCCACTTCACAATTATGCGCCACTTTGTGTTGGTCTATCACATAAAATCCCAATAAAATACATTTATGTTTGTGGTTGTAACGTGACAAAATGTGGAAAAGTGCAAGGGGTATGAAAACTTTTGCAAGCCACTGTACTTGTTAAAACCTATATCTAATCTTCAACTCTATGAATTAGGATAAAGAATCCCGCTCAATGATTTAATGAGATCAGGAGTGATCCAATTATAACCTCAATTATAAATATGTTCCTATCTGCTCATTGGAACCTTTCACCCACTTGCTTCGCACGCATCTTTCCAGCTCTATCTTAAAACATTCAAAGACCAGGATCCACAATGAGACGTATTTCTCTATTTATTTAAATGCAGTTTCCCAAACAATAACAATAACTTTCTGTGTAGGAAGGAACTGAGTAACTCAGCGGGCCAGGCGCCATCTCTGGAGAAAAGGAATAGGTGACGTTTCAGGTTGAGACCTTTTCTTCAGACGGAGAGTCAGAGGAGCACCGATGACTCAGCACCGATGACTCAGGAAAGGTGGAGCCCACAATGGTTCATTGTTGGCGGTGGAAAAGGTGATAACAAAGAGATAGGAACAGTGAAACTGGGGTGGGGAAGGGACGGAGAATGCAAGGGTTACTTATCTTTCTAATTACTCCACCAACAAACTACGTATTATTATGATTCAAGCTAAGGCACCCAGTCCTCATGCAACTCACAATTCTGCAATCTCCCATCGTGTGGGTGGCACAGTGGGGAGCTGGTAGAATTGCTGCCTTACAGCGCCAGAGACCCAGGTTCAATCCTGACTACAGGTGCTGTCTGTGCAGAGTTTGTACATTTGCCCTGTGACCACGTGGGTTTCCTGCAGATGCTCCGGTTTCCTCCCACCTCCCAAAGATGTGCGGGTTTGTAGATTAATTGGCTCTGTACATTGCCCCTAGTGTTTAGATAGTGGGATAACATAGTGTACGGGTAATCGAATGTGAGCAGGGATACGAAGGGCATATTTCCACACTGCATCAAAACTCAACATTTAGACGATATGCTTTTGATAAATATATTTTTCTTGCCATATAATGTTGTAAATCCCTTTCTCTCTGGTGTCTTCACCATTCTCTGATCCACCATCACCAGGGGCAATGATTTCCAGAATCTTAACCTCCCTAAGGAACACTTCTCCCTTATATCTTTTGGCCAATCTTTAAAACTGTTTTCCTCTGGTTTTCAAAGTTAATATGTACAGCTTCCCTCTGTTTGTAGTTTAGTTTAGAGACACAGCGCGGGAACAAGCCCTCTGGCCCACCATGTCTGCGCCAATCAGCGATCCCCGCACATTAACTCTATCCTACACACACTAGTGAAAATTATACACATAGAACAAGCCAATGAACGTACATACCTTTATGTCTTTGGAGTGTGGGAGGAAACCGAAGATCTCGGAGAAAACTCACATGGTCAGGGGGAAAACGTACAAACTCTATACAAACACCGCCCGTAGTCGGGATCGAACCCCGGTGTCTGGCATTGCAAGTAAGGCAACAACTCTACGGCTATGCCACCGTGCCCCCTGTACCATCTAAACATGTTATGATCCTGTTCACCTCTGTTAAATCTCCCCTCCCTTTGCTCCAAGGAAAACAACTCCAGCTGATCCAGTCGAACCTTCTCGTTGTAACCTCTCATCCCTGGAACCATTCGAGTAAATCTTTTCTGGACCCTGTCTAGGACCTCGCACTCGTGCTAAAATGTAGTGATCACAGCTCACTAGGAGCGAGCGAGGGGTGGAGAGGGAACCAGGGTCTGGCCTACTGTGCCTCCGAGGTTGGCTGTGAGAGGCATCCCCGGGTGCAAAGGAGGACGGGCGATGAGAGGGACGTGAGTTCGCTGGTCAATTCAGGCGTTCAAGGAAGGCGATGGCTGGAGGCCTGCAGCAGCCTGGGACTTGCCTGGAACGGGCAGCTCTCATAAGAACTAGAGCGCGGACTGGACTTTGAAACTGGTGCCAAGTCATGGAGCTTCTTGCATGCGGGATCAATGGACTATTTCTGTACACTTGCTAATCGGGGATGAGCTTGGGTAAAGCAACACTTCACTGGACTGTTTGTATGAAATAAATTTCACTGCGCCTTTGTACTTCACACACGTGATAATAAAAACAGCATTGAACCAGGTACAGAAGAAGGGTCTTGATCTGTAAACCAGCATCTGCAGTTCCTTCCTGCACACAACATAACCTCCTTGCTCTTATACTCTACCCTTCTATGAATTGCAGCATCCCTGGATCTTTTCCTATTCCATTTCTCACATGTCCTTCCAATTTTGTGGATGTTTGGTCAGGTATATCCTTTGTTTCTGCACACTCTTAAGAACTGTTCCAGTTAGTCCTAATCACCCCATCTCACCCATCCAACCAAAGTTCTTTGGACAGGCTGGAAAAAGGCAGAAGATTGATTTCCATACAGGATAATTGCAAACTGGTTGTGTTTTTTCTACACCAATCTGACAGACTCAAGGTTACTATTTGTGACACTGGATTTCATTTTCCCATATTTATTTAATTAGCAACATTTAATTTGCCAGCTGCCATGGTGAGATTATTAGACCAAGATTCTACTGCTCGTGCAGTAACATAACCACAATATCCTGCAACAAATCACAGCAAAACAACATAAATTTTGCAATTAGGAGAAAGAATTCAAGAACAGAACAATGAAGATTTCTTACCTGCTTATGTTCTTCTCTATCTCTCCTGTTGATTTCTTCTACTTCCCTGTAGTTGGGGCTGCTTTTTTAAAGTGATAAATAACTATCTGTGTCATCATAATCCTTGGGTGAAATGTAAGGCCTACTTTGTGGTCTCTTCTCTTTAATTGTGGGAAGCAGTGTGTCCTCAGTCTGAAGAAGGGTCCCGACCCAAAACGTCACCTATCCTTTATCATCAGAGATGCTGCCTGACCTGCTGAGTTACTCCAGCGCTTTGTATCTATCTTTGGTATAAACCAGCATCTGCAGTTCTTTGTTTTTACATTTCCTTATACTTCTTCAGATTGCATGCTTCTTGACATTACTTAATATGACATCCAGGTTGGTTATAAACTCCTAAACAAATATATATATAATTGAAAATGAAGGGTTGGTGTTAAAAGACTTCCAAATGTTTAAAGCAATGTTGGGAGGAGATTGCACTTGCTAAAGTGGATTTGAAACTGAAAATGTAAGTCTGCCTCGAAGGGGGATATCATTAATTAATCCCAATCAGTCTAATTAGACCGGTTGCCCTCAGCAATCAGGTTTATTTGCAATCGTTTTACCGGTTTACCATTGAAAGGGTTACTTGATATGAAAATGAGATTGAGGATATTTTCAATGAAGCTGTCACCATTCAGGGGGTTGCTAATTAATCAAAAGCTGCCAAGATAGTCTGACAGCTTGCATATTGATTTTGATATAATGAGATTCACTGTTGGGGGGCTTACACTAGAGGAATGATAATGTCAGTTGCAAGTGATCTGCATAAAGGATAGGTTTGAAGCTCTCGAATTAAACTGCTCCTTATATCCACCAGTTGACCATTTATTTTAGTATCTCCTCCTGTGGCTTGACATCTGCTTCTGTTTAATAATATTCCTTTGAAGCGCCTAGCGATGATACAGTAGGATTCATTTAAAGTGTTACATGGGCCATTGTTGTGCATGAGGCTGTGTATCTAAGACACCACAGTTCCCCGGCAGTATGGGAATAGCGGGGCAATTCCCCAGTTAATCACATCAGCAAGTGAGCAACAGGGACTGGCTTTACAAAGATCATTTGTATAATTGAGCTTCATCCACATTCACTGTGTTCTACTGGAATAATAACAATCACATTTTTCACTGCAGTATCAATCCTGCTGTTTCCGGGAGAATAGCTTGAGTCGTGAGTTTGGAGATGCTGCCAGTAAAATTATCCTGCGTCCAATTTATTGTCTGAAACAATGGTGCTAATAATAATTCAGGCCGAGGAGGAAGATGTTTTTGTCTGTATCATTGGAGTGACCCATGTACTAAAATGAAAATACAGTGTGAGGAGAAGTGCAAATTCGCACCACATCTGAATGCCATTGTGCCAAATGCCTGCAAACTAAAATGTACCCCAGTGCCTGTCATGGCAATTATAATCCTTTCATTCCCTGTGTGTGGATCTTCAATGGTCCTGAGCAGGAACGGGATCCCCCCCATCTGAAGGAGGCTGGATGGGTCTGCCGCAGAAATGAAATATAAATGGAACTTGTCTCATTATGATGACAGGGAAGCTGAAAACTGCGGCAAAACAAAAGGTTCTGCTCATAAATAGCGAAGAACAGCCTCTTAACATGAACACATTTGGATAATTTCAGTCACACGGGAAGAGAAACAACAGATTCAAAGAGTAGGTTTCGCTGTCATTGAGAGCAGCCATTAACTACTCTGGAGAGATCATTAGCCATCTCCTTGTCATCAGTTGTCATGCTACTTGCAGCGATGGGCTCAGCCTAGCACACTGCTGAATTCTATCCACTCTAACATTCATTTCCATACAATTTGTATAATCCCAAAGTAAAGCAGTCTCTGAATAAATCATTATTTGAATGTTAACTCTGCAGCACTGGGGTTATTTGCAAACCAATTTAAGCAGAAAGCTTAATGCATTGAACGCTTTGTATATATTTTTTAATTTACTCAAAAACCCGATGAAATGAGAAGTCATGCAGCTGGTTGAGCTGCTGCCTCACAGCACCAGGGACCCAGGATCGATCCTGACCTTGGTTACTGTCTGTGTGGAGTTTGCATGTTGTCCCTGTGACTGCGTGGATTTCCTCCGGAAGCTCCATTTACTCCAAAATCTACAAAATATGTGGGTTAATAGGTTAATTGGCCTCTCCCAACATTGGGAACATGTTTCCTGCCTCTAGAATGAACCTGCACCAGCGCGTTTACAAAGCATGATGATGGAACTACAGAAGAATTACATCAAACTATCCTACAGACATGCGGTAAGAAATGCAAAACAACTAATGGAACGCTCACACAGGGCCGGCTCAGATGTCTATCTCGACTTACTCAACCTACGAAACATCATCCGCGACCCTCTCCTGAGATCTTCGGCCGAACAACTCATGTCACGGCGAACCCGCACCACCCTGACTATGTTAATATTGGCTAAATTAAAGACACCATTAAGTGGAGGATCCCTGCACTTGTCAGAATTGCTTAGCCCTTGTCACCTGAACTTTACAGGCTTTGATTGGCGCCTGCAGTCTAGGCTTAGACTGATATGCAGGATGGTAAGGGGTCCACGTGTTCTCCATGTTACTCTTAAATTGATAACATGTATAGTGGTTTTGCAAACTAACCTTAAATGCATCATTTCTAGTGGGTTACTGCAAAAGCATTGTAAACAGTATATATAATGTTGCAAGACAGTCATCCTGTTAATTGATGATTGGTCAAACTGTTGAGCCTTGGAGAAATTGTTTGAATCTCAGGGCACATGTTTCAGTCTTGGTTCTTGTTAGCTTTCTTTCTTATACAATGTATAAGCTGTTGTATTATTGGGTTCGGGAAATGTCTGCTATGTATGGGGTTAATCGATATCTGAAATTGGATTATTAAGAGATCATCCCCATGTTGTTTGGCCCCTCGAGGTCCAGGGACATATAAAAGTCTGCTACCACGAGGTCCAGCGTCGATCTTCTGGGAGAGCGCTTGGGACTGCGTGAACGTCTGGAGTGTCTCTGGACGTGAGGCCTAGAGGGCTTGAACAGGCAGATACGAGGATCGATCCCGTGGTGCGATAGGTACAGTAGGTTAACTGTAATGCGCTTTTGTTAAAATAAAATTTAGTTGTTTCAAGTGCTTGATTCAATGTTTTTACTGAAACTAGACTGGGGTGGAGCTTAGAAACGAGCAATTTACATTGGGGGCTCGTCCCGGATCTCAAAAGACCCGCAAACACAAGTTTGCGATCAAGGGTGTTGAGCTGTTTCGATCGCGAGAGCAGAACTCGGGCCCAGGGTGCGGTTTTCGCATTGATTTTCGGCACTTCGTGAGTCGGAGCGGATCGATCATTCGCGAGCTTGGGAAAGGGTCTAATCGAGATCATTAGAACAGAGTCTAGCAAGCACGGGGGAGTAGTTAGCACGCCTTTGGGCCTTTGGGTTGGAGGCCCATAAAATCAGGCTGGGGTTAGAGGCCCTGCTGGGGTTGGGTTAGAGTCCCTTTCATGAGTAGAGGCCCAAACCTTTGGTCATAGTTGGCAGACAGCAGCTGCTTTAACGAGAGCCAAACGTGCTTCATCGGGCGAGGGGTGACCCAGGGTTAGACTTGGTATCCAAATTGGTGGGGAATTAAAA
The DNA here is from genome assembly GCA_035221665.1 of Okamejei kenojei. Taxonomy (NCBI): domain Eukaryota; kingdom Metazoa; phylum Chordata; class Chondrichthyes; order Rajiformes; family Rajidae; genus Okamejei; species Okamejei kenojei. The sequence continues at coordinate 18,828,711 of CM069146.1, forward strand.
TACAGGTCTCACCTTCGATCGGATCTTTGCCGGGAGTGCGAATTGAAAAGGTGCGCTCTGAAAATCGGTATCGATAACTCACAGCGGTTAGGCGCCGGATCCTCGGTGCCCAGCAGAGAGGAGTGTCTGTGTGAAGGTATCTGAGTCTCTCCCTGAAGTGACGGACAAAGAACCTTGAGAAGGTACTGGGCTTGGATGGACAGAGTATAGATTGGCCGGAATACTCCAGTCCGTTCAAGAATTCAACTGGGTACCCCTAATTCTGTAGTAGAAGAGATACGCACTAAAATTAGGAGTTCGAGATTGAGTCTATATTTGCAATCCAATTTTTCAAATACTGAATTTCATATTGATGTTCTGCCATTAAGGTGGAATTTGAATTCTGTATAGCTGTACATCGAACTTCGGAGTTGGTGCATATCCGTGATTGATTCCGAATAGCGGCTGATCAACAGTGAATAGTAACCCTCTGGTCGATTGTTGACTAGTACCTGATAGCAAAGAGTATCTGAGAGACGGGAACCTGATTTACTTGATGAAAAGAAATCCGTATAATGAAGGGTACCCCTAATTCTGTACAACTTAGAGAGGAGGGCTAGAGGTCCCCCTATAGAAGTCCAGTTTTAGCAGAGGGATAGTAACATTCTGGAGGAAAATAAGTCCCCCTCAGCAAAGAGTAAATTAGGAAGGGGAAAATCTTTGGTATCAGAGGGAGAGGTTCACTGTGTGATAACAGCGTGACATGGCGTCGTCGAGATCGAGTGTTCGTGAACTGTGCGCTAATGCTTTAAATAATTTTGGAAATTGTAAAAATCTAGCTTTTCATATTGTCATAGGATCCAGATTTTGTAAATATTCTATATATGTAAATAAACTTAGAGTATATTAAGAATTAAAAGTTAAGATTTAGATCGTGTTAAGTCCGCGGACAGTCATTTGTGTTGCTGCTTGTGCGAGTGTTTACAGATTTAGAAACTTGAAGTAAGAGTGTGTTTAAGTTAAATATTTGCATTTGTTTAAGATTGTAGTGTAGGAATCTGAATCAGGGTGGCTTGATCAGGGGTTGAGGGACCTCCTGCATAAATGATTTATGCAGGATATTTCTAATAAGCGGACTAATTTATTATTTTCAATTTTGCTCACGTGTTTAGAGTTCATTTGCATGCGTTCAGATTGAGAACGGGGATAGGAGACGGGCTGCGAGAACGTGTGTGAGTGTGATTGGTTGTTTCCTGAAGCATTTTGATTTGAAAATTGTCTAAAACGACTTTGTTAATTTCGAAATTAGAAAGGGAAATTGTTAAGAGGTGCGAGTAGTTTAGAGTTGCTTCCTTATCCAACAGAATGGGAAACCACGCAAATAAAGATATGACTGCTGACTCGGAAAGTCCTCTGGAAGAAAAATGCAGTGATTTTTTTACGAATAGCTGATTGATTGAGAATCCTTTCTGGGATCGTTAAATAGAGAATTAGGGAATGAATTATGGCCCCGAGGGGGCATAGATACAGTAAAGGGATTAAAATACATTGAGCAGATTATATTGCAGTGCAGCAATAATACAGAGGCACAGGAATTAATTGAATTGTGGAGAAATTATTACGAGGAACAGAAAGCGTGTAGAGTGGAGGAAAGAATGGCAAGTTGGACCGAAGCAACTCTAAAACAGGTGATAGTATTAGAAGATACTGAAGCATTTGAACCTCCAGGTAGCCCAAGGGAAGAGCCTGAGAGTATTAAAGATAAAGGGAGAAAGAAACCTTTCACAGAAAGATTATCCTCCATAAGTCTTAAGCACGAGGACCCGATGGTTGGCACTGGTTACGAAGGGGATGACGATGATTATTTAGAAGACTGGGAGAGTGTTAGAGCTAGAAATTCAGGTCCACCACCTTATTCACCTTACGATCCCGATACCTCAAATGCACATCGTGGAATTCGTAATAGAAATAGACAATTAAATCCCAGGGCACAAAATTCCTTAACCCCGACCGCTCCGTCCATCACAGACAGTCCTAGAGTTAATGGTACCAGAAGCCAAACTAGGAAAAAGACTAAATTAGTAATGGGGAAAGAAGAGCATACCCCTAGACAAATTGAACGAGTTCCCTGTAAGGGAAATGCCTAATCCTTCTTTTGATTCAGCCAATGCAGTGAGTGCAAATAATCCCCGTACAATTAGAGTCTATTCCCCATGGAAGCCTAACGAGATGATGGCTATTTTAAGTCAAATACCCAATCGTAGAAAATCACCCGCTTCTTTTGTGGATCACTTAAGAACTACAATGTGCATTTATCACGCTGATTCCCGGGATTTCTGGGCGGTGATCCAGCAAATAATTACCCTAAGTGAGCATGCCAGTTTCCTAACGAATTTAGGACATCCATCGCATGAAGCTCTTGCAAATATAATAGCGGACAATGGAGTAAGGGAGGAAGCTGTTTTAACAGCTCTTGCCAACACCCTTCAGAAACCAATCAATTTGGCCAGAATATTAGATGTAAGGCCAAAAAGGGGAGAAGGAGCGGATGGGTTTTTAGAGCAATTTTCTGAATTATATATGGATCAATCGGGTGACTTAAATTACAGAAATTGAGTAAATTCCCCTCAATATTGGGCTATCCTACCGAATTGTTTCCCCACCAACGTAGCAGAAGCCATTAAGACTAATAACTGGACTTGACAGAAAATAGGTCCAGTCAAATGGCTAGGGCTGTAAGATATCACTGGATGGAAATAAAGAAGCAGGATAGCCCGCCTGCAATAAAGCCGAGAACTGAATATGTGATCAGAAAAGAAATACCAAAATTCGACTGAATCATGGATTCCTACAGTACCAGCAAACTATGGACTGGGAGATGTTAGAGTTCCGTAATATCCAGACCGACGTTATAGGGAAGCATCTGCCCTAGTCCTCCAAAGATCAGGGTTAAGGACAGGACAGGCCAGCCACCAGGAATGAGCCAGTGTTATCATTGCAGAGGCGTAGGTCACTGGAGTAAAGGGTGCCCAAGTAAAGAAAGGAAAAACAGAGGGGGTCACAGAAAAAATCTCCAAGATCAAAGAGAATGGAGGGATCAACGGGATCCTGGAGAGCACAGAGGGAACTGGCAGGAAAATCAGGAGCCAAGGGGACAAATCTCCTTTTCTCAGAGTAACCCATTTACACCCCTATGATTAGCAAACCTGGTAGTGATTGGGTGCAAGTCTGATGAGGAACCTATGTTGTCTCTACAGGTTGAAGGTAAAATCTGCACCTTCCTAGTAGACACAGGCGCATCCATGTCAATCAATTTATAATTTACCAGAATCAAAAGAAGTTCAGAATCTGTCTGGGTTTCAAGGACAAATTTGCAAGTATCCCATCTCTGCGCCAGTCGAAGTAGTGTATGGAGGAAAGACAATCAAACATAGATTTGTAATAACCACCGGATTAGATTGCAACCTGATGGCAAGAGATTTACGCTGTGCTTTCCAACTAAAAATAGAATGTGGCGATAGAGGTATAGTAGTGACCCCCTGGGCCCCTGCACGACAACGTTACTCCATAGTGACCCCTCAATGGTGGTCCTTAGATCTGGACGAAGAACCCCCCACTTCACATTACACTGGGTTACGTTAGAAGTGGAAAGAATAGTGAGCTGGAAACCTTCTTTAAATCATACGAAGGACGGGAATGGGAAATAGGTAGTATTGGCACTAGTGGAAGGAAAATAGGGAGCTGCCAAATACGCTAAAATACCAGCACAGTTATAGAAAAGACCTGATGAAGTTGCTCCTCACATCTCTCGAAAGGTGAATTTCCCAGCTAGAGCTACAGATCTAGGAACGATGGTAAGAAAGGCAATTACCTTGGCAAACCCGAATAATTATCAAAAGCAAAATTTGCCTAATCAATTTGTTGTTGGATTTTACCAGGCCCCAAGGAAGGTTGTTACCCACTTACGCCATCATCTGGGGAGTGAGGTATACGAGTATGAGAACCCTCAAGTATGGGCAGAGGGCACTGCTCAGGTGAACATCAATCCCATCCATGTACCTCTCCAGAAAGGGGTAACACTTCCTTCAATCCAACAATATCCATTGAAACTACAGGCCATCAGCAGCATAGACAAATTAATTCGTGATTTGCTTGAACAAGGTATATTGGTGAAGTGCCAATCTATCTGTAACACCCCTATTCTTGCCGTTCCAAAACCGGGAAAGGAGGGTCAATATAGACTCGTAGATTTAAGGGAAATCAATTCTGTTGTAAAACCACTTCGTGCCCGAATGCCAAATCCTGTCCATATCCTAGCCCAAATACCGGCTGAAGCCAAAGTCTTTTCGATACTCGACTTACAACATGCATTCTTTTCTCTTCCGCTTCATGAAGACAGCCAATATTTGTTTGCCTTCACCTATATGGGCCAACAATATACCTGGACCAGGTTGCCTCAAGGATTTGTCAACTCGCCTATTTTATTTTCCTGGCGTCTGCAGGATCAGCGAAGTACTTTAAAGTTTAAAATGAATTCAACGTTAGTGCAGTATGTTGATGACCTATTGGTGGCTAGTAAAGATAAATCTAGTAATCGGGAAGACACTGCACAACTATTAAATCATCATGCCGATCTAGGATATGTGGTTTCCCCATCAAAAGTAATGCTAGCTCAGGAGAAAGTAAAATTTCTAGGGATTATAATTTCGGCCACCGAAAAAAGTCTTGAGAAGAGCAGACTCGAACCTATCTGCGGATTTCCAGTCCCAAAACAAGCCAAGCAAATGAGGCAATGGTTGGGCATGGTGAATTATTGCAGATCCTGGATTTCAAATATAGATCTAGAAACAGAGGAGCTGACACCCTATACCAGCAAGGAGGGTGAATTTAAACTAACAAAGTTGGCACAGGAAGCATTTCAGAACTTGAAAATATCTTTGATGTGAGCCCCGGCATTAGGAAGGCCATTATGCGATCGTCCTTTCCAGCTGTATTGTATAATAGTAAGATTGCACTCTTAACTGCAATCTACAATAGATTACAATCGGCCGCTAATTTGACACTCCAGCAGGAAATTGTGGTGTACAGTTCACATTCGGTATCGGCATTGTTGGGGCAGCTCCAAACCCTGCATTTGACAATAAATAAGTATGAGATCTATCTGTTGAACAATCCGAAATTGCAGTTTAAAAACTGTACGTTGATTAACCCAGCCTCTTTTCTTATTTTACCCCCAGAAGAGCGAGCAGAAGCAGGACACGACTGTCTATTTGTTATAGAGGAGGAAACATCAGTGAGAGAGGACTTGAGGGATGTACCTTGACATCACATTATATGTGGATGATAGTGCATCCATTGGACCGCAGGGCGAGAGGTTGTCAGGGTATGCAATTATTAATCAAAAGATGGAGATTGTCTAAACAGCTGCTTTTGAATCACCCTATTCAGAACAGCAAGCAGAATTATTAGCTTTAATTAGGGCATACATCCCCTATTGGGGAAGATCTAAAAGTAAACATTTACACTGATTTTCGATATGCATTTGGGGTGGTGCATGATTTTGGACAATTATGGAAAAATAGGGGATTTCTAACCTGCAGGAACCCAAATATCACACAAACAATTGGTGACAAATGTATTAAAGGCCTTAATGCCACCCAGACAAATCTCTGTAATAAATTGTAGTGCCCATACTAAAGGGACAGACCTCAGTAGACATTGGAAATCGTAATGCCGATTTAGTAGCTAAAAGAAATCCAATAAATTGTTTGATTACAAGAAGAGGCTACTGAAGGAGATAAGGAGATGGAGACAATTGGGATCTGTACTGGATTGTATGACTGGGCTATGGGCCATTCCAGCAGGGCAAACTTGCAGGACAGACTCATTGGCCATATGGGTTATCGAGTGTATGCACTATGCAACCCATTGTGGTGCAAGAGCAGTGGGGGGCACTCTATTAGCTACTTGGTGGCATCCAAAATTACAATATGTTGCTCAAAAGATAAGCAGTAATTGCCTGGTCTGCCCACATTACAATCCAGGGAAATGAATAGGTTTTGAAAGGAGGTTAAACACCATTGCCTATGGGTCCTTTTGGGTCCTGTTGGGTCATTTTGAGACATTGCAAATGGACTATATTGAATTAGAAAGATGCCATGGATACAAATACGTTCTTGTCATAGTCGATGTATTCAGCAGGTGGATCGAAGCTAACCCAACACTTGACAATAAAGTGGTTACTGTTGTCAAGGTGCTAATAAGAGAAATTGTCCCTAGATTCAGCATTCCCATTCAACTTAGCTTAGATAACGGTCCACACTTTATTGGACAAATTAATAAAGAATTTTGTGAACAGCTGGGGATCCAGCAGCAATTGCACTGTGCTTATCGACCACAGGCTGCCGGACTTGTAGAAAGGGCAAACCAGACCCTTAAAACCAAATTACTCCCAATAGCCCCATTTCAGATGATGGTCACGCCTGCAGGATTATGCCCAGCTGAAATTATTTATGGTGGACCCCTGAAAATCCCTTGGAACCAGAATGCAATGAAAATAGTTAATTTCCAGATGACTGCAGAGATGACCGACTACATCTTAGCCTTGACCAGAGCCTTAAGGGATTTACATTGCAGAGTGAGAGTAGCCTATGAGAATATGCCTTCATTAGTAACTCCCATTAAAGTAAAACCCAGAGAATTGGATAAGGAAAGGATCAGAGGTTCATTGGGAAGGACCGTTCCAAGTTCCTTTAATGACTCTGACCTCAGTAAGGGTAGAAGGAAGAAATGCCTGAGTGCATCTTCATCATTGTAAAAGTATTAGTGAAGGTATCAGTAGTTAACTTGTTTTATCCCAGGTTTTCTTAGGAATTCTAATCAAGGACCAATGGACTATCAAGATTGATGAATGGGAATTTGCGACCACAAAAACTCGGGAGGTGAAGATTCATCAGACGGAAATCATGGAACGACGCCCACGAAAACTCTGGAAGCTCGATGAAATTCTGAGAAGCTACATCAACATCTTCTTGTTACAACATTGTTAAAGTATAGCAGTCATCATTGTATTCTGGAGTTATCATTTATGACGAGGGTTATCATGAATGATAAAACGGGGGAATGTAAATATTAACGAAATTAAAGACATCATAAATTGGAGGATCCCTGCACTTGTCAGAATTCTTGTTAAGTATTTTTATTATAGAAACATAGTAATAACAAAGTACATTATTTTGCATTGCTGAAAATACATGATATTAATGATATATTCATACTCTTAATAATATTTGTATTATCATTGATTTAAAAATTTAAGACTATATATTTTATATAATTGAAAATACATAATATTAATGATAAATTCATACTGTTAGTAATATTTGTATTATCGTTAATTTTAAAATTTAAGACTATATATTTTATACAATTGAAAATACATAATACTAATAATACCTTCATGATATTAAAGATATATTCATACTATTAATAATATTTGTATTATCATGGATTTTAAAATTTAAGACTATATATTTTATATATTTGAAAATACATTATATTAATAATACCTTCATGATATTAGTACTGTTTATATTCTTATTAGTATTAAAAATGTAAGATTATATGTTTCTATACATTTTTCTAAATTTTTTTAAAGGTAGGAAAAAGATAGAGAAAACGAGTGTAAGAAGTGTGATGGTGAATGGAGTATTAATCATTAATCCGTCCTTGGAGATATAGTCATGTTTTATTATATATGTTTCTTCATCCATTCTAATATTCAGGTCTCAGTCAAGCCCTCGTGCCGAGCCATTATGACCCTGTAAATATTTAATAAATGGAGACCAAATCTCTCTGAAGAGATCTAACCTGTCCATTAGGACAAGCCTCAATCTCTCCAGATGAAGTGTCTCCGACATTTCTGTGTTCCACATTTTGATTGTTGGGGATGTAGGGCCTTTCCAAAATTTTAATATTAGTTTTTTCCCAATTATTAAACCATAGTCAATAAAAATTCTTTGATTCATTGTTACTAGTTGGTCTGTTTCTAGTATTCCAAGTATTATTAACTTTGGATCAGGAGTCAGAATTATATTGACAACATTCGAAATTATCTTAAATATTTCTATCCAAAATTTTGTAATTTTTATACAGTTAGTAAATGAATGTGATAAATTTGCTTCTAAATGTTGACATTTATCACATATAGGGGATACTTTTGGAAAGATGTTATGTAATTTAGCTTTGGAATAATGTAATCTATGTAGTATTTTAAATTGTATAAGGGAATGTTTAGCATTTAACGAACAGTGATGTATATGTTGTAAACTTTCATCCCATAGTTCTGGCCTTATAATTTGACCTAGTTCTTTTTCCCAAGACTGTCTATATATTTCTGTTGATGGAACATCATTTTCCAATAAAATATTGTATATAAATGAAATCATTTTATCTGTATTTGGGTGTTTATTTAAGCATTCATCTAGAATTTCTATCTTTCTATTTCTAAGTTCTTGTGTATTTGCAGAAACATAATTTCTGATTTGTAAATATCTAAAATATTCTTTAGTGTGTAGTCCATAAATTTGTTGTAACTCTTGAAATGAAAGGAAAGAGTTTTCCTTATAAAGATCTCCCATCTTAGTAATTCCCTTATTTTTCCATTGTAAAAAAACTTTATCCATCATTGAAGGTTTAAACGTAACATTATTTACAATGGTAAGAGATAATGGTATTGATTTTAGTTTTAATGTTTTCTTTATTTGTTTCCAAATACGGATTCCGTTTTCTATTATCGGATTTTCACTATAAATTTTCTTAGCTAAATTAGTATTAGCAAATATTATAGAACTAATTTCAAAGGGAGAACAATCTTCTTTTTCCATTTTTAACCAAGTTGGTTGGTTATCTATTTCTTCTAGCCAAAAATTCATATTTTTAATATTGACTGCCCAGTAATAAAACATAACATTTGGTAATGCTAATCCTCCATTTATTTTAGATTTACATAAATGTTTTTTATTTATTCTATGACTCTTATAATCCCAGATAAAGTTAGTAATTAGGGAATCTACCTTTTTGAAGAAATTTTTAGGGAGATATATCGGAATTAATTGGAAGAGATATAATAATTGTGGAAGAAAGATCATTTTTATTGTATTAGTTTTACCTAACATTGAGATAGGTAAGCTTTTCCAATATAAAATATTCTTATTTAATTTATTCAATAATTGGGGGAAGTTAGATTTGAATAAAGAGTCGAATCTTTTTGTTACAAAAATTCCAAGATATTTATTTTTTTCGTTTGTTATCCTAAAAGGGAATTGTTGTAGTATATGTAAGTTATTCACCGTTATTGGCATAAGTTCACTTTTATTCCAATTGATACTGTATCCTGAGAAAGATCCGAATTCTGTTATTAATTTTAACAAGTTTCGGATACTTGTTTCTGGTTCTGTGATATAAAGTAATACATCATCCGCATATAGGGAGATTTTATTTTTAGTGTCTCTAGTATCATATCCATGTATTTCTGGATGTAATCTCACCCTCTGGGCGAGAGGTTCTATTGCGAGTGCAAACAATAAAGGGGATAAAGGACAACCTTGTCTACAACCTCGAGATAAATTGAATTTAGTTGATAACATTCGGTTTGTTGTTATTCTAGCTGTCGGATTGTGTATAACAATTTAATCCAAGTGGTAAACTTCTCTCCCAATTTGAAAGCTTCCATAACCGAAAATAGGTAAGGCCATTCCACTTGATCGAAGGCTTTTTCTGCGTCAAGTGAAATGACTACTAGGTCTTTTTTATTACTTCTTTTCGAATATATAATGTTGAATAACCGTCTTAAATTATATGAGGAATATCGTTTTGGTATAAATCCTGTTTGATCTGGATGAATTAATTCGTTGACAACTAAACTTAGCCTTTGTGCTAATATTTTTGTTAATATCTTTTGATCAGTATTTAAAAGAGCTATTGCTCTAAATGATCCTGGTTCATCCAAGTCTTTATTTATTTTAGGTATAAGAGTTATAATAGATTCATTCAGCATTTCTGGTAATTTCTGCTGTGTATATATCTGTTCATATAATGATTTCAAACGCGGAACCATATGATCATGAAATATTTTATAAAATTCCGAACCAATACCATCTGGTCCCGGTGATTTACCATTTTTTAATGATCTAATAGATTCTTGGATTTCTTTTGTTGAGATATCAGCATTTAATAATTCTCTATTTTGTAAATCCAGCCCTTTCAGGTTACATTTTTTTAGAAATGCTTCTATTTCTGTTTTATTTTCTGTTGTTTTAGCAGTGTATAAGTTTTTATAATATTGCATAAATCTTTCATTAATATCTTTGGGTTGTATTAGCAATTCGCCATTATGTGATTTAATCCTATGGATTACTTTTTCAGCTTCCATTTTCCTTAATTGGCGGGCCAATAATTTTTGGGTTTATCTCCAAATTCGAACTGTATTTGTTTAGTATGTTGATAAAGTTTTAGAACTTGATCCGTGTATATTTTATTTAATTTATATTTCAATGCTGCAATTTTATTGTGTAATATTATATCTGGGTTTGTTGCATTCTGTATGTCTAATTGTTTAATCTCCCTTTCCAAATCTTGTTGTTCCTTCCGATTCTTTTTATTATAAAATGCTTGGGAAGAGATCATAATTCCCCGGAGATATGCTTTAAATGTTTCCCATAATAAGGAGCAAGATATTTCTGGTTGATCATTTGTTTCAAAAAAAATCTTAATTTGTGTTGTAATATATTCCTGAGTAGTTATATTTTTTAAAATTTGTGGGTTAAATCTCCACTGTCCTGATTTTTCTATTTTACCATTTATTTTGATCTTAAATGTTAATGGCGCATGATCTGAGATTATAATATTGTGATATTTGGATTCGTAGGTAAGTGAAATAAGTTTTGCATCCACCAAAAAATAATCTATTCTTGAGTAGGTTTTATGTACTGGCGAGTAAAAGGAGTATTCTCGTCCAGTAGGATTTTCTATTCTCCAAACATCTTTGATGTTAGTCGTTTGCATATATGCGTTTAATAAATCACTAGAGTGTGATTTAATTTTTCTTTGCCTAGTAGATCTAAATAGGGGTCTAATGTACAGTTAAAATCTCCTCCAATTATTAGATTATATTGTGTTAGTTCCGGAATATTGTTAAGTACTTTCTTAAAAAACAATGGGCTTTCAAAATTTGGTCCATATATATTAACAAGAATCATTTTTTCTGTGTTTAATTCTCCTATCACAATAATGTATCTGCCATCTTTATCAGTTATAGTTGATGTATGCCTAAATAAAGTACCTTTACGAAATAATATTGCTACGCCTCTTGATTTATGCGTGAAAGACGAGTGATACATTTTATCTATCCATTTAGCTTTCAACCTATGCTCGGCATCTTTTTTTAAGTGAGTTTCTTGAATATAAATTACATCAGCTTTAGTTGCCTTTAAAATGTGCCGATACCAACTACAAAACGTTAATCCCTCATTCCCCGTATTCATTTTTAGGTCTTGCATCGTATGTTTATGGAAATCTACAATAGAGTCCATGGATCAGCCCGACAGACCCGACCTTACACCCGAACATCGAATAGATGAATTTTAAGTCTCGTTTATGTCCATCACGAATATATCTCCATTGGTCCAATGTATAACTCCGTTCAAACTGAAAAACACAACAGTTTATATAAAAGAAAAGTAAAGGATAGATTAAGAGATTAGTATTGTGCTTAAAGATAGAAAAAACTACATCTAGAGTAGTTGCAGTTAGTGCTAGCCATACTAGCATGGCTAACCATCTACCGACTTCCGTCGTTGATGTTGTTAACTTGACCAGCTCCTGGGTTTAAGAATTATTATTCCATAATAATATTTTACCGGGGGTATAACATTCAGGGAAAAAAAAGGGGTAAAAAAAAAGGGGGGAAAAGAAAAAAGAAAAAGATTCATTAAAAAGGGACAAATCAGAAAAAAAAAGAGAGACATTTATCAAATTATACTGATTAAAGATATAGGAGTATCTATATCTAAAATTAATTTAAAAATCTAAGTAATGTCAGAATTGCTTAACCCTTGTCAGCTGAACTTTACAGGTTTTGATTGGCGCCAGCCAGTCTAGGCTCAGACTGATATGCAGGATGGTAAGGGGTCCAGGTGTTCTCCAAGTTTCTTTTAAATTGATAACATGTATAGTGGTTTTGCAAACTAACCTTAAATGCATCATTTCTATTGGGTGGCTGCAAAAGTATTGTAAACAGTGTACATAATGTTGCAAGACGGTCATTCTGTTAATTGATGATTGGTCGAATTGTTGTGCCTTGGAGAAATTGTTTAAATCTCAGGTCACATGTTTCAATGTTTGTTCTTGTTAGCTTCCTTCGAGAGCTTTCTTTCTTATACAATGTATGAGCTGTGGTATTATTGGGTTCGGGAAATGTCTGTTATATATGGGGTTAATCGATATATGTAATTGTATTATTCAGAAATCACGTATGTTGCAGTGGATCATTTACAAACACAAACCCTTAATAATCATATATGTTTCAATAAGATCTCCTCTCATCCTTCTAAACACCAGAGTATACAAGCCCAGCCGCTCCATTCTCTCAGCATATGACAGTCCTGCCATCCCGGGAATTAACCTTGTAAACCTTCGCTGCACTCCCTCAATAGCAAGAATGTCCTTTCTCAAATTATGGGACCAAAACTACACACAATACTTGTCAAGTCTTCTAATGTTATTGTGCAGATTCCCCGCTTGAAAGGGATCTGATTCATCCACCCCGAAATGATGAACTGGATTTCACTCAATGACCAAACACTTCTTTTCCATTTTTTTATTTCCCCTCTTTATTTTGGCAGATTCAGCAATTAATTTACAGTTCCACTTGATTTATTGCTTCAGCCATTACTTTGAAGGCATTTGGATGTTGTAGGTCTTAAGGTATTTAACAGTTTAGTCTTTTAGTAGGTGAAAACCCGGCTGCTAATCGGGTGCTGTAGATAATCAGTCCTGCATGCCTTTGCTGGCGATCGCGGCAGTTTTTAGGACAGTCTCTTAGATTATACTGTTCAAGTTTTAGCCGCAAGTCAACTTCTCTCGCGGGCCTGTCCGCTTTTCTGTTCACGGTCGGGCTGACTCTGATCCCGACCGGGCTTTCTCTGCTTTCTCCCCCCACCGGGTTGACTGTTCCCAGTTGGGCTGAAGACTCAGCCTCTGTCGGTGGCTCTCTGGACCTGTCCGTGGCCTTCACGGTACTAGGCCCCCACCCGACGTCTGTGGCTGCTCCTTGGGCTTGGCTGTGGGCTGCACAGCCCTGGATACATTCCAGGTAAGCTGACACCGTGCTTGGTGACCCTTACTGCCACTGCTTGTTTTCCTAGCTCTTCCCTGAGCTATTGCTTCCCGTTCTTACCTTTTTTCTTTTTGGCGCCAATTCAAAACCATTTGGCTTGGTGCTGTTCCACTTGTTTCCAAATACTACTTCAATTTTTAACTTTTGTTTTCGATTCTTCTTGCTGGCCTTGTTCTTATCTTCGCTCTTTTATCCTCGTCGCCAATTGTTGTGTATTCGGATGCTTTGAACAGTCTTGAATAAAGGCTCGGACACGGGAGGAATCATACAAGCTTCTTTACTGCAGGACGCCACCTCCAGTCGCCCCCCGCTCATGCGTACTTGCCCCAGACATCACAAGACACCAATTACTTAAACTAATTATCCCATACCTAACACTCCTCCCCATTTAACTTGGAGGCAGGTAATAACTTTTCTATTACATACACCGCACTCCTCCCCTTTTAAGTCCATTTCACCTGTACGGTATATGCTCTTTTCCCACTATTGTGCGCTTGTGATTTTAATTTAGCATTAGTCCTTTCATTACAGTTTGACTTGACAATACCCCAGGTGTGGTCTCACTAGGGCCCTATACAACTGCAGAAGGACCTCTTTCCTCCCATACTCAACTCCTCTTGTTATGAAGGGCAACATACCATTCGCTTCCTTCACTGCCTGCTGTACCTGCATGCTTACTTTCATTGACTGATGAACAAGGACCCCCAGATCCCGTTGTACTTCCCCTTTTCCCAACTTGACACTATTTAGATAATAATCTGCCTTCCCGTTTTTGCTACCAAAGTGGATAACCTCACATTTATCCACATTAAACTGCATCTGCAATACATCTGCCCACTCACCCAACCTGTCCAAGTCACCCTACATTCTGCTAGTATCCTCCTCACAGTTCGCACTGCCACCCAACTTTGTGTCATCCACAAATTTGCTAATGCTACTTTGAATGCCTTCATCTAAATCATTGATGCATTTGTAAATAGCTGTGGTCCCAACACCGAGCATTGCGGTACCCCACTAGTCACTGCCTGCCATTCTGAAAGGGACCCGTTAATCCCTACTCTTTGTTTCCAACCAATTCTCTATCCATGTCAGCACTCTACCCCCAATACCATGTGCCCTAACTTTGCCCATCAATCCCTTATGTAGGACCTTATCAAATGTTTTCTGAAAGTCCAGGTACACTACATCCACTTGGTCTCCCTTGTCCATTTTCCTAGTTACAATTCCTCAAAAAATTCCAGAAGATTAGTCAAGCATGATTTCCCCTTTGTAAATCCATGCTGACTCGGACCGATCCAAATGTGCAGCTATCCAAATGTGCTGCCATTTCAACCTTCTGCTGCATCATCTCAACTAAAGAAATCATGAGTCAAGAGTGTTTTATTGTCCCAGACAGAACAATGAAATTCTTATGTAATATGTAAACATAGTACCCTGTAAACATTAGAACAAATGAAAAATAAGTTATATATATACATATATACATATATATATATATGTATATATATATATATACATATATATTTGTATATGTGTGTGTGTGTTTGTGTATCACACACACACACACACACACACACACACACATATATATATAGACATATAAACAAACAAAAAAACAATAATAGTGCAAAAAGGCAAAACCAATGCCACCAAGTCTTTGTAATTCAGAGTTTATTTGATTGCAGTGTTTAATAGCCTGATGGTTGTAGGGAGGAAGCTGTTGCTGAACCTGGATGTTACAGTTTTCCGCTTCCTATATCTTCTTCCCAATGGCAGGAGTGAAATGAGAGTGTGGCCAGGTCTCTGATGATGCTGGCTGCTTTTTTGAGGCAGCGACTCCTGTAGATCCCTTCGATGGTGGGGAAGTCAGTACCCGTGATGGACTGGGCAGTGCTCACCACTTTTTGCCGTCTTCTTTACTCCACAAGTTATAACATGCTTCGCTAAACGTGTGTACATGATCTGCAGGTCCAAAGAAAGGAAGCAAAGGAGAAATTCTCCTGATATCCCAATCAAAATGTATCCATCATTCAGCACCCAGATGATACAGTGAATTATTTCAGTGCTGTACCTGGGATCTTCCTTAAAAAGCCTGTTATGTTGCAAACATAATACTGGCAAAGGAGAAGACCTGTAGAAGGGTCCTGAACTGAAGCGTCACCTATCTATGTTCTCTAGAGATGTTGCCTGACCTGCTGAGTTACTCCAGCACTTTGTGTCCCTTTGTGTAATACTGGAAATTTTTGTTGGATAAAAGAACTCTGGGAAAAGTTGTGAAAGCTGCCATTTAAATGTTAGTTTTTCACATTGCAAAGAAGGGTACCAACCCTAAACGTCATCAACCCTTTTTCTCCAGAGATGCTGACTGACCCGCTAAGTTACTCCACCTGAGGCTTTCGGAACGCTGTGCTAGTTTTAAAAAATATCCCTACTACATGAGTAGGAAGGAACTGCAGATGCTGGTTTAAACTGAAGATAGACACAAAAGACTGGAGTAGCTCAGCGGGACAGGCAGCATCTCTGGAGAGAAGGAATGGGTGACGTTTCGGGTCGAGACTGTGTCCATCTCCGTACTATATGAGCCTTCCTTCAGCACCAAATTTGATGATGAAACCTGGTTTCTCCCAATAATTAAAGATTCTCCCCATGATGAGATTTGGATGCCCAGAAACTTGACCCACTTGTGCTTAACTTTTATACGATTAACTCATAAAAATATGTTACATAATGTCCCATGTTGATACGCAGTTGGCGGAAAATTACAGCATGCACAATATATGAAGCTGCTGGAGGAAGAGGCAGAGACAGGTACAATTACAAAGTCTAAAAGACATTTGGATGGTTCAGAGGAACATTAAGAAAGTTATGGTCCAAATGGAGCTAGCTTAGATAGATACCTTGGTCAGCATGGACGAGTTGGGCCGAAGGGTCTGTTTCCATGCTCTTTGACTTGTCAAGCACTTTATTGTCATATATACATAAGTATGGTGGTCCAGCTACAATGACCACCATACTTCATACATAGATTACATGTGTTACACATAGTCATATTTCATATAGCCGACCAACATGCTTGATCTAGACTTGTGTTTGGCCCGTATCTTTCTTTTTTTTTTTTTTGTAAAATATTTTTATTAGAAGTAGATACATATTAAGAAGGAATAACATAAAATCAAAAAAGAAAAAAACATATTATTCGTCACATACATTCTTAATATTTTTAAAGTTTACAGTCGTTCTTATTTATACTTCTATACTTTTTATTATTTTATAACAGAAAGAAAATAGTAAGGAGAAATAATAAAAATAAATAAAATAGAAGTAGAAAATCGATAAAAAGAGTGGAGTATAAAGCAAGACATTCTTCATTGGAGATATATCCGTGGTCTATTGCATATAGTTCTTCATCTATTCCTTCATTCAGGCTTCAGTCAGGCCCTCGAACCGGACCTCCTTGACCCTTTAAGTATTCAATAAATGGAGACCATATTCCTCTGAATTGATCTAGCTTGTCCAAAAGGACAAGTCTTAGTCTTTCCAGGCCCGTATCTTTCTAAATCTATCCTATCCATGTACCTGTCTAAATGTGTTTTTCAACATTGTGATAATATCTGCATCAACTACCTCCTCCGGCAACTCGTTTCCATACACCTGCCACCCTTTATGTGAAAAAGTGACCGTCAGATTCCTATTAAATCTTTCCCCCCTCACCGACCAACTTGCGCCCATTTACACTAGTCTCACCCCATCCTCCTGCGCTCCAAGGAATAAAGTCCTAGCCTGCTCAACCTCTCCCTTTACCTTAGACCCTCGAGTCAGGCGACATCCTCTCAAATCTTCTCTGCACTCTTTTCAGCTTAACAACATCTTTCCTCTAACAGGGTGACCAAAAATGAACACAACACTCCAATGTGGTCTCACCAATGTCCTGTACGCCTGTAACATGACATCCCAACTTCCATACTCAGAGACGGCTCAGACTCTATAGCCAGACTTGAGAGAAGATAAATGCTACCAGGTAATTCTTCTCAACAATCACCCATGATACAAACCAGAAATACTTGTATGGTTTGGAAATGGGCTTTGGCTTTTTGTAAGCGTGCACTTCCGATCCTGTCTCATACAAGTACTTACTGCTCCTAAGATAGACACACAGTGCTGGTGTAACTCAGCGGGTCAGGCAGCATCTCTGGAGCAAAGGAATAGGTGATGTTCCGCGTCGAAACCCTACCTCAGAAGAAAAACTCATCTAAAATAAACAAAACTAAACTAAACTAAACTAAACTAAGGGTCTCGACCCGAAACATAATCTACTCCTTTTTTCCAGAGATGCTGCCTGTCCCACTGAGTTACTCCAGCATTGTGTGTCTATCTTTGGTATTAACCAGCATTTGCAGTTCCTTCCTACATGTGCGTTTTGTTTCTGACAGCCCAGGCACAAACAAGGAGAAACTTTATCGCCTGTTTGAGGCTGGAGAAGGTTTTAATCTTTTATTTGGATTTTGGACTGTGGGGCGTACGGTACTCTTTTCAGTGACAAGTCCTGTCAAGAAAGAAAGCAGTCTGCTTGGTCTGTGGGAGGGGAATTTCCTATATAAACAAATGGCGTTTTGTAGTGGCTCCACTGCGAGGAACAATTCAACCCCAGCCCTCAAAGGAGACATTTCATGAAGCAGTTTGAAAGAATAAAAGCTGTTACCCGGCATTTAAGTTAACCAGTCACTTTTTGATTAATTAGCAACACCCCCGCCTGCCTTCCTCCTCATTCAAAGACCCGCTGGCTTGTCCGAGAGAAGTACTTTTGGCAACCGACATCACAGAGCTATGATGTGCAGAGAGGCAAAGTACAGTTGGTAGATTCAGCTCTATTTCCTCAAGTTCCGTCCTTATTAACTTTTAAAGATCAAAAACTCTATCTACAAATTGGATTTTACATTTTTTAATGCAAAATTGAGCAATATTTTTATTAATCATGGGTGAAATAGAACAATAATATGTTTAAAGCACCATCGTGGTGTTTTGGATACTGACCTGTACACTAAAACAGGTGCCGCATAGTTTAGTTTAGAGATACAGTGCGGAAACAGGCCCTTCGGCCCACTGAGTCCACACCAAGCAGCGATCACCGCACATTAACACTATCCTACACACACACTAGGGACAATTTCCATTTATACCGAGCTAATTAACCTACAAACCTATCTTTGGCGAATGGGACGAAACCAAGATCACGGAGAAAACTCACGCAGGTCACAGGGAGAACGTACAAACTCCATACAGACAGCACCCGTAAACAGATTCTAACCCGGGTCTCTGGTGCTGTAAGGCAGCAACTCTACCGCTGCGCCTCTGTGCTGCCCTTTCATAGCTCCCACCTCGACAATAGACGACTACAAACACTCTTGCACCATAGAGACTTGTTTTATTATTGTGTTTTGCGCTAATATCTTTTTCTTTTGCATACTCTCTCTTTTTAATTTTAATTGTTTTGCAGAATTTTATGTGTAAGTTATGTAAAATGTATCTGTAATTATCATTTATGTAGGAGCGCCCGGCAAACAGTGGCCATACCTCGACAGCGGGTCTGGCTCATCCACCCGCAGAACCGGGAACCCACCGTGAGTCATCTGAGGCTCGTCTCCTACTCGACCCCGTAGACCGGGAACCGGGGAGGAGGGTGGAGGGAGTCGGCAATGGCGGCGGACGCTGGACAAAGGGCCATTTTCAAGATGGTGGTGGATGGAGGAGTGGATCTGCGTTGCCAGGACAACGGGCCTTTGAGGCCAAGGTCAGACTGCTCTCTTAAGAACTGTGGTCGCCAGGAAAGTGGCCACTCTTTGTCGACTATTACACTACAATCGTTGCACTTTAGTACTTATCTATCATCTTAACTCCACCATCTGGGTAAGGCACCCTTCACGCTGTTACTGTTGAGCAGGAGGTACGGAAGCCTGAAGTTACACATCACCCGGTTAAGGAATAGCTATTTTCCTGTAACGATCAGATTCTTGAACCAACCAACACAACCCTAATTCTACTTCAGCAATGAACGTGACGGTCCAGCTCATACAGTTACGGACTTGTTTTGTCTTTCTAATTATATATTCGAGTGATAGAGCATGGAAACAAGCCCTTTGTCCCAACTTGTCCACGATGATCAAAATGCCTCACCTTGACAAGTCCCACCTGCCTGTGTTTGGCCTATATCCTTCTAATCCTTTTCTATCAATATACCTGTCCAAATGTCTTTTAAATGTTGTATTAGTACCTGCTTGAATGTTGTGATAGTACCGGCTCAAATGCCGTATATTGTCATGCTCTAACTCCGTACCCTTGTAGAGACTTTTTATTTCTTTTTGCAGTTTTGCAGAATTTACTTTATTATTTACTGTTTATGTATTATTTATATTTCACATGCTTTTCTGTGCTGCCAGCGACACTGTGCCTCTGATGCTGCTGCAAGGAATATTTTCATTGCACTTGTACTTCCACATAGGCCAATAAACTCGACTTAACTTGGGACTTGGAAGTGCCGGTGCAGGATTCCCAGAAGGTTAATTTGCAAGTTGAATCGGCAGTAAGGAAGGCAAATGCAATGTTAGCATTTATTTCGAGAGGACTAGAATATAAAAGCAGGCAAGTAATGCTGAGGCTTTATAAGGCACAGGTCAGACCACATTTGGAGTATTGTGAGCAGTTGTCGGCCCCAGCACTGAGGAAGGATGTGCTTATGTGGAGAGGGTTCAGAAGAGGTCTATGAGAAGAATTCCATAGGTAATTAGGTGACCGTGTGATGAGCATTTGACTGCTCTGGGCCTGTACTCACTGGAGTTTAGGGGGGACTTAATTGAAACTGTGTGGATGTTTCCACTACTGGGAGAGTCTAGGACCAGAGGCCCATTTCCTCAGATTTAAAGGACGGACAGTACCTTGGAGGCCAAGTCACTGGGTATTTATAATGTGGAGATTGGCAGATTCTTGATTAGTAATGGTGTCAAGAGTTATGGGGAGAAGGCAGGAGAATTGGGTTGAGAGGGAAAGATAGATCAGTCATGAGTGAACGGTGGAGCATGTTGATGTCCAAATGGCCGACTATGGCATATGAAACACATGAGCAATATAGGGCAGCTCACCCAATTTTGTTGAGTCCCCAGTTAATGGAATGGAAGATTCTGTAGTGTCAATTTGTAATGTGTGGGAAGGAAGTGCAGATGCTGGTTAAAACCATAGGTAGACACAAAAAGCTGCCCGAAACGCCACCTATTCCTTTTTCTCCAGATGTGCAGTCTGACCCACTAAGTTACTCCAGCTTTTTCTGTCCATCGTCAGTTTGTAATATTTGTCCTTATCTTTGCTGAATGCAACGCCCAACTTTTCCAGTAACATCTCAGTTTGAGTATCGCAATTAATGAACACTGATGATTATGATAAAGTAAAATGAGTACACAGACTCTCAAAACACATCTTGGATCTTGATGCTGAGGGAAACACTCTTGACCTGGAGCTGATGCTGAGTCTGATGCTGGACCACTCTTCCAGGCTGAGGGGAAGTCATGCCCAGTTTAATTAACTAATGCTGACAAATCACTCGCTGCCAAAGGATCAGTAAATTGTTAAACAAATAAGTATTGAGTGCAGTTTATACACTGGTCTTGTATCTGCCTGCATCAAACTGGAAGAACCTAACTCTTAATGTTGGGAATTAACTTTAGAGGAAATGTCAGGTGCCCTTTGTGAACTGTAAGGGTATTGGAGCATTCTGGTTTATTTAGTTTATTTTAGTTTAGAGATACAGTGAGGAAACAGGCTCTTCGGCCCACCGAGTCCGTGCCAACCAGAGATCACCCCCGCACAGTGGCATTATCCTACACACTAGGGACAATTTACAATTTACAGAAGCCAATTAACCGACAAACCTGCACGTTTTTTCAATGTAGGAGGAAACCGGAACACCCGGAGAAAAGCCATGCGGTCAGAGGCAGCATGTGCACACTCTGTACAAACAGCACCCGTAGTCAGGATCAAACTCGGGGCTCTGACGCAGTAAGACAGTGGCTCCACCATTGTGCTGCACATTACTTGATCAGTAGAGGTCGGGATTATTGATGGAGACATGAGTTTCATTCCCATCATTGTAACTGGAACTTTATATTCAAGTAATTAAATAAATCAAGGGTGATATCGCGGCCACTGGATTGTTGTCAAAACCCCACCCAGGTAGAGCCATGGAGTTGGGGAGTCATACTGCATGGAAATAGTTCCTTCGGCCCAACTTGCCCATGCCAACCAAGATGACCGCATCTATGCTGGTCCCACGTGTCCGTGTTTGGCCCATTTCCCTCTAAACCTTTCTATCCATGTAACTGTTCAAATATAGAAACATAGAAACATAGAAAATAGGTGCAGGAAGAGGCCATTCGGCCCATCGAGCCAGCACGCCATTCATTGTGATCAGGACTGATCATCCACATTCAGTAACCCATGCCTGCCTTCTCCCCATACCCATTGATTCTGCTAGCCCCAAATGTTAATTCCGTTTCCCCACAGATGCTGCCTCACCGACTAAGCATTTTCAGCTTTACTAACTAGTTAGTCGGCCAATATTTATCTCTCAACTGACAGTTTCAGACATTATCACGTTGTACGCAGGTGCAAAATGTGTGCAAATTGGCTACAGATCTCCTTCTGTCTCACAATCACCAGACATCAGAATCATCTTATCAGCTGCCAATTTTTCGAGACACTCTGAAAGCGGTTTAAAACGTGCTATTCTCTAGTTCACAAAGGAAGGCAAACCATTTGGTCCTTTGGGGTGTGATAACAACTTTAACTGAGTTTGGGTTTGGGAAGGGGAGTTGGATGATACTGAGATTACTTGGCCAAGTCATCAAGATTCGAGCTGGAGAAAATACCTGGAACCTGGCCTGCATTCATGTTCATAAATTCATGTTATAGGAGCAGAAATCGGCCATTCGGCCCATCAAGTCTACTCCACCATTCCAACATAGCTGATCGATCCTTCCCTCTCAACGCCAGTCTCCTGCCTTCTCCCCATAACCCTTGACACCTTTACCAATCAAGTATCTGACAATTTGTTCCTTAAAAATACTCACTGACTTGGCTTCCACTGAAGTCTGTGGCAATGAATTCCACAGCATCACCACCCCTTGATTAAAGATTTTCCTCCTCATCTCCTTTCTAAAGTTAAGAGTTCTATTTTGAGGTTATACCCTCTGGTCCTAGACTCTCCCACTGGTGTAAACATCTTCCCAGCTTCCACTCTATCCAGGCTTTTCTCTATTTGGTACAGTGGCTTGCAAAAATATTCATACCCCTTGAACTTTTCCACATTTTGTCACGTTACAACCACAAACGTAAATGTATTTTATTGGGATTTTATGTGATAGACCAACACAAAGTGGTACATAATTGTGAAGTGGAAGGAAAATGATACATGGTTTCCAAATTTTATTACAAATAAAAAACTGAAAAGTGTGGCGTGCAAAAGTTTTCAGCCCCCGAGTCAATACTTTGTAGAACCACCTTTCGCTGCAATTACGGCTGCAAGTCTTTTGGGGTATGTCTCTACGAGCTTTGCACATCCAGAGACTGAAATTTTTGCCCATTCTTCTTTGCAAAATAGCTCAAGCACAGTCAGATTGGATGGAGAACGTCTGTGAACAGCAATTTTCAAGTCTTGCCAGAGATTCTCAATTGGATTTAGGTCTAGACTTTGACTGGGCCATTCTAACACATGAATATGCTTTGATCTAAACCATTCCATTGTAGCTCTGGCTGTATGTTTAGGGTCGTTGTCCTGCTGGAACGTGAACCTCCGCCCCAGTCTTAAGTCTTTTGCAGACTCGAACAGGTTTTCTTCCAAGATTGCCCTGTATTTGGCTCCATCCATCTTCCCATCAACTCTGACCAGCTTCCCTGTCCCTGCTGAAGAAAAGCATCCCCACAGCATGATGCTGCCACCACCATGTTTCACAGTGGGGATGGTGTTCACAGTGATGTGCAGTGTTAGTTTTCTGCCACACATAGCGTTTTGCATTTAGGCCCAAAACTTCAATGTTGGTCTCATCAGACCAGAGCACCTTCCTCCACATGTTTGCTGTGTCCCCCACATGGCTTGTGGCAAACTGCAAACGGGACTTCTTATGGCTTTGTTTCAACAATGGCTTTCTTCTTGCCACTCTTCCATAAAGGCCCGATTTGTGGAGTGCACGACTAATAGTTGTCCTGTGGACAGATTCTCCCACCTGAGCTGTGGAGCTCTGCAGCTCCTCCAGAGTTACCATGGGCCTCTTGGCTGCTTCTCTGATCAATGATCTCCTTGCCTGGCCTGTCAGTTTAGGTGGACAACCATGTCTTGGTAGGTTTGCAGTTGTGCCATACTCTTTCCATTTTCGGATGATGGATTGAACAGTGCTCCGTGAGATGTTCAAAGCTTGGGATATTTTTTTATAACCTAATCCTGCTTTAAACTACTGATGATGTGTCCTGTGCCCAACTGTCCTAAAGGTTACCAGGCCAAGATATACGAATACTTATCCCCCCCCCCCCCCCCCGATGTTGAGCGTTTACCACGCTCAACAATCAACGAATGTCGTGAAATGCTCTCCACTTACTGGCACAAGGGACCTCTTAACATCTTGTCCTGTGTACTTGACTCTTCTCCACAACTTTATCCCTGACCTGTCTGGTGTGTTCCTTGGGCTTCACAGGATGTTGTTTGTTCACCAATTCCTGATGCTGTTTGTTCACCAATGTTCTCTAACAAACCTCTGAGGCCTTCACAGAAACAGCTGTATTTATACTGAGATTAGATTACACACAAGTGGACTCTATTTACTAATTACTGAAGGCAATTGGTTGCACTGGATTTTATTTAGGGGTATCAGAGTAAAGGGCTGAATACTTTTGCACGCCACACTTTTCAGTTTTTTATTTGTAAAAAGATTTGAAAACCATGTATCATTTTCCTTCCACTTCACAATTATGCACCACTTTGTGTTGGTCTATCACATAAAATCCCAATAAAATACATTTACGTTTGTGGTTGTAACGTGACAAAATGTGGAAAGGTTCAAGGGGTATGAATACTTTTGCAAGCCACTGTAAGTTTCAATTAAGTCCCTCTCATCTTTTCAAACTCGATATAGACATACTGCTACTAGACTGCATAGACATAACACTAGTCGTAGAGCAAGCTGCCTGGGTACGGATTCCTTGTTTTTATGTGAGGGGTATGTACTTGAAAAGCTGCACGTAATTCAAAAATTCCTAAATGAAACATATACACATCGCTGTTATCAGTAAATTTGTGCGCGTCATTCCAAAACTACGAGGCCATATATCAAGCTTAGGCACTAAAAGTGCAGGAAACCTGGAGACCCAGATATTTCCAATAGTGACATGCAGCACGGAAACATGCCCTCCATGATGATGATTATAAATGCAGCATGGAAACAGGCCCTTCGGCCCACTGAGTCCAGCCAACCATCCATCACCCATTCACACTAGTTGTATGTTATCCCACTGCCCACACACCAGAACAATTTACAGTGGCAAATTACCCTGCAAACCAGCATATCCTCAACAGCGGTAGGTACGGGCCCGCAGGGGAAAAACACTTTCAGGGTCTAAAAAACTCTGTGGCTGGTACTGAATACCAGAATTTAAAACTAATTTAAAAGTAAAAAATAAGTTGAAAAACAACGGAGTTTTAAAAAAGAACGTCCTAAGGGGAGCGATCGGAACGGGAGATTACGGAGCCGGTCAAAATTACGTTAGAAAGATTTTTTAGTCGCTCCACAAACTTTTGGCACGGGGGGGGGGGGGGGGGGGGGAATTTTATAAAGTCAGAAAGGCCATAATTTAAAAAATTCAATAAAAGGCCTTCAGACTAAAAAAGGTTATGGCTTGAAAAAATAATGGAAAAAAAAAAAAAAAAATTCCAAAAATAAAGTAAATAAAGAATTCAAGCCAAAAAGGGTTAAAAGGCCCAAAAAACATTCCCTAACCTACCCTAAAGGGGTTTCATATATTAATATATATGATGAATTATGGTGGGAATATCTACCTCAGATATTTGAAGGTAGTCTCCTTGAGGAAAAACTCAGGAGTAATAAGGGCAGTAAAAATAAAATGGAAAACTGACCCTAAAAAATGCACTGATAGTGGTGGCTGGTCATGAAGTACCCACCACAGCACCAGTAAAAAAAAATATATATATATATATATATATATATATATATATATATATATACAGGTGTAAGTACAGCACCTGAATAAGAAGTGAGGCCATGGAAAATAACCATGGAAAACAAAAAACAATTGGTCTCTCACTAAAGCTGTTATGATTAAAACAGCAGAATAATAATAAAACTTTTTATGTTTTATTTTAAGTACACTTCAGCACAAAAATATATATAAGTGTATTAGGTTTGATACCTGAATGTATGAGTGAGATCATGAAAAATAAATATGAAAAAAAAAGAAAAAAAAAAAATTTTGGCTCCTCCCCAAAGCTGTTATAGTGAAACAGCAGAATATGATAAAACTTTTAAGTTATAAAGATATCAACGGTGAATCTGGTTATGATATCCATGTCTCAATTAGATGAGATATAAGGAAATATGATTTTAAAAGTATTTCAAACTGGTGCATGGCATTTCCATTCAATGGAAAACAAATAAAATATTGTGAAAATAACCAATACATTTAAAGGAAAATTAATTGCCATCGGTTTGTGGAGCTCATTGGGAAGAAATAATATAATATTTAGGGACCAAATCTGCACTCTAGATTTGCAGATCAAAATCAGGTTATGTTAAAAGCCTGATTATTATGGAAAAAAACCTGCCTTATGATTATTCAAAGTATTGATACAAAAGAACAGACTATTGGTCTTTAAAAACTTTGGGGGGAAAAGAATTATGATCCAATATAAAGATTTGATAATGGATCAAAACTAAGGCAGAAGTATGATAAATAAACATAATCAAATATAGCCTTATCCGAACCCATATAATGGGGAAAAGAAGGCCTGAAGTACGTGGAAGAGGTGCAAACAACTGTTACAAAATAAATTCATGAAATCTCCGATTGTGGGGGATTACAGGCGTATTATGATCATTAATTTAATATAACTAAGGACTACAAAAAATTAGAAAGGATTGGTTCACCTGTATAAGAAAACCCAAAAGTAACTCCAATAAACAATGGGTACGTACATGTATATATTATAAATTACCTCAGTGTACAGATGTGATGGTATAAACCATACAAAACATCGTTTTATATACACTTTCACAGTGTAAGAACATTTTATTAAAATGGAACATCTTCAACATTGAAATACAGTTGTTATTAACAAAGTGTTAATCAAATATTACAGGTGATTGAAATTAATTAAAATGGGTCAAGCAGTGCAAGTTAAAACATTGTCTAAAGGATTAAATCCAGTTTAAGGCTGTTTAAACAGAATACTGGAAGAACAATTGCACTGATAAGATCAGCACTTGCACTAATGAGGACATGGTCATGGTTATCTTGATCACATTTAAATTAGAGTCAGCTGCAAATTAGTGCTGCAATTACAAGTCTGTTGAAAGGCAAAGACTTGACCCATCACATAAAAGCCTATGTTTTACGCATTCATAAATATTCATAAATTTACTATTTAGGAGTATTTCAGCACCATAAGAGGGGGAAAATTGTTCCATGATACAAATATGTCTTATGGTTTTGTTGACATACTTTGTCTCTCCATTAGAAAAGGAGCCTAGGTAAGAGTAATAAAGCTCCAAAAAGAAGAAATACAGAAGATTATAAGAATATGTATGCCTTTGTGAGAGGCTTTATACAAATACCAAATGATACATTATCATTATTAAAGTAATGGATTTTTTTAAAAAAAAAAGGGGGCGTTCACAAGTTGCTTCAACTATAAGCTTAGCAGCTGTTGCAAGCTGAAGCAAGTATTAACAGATGATGGACAGTTTCTGTGAATATTTGGCTAAGATAAAAATATTATCTATTCTTATAAAGATAATTGATATGTCTCTTTGTTGGGACTACGGACAATAATACCAGGTAAATGCAAATGAATTGTCCTAAGAAATTCTCCAAACATTTGTATTAATTATTGAATTATAATTATAGAATTATGGATTAAATATCGATTGTTCTATTATGGAAGTGTCCAGGTCATATCAAGGTGTACAATACCACGGATGTGGCGTATATTAAATCACATAAGATAAGTAAAATAATAATCATGTGATTATCTGAGTAAACAGATGTGGCATATTCTAAAATGTTTAGTCCAGCTGTTTATCTCTAAGAAAGAGACAATGTTATCACAGACTACACATTAAGGGGGGAAAATACATTGTCATTAATATGGATTACTTACAATTAATCTGGTTGTATACAGATTAAATAACCAATTTTCAAATGTTCTCGTGGGTAAACCAAGAACAGGAATGGTGGATGCTTTTCTCTCAATTACATGAGGAAAAATGGGTTTTTATGTTCCTCATTTTTGTCTGATAGGGCAGTGTCTGATGAAAATATAGCAAAACACTGCCAGACACATTTTGGTGGTCTAAAACGGATCCTTCATGGTTTTCATAAATATTGAGTGATGTTGAACCACGTGATGATTCATAGTTGCAGTAATTTATTGTTGTACAAAGGCATCCATAATATGAAAATATGAATTGATTATCTGCAGGTTGATCAGACCATTACAATAGTTTAATGGTCAAAGAAGTCTATGAATGTTTAACTAATATAACAACATAACAATAAAATAATTATGTATAAAGAAGTGTTATACCTGCAATTTGGGGAAAAAAAAACCCCCCAAAAACCCCCAATATTTTTATAAGAAATTGGAAGTCTGTGTATACAGTAAAATTTATTTGTCATATTAGATATATGTGAGTTCTTGTGGATTGCATTTTTTCTGAGTATCTAATTGATAGAGCCAATAATAGGGCTCAGAGTGTTTTCGTCCTATTTACGGACAATATACTAACCAAGAAGTTATCAGGTTCATTCGTAAAATCCCGATATGAAAAGGGATATATATGTAGATATAAATATAAGTATATATATATGTATATGTGTATATATAATCTGTCCAAAATTGCAATACATAAGTCTGGAGATCAATATAGTCCTGAATTGCCTTAGGCAATGGACTCCAGTTCTATCAATGATTCAAAAAAGTTAACATTGAAAGTAATAATGCTGATGACTTTAGTATCAAGATAAGAGTGCAAATATTGTAAATATTACGTTATAATTATATGTGGATACAGATTACATTATCATATATGTTTATGAATTTACCAAACAAAGCAGACCAAGAAGAGCTGGAACCAAGGTAAACCTATAAGCATATCCTGTCGCCTTAAATTGTGTGTGTGTGTGTGTGTGTGTGTGTGTGTGTGTGTGTGAACATTGATGAAATATGTTAAAATAACTAAGAGTCTCTGTGGTAATGAGACAGCACTATTTATTACACACAAACAACCACATTACGTTCAGTAAAACTGATGGTTCTAGAGAAATGTATTCTAGATGGTTAAACATTGAATAACACTCAGTGGAACTAGACACTGAAATGTGAAAAATTACTCTGTTAAGGAGGTAGATACATTCACAGGAATGGCACAGGATGAGTCGCTCGAGCAAAGATGCAAGGCCACAGGGTGTAAAATAAATATTAAATTAAATGAAATCAGTCATTGTGTCACGATTGGACATGGAGAGTTGTTCTCTATAATTGTTGCTTTGTTCATACCATCAAATTATATATATCAATTGATATTTTGTGATAAACTTGCCTTTCAATAGAAAGGGCAATTACTTTTATTCTTTTATAATGTGAAATAGTTTATCACATAACTTGAGGCAATGTTTGGGGGAAAAAATGTGTTATTTTTGCTCATTACTGTGTTGTGTGAGCCAGAGTGTCGTATGGAAGGAATCTACGACATGAAAAACACAGAAAGCTTCAAAATCTTCTCGTAGTCACTCACGTGACTCCGAAGTAAAATAGTAAGATCAAACGAGAACTTACCAGTTCGAAGTTTGATCGTTATTTTATGAGGAGTAACGATGAGGATTACGTGCCCTCCACTCCCGACCCTCATAAAATAAATGATCATCTGGTAGTTCTAAATCTATGTTGAGCCTTACTATCTTACTCCGGCTATTATGTTCTGTGTTTTTCATGCCGCTGCTTTGAAGTATGCCGTTCCAGCGCCAGGCGGGGCTTCTTCACGTAATCCCTCATCGTTCCTCCTCATAAAATAACGATCAAACTTCGAACTGGTAAGTTCTCGTTTAATCTTACTATTATCATTCTGAACTACCTTCTTAAACCATTGTTGTCCTAGAGTTATGGACATACATATACACATACATATATATATACATATATATATATATATATCCATACCTCAAGGATAGCAATGGTTTAAGAAGGTAGTTCAGTGATAATTTCTAACTTGGACGTTTTCCTTTCCAACCGTGGAGTGAGGAAGTAAACAAGAAGCGTGTGGTCAAAACAAACTCAGGGTTTTTGATTGTCATATTGGCGGACAGATTGCGATCTTCAAAGTTTTTCCCATCCCTTGTATAAGGTAGAAGGTTGGAGAAAAATTCCACTTAATCGATGTCGTTGCAATGGCTTCATAATTATAATGTTTTATTTTATTTTTATGTTTTATGTTTAATTGTCTACTGTATATCGTGTTGTTACTTGTGAGCAAAGCATCAAGGCAAAGTCCTTGTATGTATACATATTGGGCTAATAAATTCATTCAATCAATTCAATGCAATTCAATTCAACATTCAGAGCAGCAGCTCTTCATGGTGAGGAGTTAAGAAGCAGCAAGGGACAGGTCTCTGCCTTTTGATGCGTTAACCCACTCAGCAGACTGCGCTACTGCTCAAAGTGTTCCATCCGTTCAACCTGGCACCAAAGTAGTAATGCCCTTCAATCCCTCTGAAGCTGTTTTTGAAACATTCCTTCTCAAAATGTTCTGTCCATTTTTGGCTGGTGTGAGCAGTTTCATATGATCATAAGATCATAAGACATAGTGGAAAATCAGTTTTTGTCGAAAAACCAGGACCAGCTTGGAATACAGATGGATAAGGTTAAATATTTCCCGAGTGCTGGCACGATGGTAAATAATTGATCTTGCAGCGAGAGATTACTGAGGAGAAATGAGTTAAGGGGCTAGAAAGACCACGCAGGTTCTTGAATATTAACGACTGAAATATTCCTCTGGAATTAAATTGGAAAAAAAATACAAGAGCTTGTTGCAAAATGGAGCTGAATTTTGTGCACATGGCCCCTCATTACATAGGGCTTGCAGATTGGGAGTGCAGAAGTAGAATTAATTTTTTTATGAAACCAGGTGAGCAAAATTCAGAGCACATGAGAAATTCCTTTGTTTTATTCAAAAGAGCCACTCATAGATTACATTGTTACACAGCAGGACAGGACTTCACAGTTTACAGAGTCATTGTTGCAACATATAAACCTATTTCATCCGGAACATAACAGTCACATCCCAACGCAGTTCAAAGGAGCGCTTTCGAACCAAACAAATGCTGAGGCCCTCAAGGGAATATTAGAGTAGATGATCAAGAATTTGCTCAGATATAGTTTTTTTAAGGAGCTTCTTAAAAAGGTGATAAATGTGTAAGGAAGATCTCCATAGCTTGGTGTTCCCTCTGATGGATATCAAAGGTAGAGAGATCTCAAGTCCCTTTGCCCTGTTTTCACACCTTCACACTTCCTTATCGATCTATCTCCCTCCCCCCTGACATCAGTCTGAAGAAGGGAAGGCGACGGCTGGAGGCAAACATCGGATAGGATAGACTCGATCGGAATAATTTGTTTTGCGGTTGTTAGCTGTAAGGTCGTCGGGTTTATTGTCATGTGCACAAGTGCGGAGAGGTATAGGTACAATGAAAAGCTTGCTTGCAGCAGCATCACAGGCACACTCAGACTAGCAATGTTACAAAATTTTGAGATTTAAAAAAATCAAGTCTGCAATTTATCCCATCAGATAAAGCATAAAAAGAAGTTGACACCTAATTCACTTTCATATCTTCAGTATTAAAAATGTTATGGCCATTTTCATACTCGGAAATTAGCATCTTGTTCCTCATTGCCCTTCCATTGACTTAACACAAAAGTTGTGATCGAGGACAGTCAAAAGCCATAACTTTCTTAAAAATTAAGCGAACTGAAAGGGATTTTCAGTTATTATAGATTGAAGCATTCTGAAATAAATATGAAACAATCTTACTTGGATGACCTGAAATTAAAGCATATAATTAGTTAGTTAATTGAAGCTAATTACAAAATTCAATTACTAGATCTAAACATCTATCCATTTCTTAAGAAAATATTAAAAAATGTTAAAAAGCCTAAGTGTCCAAATAACATTCACACAATAATTCACAATATAACATGATTTTTAAATCTCATTGTTATGAATCTATAGGCCAAATTGAAGGAATTTAGTGTTTAATGCCCGTAAATTAATGACCATTTAAATCAGCTTGCGAGTGGAATTTTATGGAACACCATGGATTGGAACGTTGCGGTTGCGGTGAATTTAAACCCCATATCGGCAGGAAAAATACTGCCGGTTCGTATGGGGAATAAATCACCGTTTTGCAACATGAAATGTTGATTAAGGACATCTTAACAAGCAAGGTTATATGAAAAAATAAACGGCATTCCTTTACCTGTCCCCTACGTAAAATCCGTCCCCGTTGTTGGCGTTAGAAGCTAATTATTATTTTACTCCAGCGCTGAAATAGTCGGGCAATTAAAAAACATTTTTTTCACATACCGGCATTCGGAACGAATCTTCAGCAAAAGCTTAGAAAATAAAACTCCGGAAGGCAGGGGAAAACCGCATTTTAACCCCGCCCCCCCCCCCCCCTCAAAGGCGCCAAAGTCGCGCACACGGCCAGTGAAAGAACTGCAGCGCCACTAAAGGTAAGTTTTGTAACATACCTACTCAGACAACACATAAACACATCAATTATACATAAGTTATATATGAATTCCAAAAGGCAGTGAAAAGAAAGGAAACATACTACAGAAAACAATCCCATGGTAGGGGAAGAGGTGGTCTGCAGTGTTCCATTGTCGAGTGTGTATTCTGGTTGTGCAGTCCAGCTCAAGAACCTGATAGTGGGGAAAGTAGCTTTCCCTGACCCTGGTGGTGTGGGACTTCAGGCTTCTGTATCTCCTGCCCAACTGCAGACGTGGGAAGAGAGCATGGCTTTGATACTTTAGTTTAGTTTAGTCTAATTTATTGTCATGTGTACCTAGGTACAGTGTTTAGTTTAGTTTAGAGGTACAACGTGGAATTAGGCCCTTCGGCCCACCGAGTCCACACCAACCAGCGATCCCCACGCATTAACACTATCCTACACACACTGGGGACAATTTACACATACACTAAGCCAATTAACCTACGTACCTGTATGTCTTTGGAGTGTGGGAGGAAAACAAGGATCTTGGAGAAACCAAAGATCTCGGAGAAAAACATACTCCATACAGACAGCTCCCGTGGTCGGGATCAAACCTGAGTGTCCGGCGCTGCAAGCGCTGTAAGGCAGCAACTCTACCGCTGCGCCACCATGGTTGCCGTGGCTGCAGTGAGAAGCGTTTTTATTGCGTGCTTTCCATTCAGTGAAAAGACCACACATGGTTACATCAAGCCTTCCACAGTGTAGATCCAATCAATTTTGAAGGTGGCACCTGGGTAGTAGTTGAGTTGAGTTTAGTTTATAGTCACGTGTACCGAGATACAGTGAAATGCTTTTGTTGCATGCTAACCGGTCAATGGAAAGACTACACATGATTACAATCCAGCCATCCACAGCCTACAGATACGTGATAAAAGGAATAATGTGAATAATGTTTAGTGCAAGGTAAAGTCCAGCAAAGTCTGATCAGAGATAGTCCGAGGTGTCTCCAATGAGGTAGGTAATAGCTCAGGACTGCTCTCTAGTTGTTGGTAGGATGGTTTGATGCTTATAGATCCTGGATGATAGATACCATCTTCTTGAGACAGGGCCTCATGTAGATGGTGGGGAGGGGCTGGGCTGAGTCTACCACTCTCTGCAGCCTCTTACGTTCCTGTCCATCAGAACTGGCGCATCAGGCCACGATGAAACCGGTCAGGATGTTCTCACTGATGATTTGGAACTAGACTCCAAACGTGCACATATGCTGGTAGCACCTAAGATCGACACAAAATGCTGGAGTAAAGAGCCTGTCCCACTTGGGTGTTATTTGCGCGTCATTTACGCAACATCATTTACGCATCACGCACGCGTCGTGATGCGTGCAAGGCGTGCATTATCCGTGCATGGTGCGTGGTGGTGTAGGCAGTGACGCGTGGTCACGTGCGGCGCCCCAGGATTTTGGGACGCACAAATGACGCCCAAGTGGGACAGGCCCTTAACTCAGCGGGATAGGCAGCATCACTGGATAGAAGGAATGGGTGACGTTTTGGGACGAGACCCTTCTTCAGACCCTTACTTCATTCTATGCCTGATCCACGCCCTCAACAAATGCTTCCTCACCTACCTGGACTTGGTCTGAAGAAGGGTCTCAACTCGATATGTCACCCATTTCCTCTATCCAGAAATGCTGCCTGTCCCAGTGAGTTACTCCAACATTTTCTGCCTACCTTCGGTTTAAACCAGCATCTGCAGTTCCTTCCAACACATGCCGGTAATACCTGCAACCTGCAGCTCAATGACTGATGTAATTGTGTAATAGTAGACTTCACTGAGAGAGTACACAAGGAGTACACACGGAGTTTGTACGTTCTCCCCGTGACCGCGATGGTTTTCTCCGGGTGCTCCGGTTTCTTCCCACACTGCAAAAACGTACAAAAAAATTATACATCGGTAAATTGGCCCTAGTGTGTAGGATAGTGTTCGTGTACGGGGATCGCTGGTTGGTGCGACCCAGTGGGCTGAAGGGCCTGTTTCCTCACTGCATCGCTAAACTAAACTAAAGCATGGATTTGAAACGTTAATTCCGTTTCCCCACAGATGCGCCCTCACCTCCTGAGCATTTGCAGCTTTGCTAACTAGTTATTTGTCAGCCAATATTTATCTCTCGACCGACAGTTTCAGACATTACCACATTATACGCAGGAGCAAAATGTGTGCAAATTGGCTGCAGATCTCCTTCTGTCTCACAATCACCAGACATCAGGATCATCTTATCAGCTGCCAATTCTTCGAGACACTCTGAAAACAGCTTAACTCTCTTGTTAAGATTCTTGTTCACAAAGGAAGTTGAACCATTTGGTCCTTTGGGGTGTGACAACAATTATAACGGAGTTTGGGTTTGGGAAGGAGAGTTGGATGATACTGAGATTACTCGGTCAAGGTATCAAGATTGGAGCTGGAGATTAGGTCCTAGACTCTCCCGCTCGTGGAAACATCCTCTCCACATCCTATCCAGGCCTTGCACTGTTCGGTAAATAGTGCATTTGGCTTCAGCCCATTAATAGTGCATCAGGACATTAAAGTCACCGGAGGAAGTCAGAAGTCATGTGCAGCAGCACAATGCTGGAGAGAGTGTAATGGCAAGTGCTGCGTGCACCTTCTCCGGCTAGATTCACCTTTCACCCACTGTACGCATGTACAAGCCACTGCACGAGTCTATCTCATGATGTAAACTTTGCAATTTTGCCAATGGCTGTTAAACCAGTTGTGTGATTTATTTATGCACTTCAAACCTAATTTAACACTCTTTCTGAGATCATTGCTTTTATTTGTAGGTTTAAATGCACGTTCGCAGGGCCCAGCTGGTTCTAGCTCGCTCATCTTGGCTGGTAGATTAATAGATGGAGCAGTGAGTCTGTGTTGTCTATTGCTGGATTAAATTATGATGAGCGTTTGATGGCACAGGGTCTGTACTCGCTGTACTTTAGATGGATGAGGGGGGATGAAAAGCCCAAATAGAGTGAATCTATGGAATTCATTTCCACAGATGGCTGTGGAGATCACCAATGGATATTTTTAAGGTGGAGATTGATAGATTCTTGATTAGTACGGGTGTCAGGGGTTATGGAGTGAAGACAGGAGATTAGGGTTGAGACGGAAAGATATATCAGCCATGATTGGATGGCGGAGTAGACTTGATGGGCCGTATGGCCTAATTCTGCTCTTGGAACTTATGAACATAAACTTTGTAAATGTCCATTAAAAGGAGCAGTGAGGTTGGGGGATGAACGGCCATGCAGTAAACAAACAGGCCAGCGGAAACTAACCAGCTGGTAATGGCAATTTCCTTTCCCCGCCGTATTTCTCCTGTGCCTGAACTGTTAGCTGTCGGGCACTAACCGTACTTTTACAGCAAGATTTGGCCCAAGTGTTTGTTAACTCCCAGTGTGTCTCAGAGACAAGCCTGGGCCACAGGAACTCTGATGGGAATCGACACGTACAGAGTGGGTGCCACAGTGGCGCAGCAGTAGAGTTACTGCCTTACAGTGCCAGAGACCCGGGATCCGTCCTGACTACCGGTGCTGTATGGAGTTTGTACGTTCTCCCCATGACCACGTGGGTTTTCTCCGGGCGCTCTGGTTTCCTCCCACACTCCAAAAACATACTGGGTTGTAGGTAAATTGGCTTTGGGAAAATTGTAACTTGTCCCTAGTATGTAGGACAGTCTCAGTGTACAGGATGATCGCTGGTTGGCGTGGAATCAAAGAGCTTGTTTCCATGCTGTATCTCTAAACTAAACAACATATTTCTATGTCTTTTAAAAATAAGTTTAATTTTTCTTCATCCTCTCTGGATAACAGCTGGCAGCACATTTCACAGCATCAAATGAAGGCGATCTATTACAGATGGGACACCAAGATCCAGAGTTACGACTGCAGGTTACCTCCCTACAATGTCACTCTGCGGCTTTGATTCAGTGAGTGCATCGCTTCTGGTGCAGCTGTCCCTCCATCTCGTGCTGCTTGCCACGGTTTTGCTCCGTACCGCCACTCTCCGCTTAATTAATTTTCACCCACATCAAAATGAGTGCAGTGCAGTGCAGGATTGCTATGGTTGCCAGCAAACACCAGCACAACAAAGACTTTGAATGACAATTAAGGAAAGCAAAACACGCATCGCGCACTTACATTGGATCAGTGGAAATCTCACTTGGCTCCAGCAAGGAGCCTGGATCAGGACTTGCCCGGCTTAGGGAAGAAGGTTAGGGAAGGACAAAGGCATGGATGATAAAGTTGGAGCCAAGTATTTAACGGTATAGAAACGTGCTGAAATGGCCCCGCACAAAACGAACCTGCACTGTTCCTTAACAAGGGGCTTTTATTACAAGATCAGAGTTTACAAAGTAATGCATTAATCAAAACTGCTATTCATACAGTTTAGTTTGCAAACATCGGCCCATCAGATTACAATGTTGTCACCCGTATCCAAGATGTACAATCCTGGGGGAAGGGATATTTACAGGCACATGTAAAAGCAAGGAACTGCAGACTCTGCTAGAGGAATAGATCGGGTAGATGCACAGAGTCTTTTCCCCTTTGTAGGGGACTCAAGAACCAGAGGACATGGGTTTTAAGGTGAGGGGGGAAAGATTTAATACGAACCTGAGGTGTAACCTTTTCACACAAAGAGTGGTGGGTGTATGGAATGAGCTGCCGGAGGGGGTAGTTGATGCAGGTAGTATCGCTACATTTAAGAAACATTTGGACAGATACATGGATAGGATAGGTTTAGAGGGATACGGGCCAAATGCAGGTGTAGATGGGACATGTTGGTCGGTGTTGGCAAGTTGGTCTGGAAGGCCTTTTTTCCACATGTATGACTCCATCAGGCAACTGAACCATCCTACCAATGAAGATAGACATAAAACGCTGGAGTAATTCAACGGGACAGGCAGCATCTCTGGAGAGAAGCAATGGGTGACGTTTCAGGTCGAGACCCTTCTCAACCTACCAAAAACTAGAGAACAGTCCTGAGCTACTATCTACCTCACTGGAGACCCTTGGGCTATCTTTGATCGGGCTTTACTGGACTTTATCCTGCACTAAATATTATTCACATTATTCCATTTATCATGTGGATGGCTCGATAGTAATCATGCACAGTCTTTCTGCCAACTGGTTAGCACACAACAACAACTTTTCATTGTGTCTCGGTACACGTGATAATAAACCAAACTAACCTAAATAAAACTAAACTAAACTAAACTAGCTTAATTTGATTTTAACTAGTTTAGTTTAGAAATGTTACAAGTTTATACCATTCCCCTCATGAGCTGTACATGAAACCACTTTAATTCACACAACAACAATTCCTGGTCCCCAGTGCTGCATTATAAGATCTTTCAGCAATGTAATTAAGTATTACATAAACACATGTATTTCTTTCCCTCCCAAACCACTTTTTC
The DNA here is from genome assembly GCA_035221665.1 of Okamejei kenojei. NCBI lineage: Eukaryota > Metazoa > Chordata > Chondrichthyes > Rajiformes > Rajidae > Okamejei > Okamejei kenojei. The sequence goes on from CM069146.1 coordinate 18,866,579, forward strand.
AAAAGCCCCACCGCCTGTCAACATCAGGGGAAGAAAAAAAATCAGTGGGCTGCATGAATTGCATCTTTCACCGTATAAACGTTCTCTTTGTGTAGGCTAATTTGTACTTTCCCCACTCGGTTTTAAAAGGCATTTTGTCAGTTCGATTAGATTTGCCGATTCTAAAACATTTAAAAAAATTGTTTTAATAAAATAAGACTGTAATTGCGACGTTTCCATGACTTTTCCCGTCGTGTGGTTTGCTCTTGCCTGTTGAGTAAAATATCCAGAGAGCGAGACGGGAACATTGCAATAAAAAAAAGTAAGGTCTTGCTGCCGTTCGGAATTGAAACAATGTCCGTAAGCAACGGGAACAATTTTCTCAGACTGAAACTGAAGCCCACTTTGGTTCCTTTATCCAGGTCCCCAGATTGTAAACTTGTTGAAATAAAGAACATGTAATTTTATTTATGACGGTGAAGCACGGCCTTTCTAACTGTTCAACAAGTATTAAATGTGGTCTGCTTGTCAGTAACTTTAATAGCACATCCACATATGAATGGGTTGATTTATTGAACCTATATGGTGGTAGAGATACCGTCTTCAGTTTAGCTTATCGTCATGTGTACCGAGGTACAGTGAAAAGCTTTAGTTACGTGCTATTCAGTGAGCAGAGAGACAATACATGATTAGAATCGGGTCATACAGTGTACAATGTATTTACAGTGTATTACAGTACATTTACTGTGCAGTGCATGGGAATAACGTTTAGTGCCAGGTAAAGCCAGCAAAGTCTGATCAAGGATAGTACGAGGGTCACCATAGAGGTAGATAGTAGTTCAGCGCTGCTCTCTGGTTGTGGTAGGATGATTCAGTTGCCTGATAACAGCTGGGAAGAAACTGTCCTTGACTCTGGAGATATTCATTTTCACCTTTTGCCTGATGGGAGAGGGGAGAAGAGGGAATGGCCAGAGTGCGACTCGTCCTTGATTTTGCTGATGGTCTGGGCTGCGACCGCAATTCGCTGCAATTCTGCTGTCTTACAGCCCTGTCCTCAGACCTGGGTTCGGTCCTAACTACGGGTGCTGTCCTTATGGAGTTTGTACGTTCTCCCTGTGAACCCGTGGGTTTTCACCGGCTGCTCCGGTTTCCTCCCACACTCTAAAGATGTTCAGGTTTGTAGGTTTATTGGCTTCAGGTAAAATTGCAACTTGTCCCTAGTGTATAGGATAGAGCTAGTGTACCGAGTGATCGCTGGTCGCCCTGGACTCAGTGGACTGAAGGGCCTGTTTCCGTGTTGTTTCTCTAAAACTAATATTAGGTCAATTTCTTTAAAGGCGATGTGTAGGACAATTTTTTTTAATGACAGAGAGTAGAAGGTGCCTGGTGAGTTACTCCAGCACCTTGTGTCTACACTGTTCTATGTTCTACGTTTTATGTTCTTGGCCTGAGTCTCGGACCAAAAACATTAATTTTACTTCGGAGTCACGTGAGTGACTACGTGAAGAGCCCGCCTGGCGCTGGCAAACGGCATTACGTCGACGCTGACAGCGGAAGCAGGAGCTGCAGTAAGGCGCAGCTCCTCGCAGCGGTCGGAACGGACCCGCAGGTAAGTGAAGCAAAGTCGGGACGTTCTTTAGCGTACGCTGGGTGGGTCCAGCAGTGAAAGTAAAAGTAAAATTCAGAGTCGCGTTAACGTGCTGATTAAATGAAAGAAAATGGAGAAATCGGCAAAGAAAAATTCGCGGGTAAAAAGATCTTCCCGGGGTGAAAATAAAAATACGGGACAAGAAGCTAGTGCGGATCCGGTTCCGATACCGGTGGCCGCTGATTACCCGTTAGCGAGTTTCTAGATTCTCCAGAAGTTATAACCACAGAGGGAAATGCTCCTAAAAAATGTAAAAAGAAATCTGAGAGGCCCGTGGTTTCTGATGACTCTGATACTGAAAGTCCTCCAGATAATAAAACTATGTGGCTAAAAATGGAGCATATGAAGAAAAGTTCTCCAAAAAATCATGAGACAAGGGTCACAGTACCCAGAAGGTTCCCAAAAAAGCCCTGAGGGGTTTGATTATTCTGAATATGGCTGTGGGCCAAATTGGGAGTTTGAAACTCCGGACCCAGGATTTGGGCCGGAGGAAGTCTCATGGGATGAAATTCCAATTGATTTAGGGCTGCAGAAGGCAGACCCTGCTGGTGGTGATTTGGATTTTGAATGCACACCACAAAGTAAAAAGAAAAGGCCAAATGTGCCTGGGATAGCAAAAGAATTTGCTATACCTGAAGGAAGTGGTGAGGCTATGGAAGAAAACCTAGCTGCCAACATTAATTATATGGTATCTCACCAGCTTCATGATTCTGTGATGATTGAAACATCAGAATTATATAAAACGCCAGGAAATTGTGCCTCTTTGGAAGTGCCTACGGTTAATCCGTTGATATGGACATCCATGACTCCAAGTATGAGAGCTCAAGAAGTGAGATTTCAAAAAATCCTCAAATTAATTTCTGCTGCCATTACGGCTTATGGAAGACAAATGGAGAGGTTGGAGATGGATAAGATTCAAAAAGATACTTTGGGCTTATTGTGCAATTTTTTCTATGAAATTAATTGTATGAGGAAAATGGCTATTCGGCCCATATTTCACCCAAGGTTTGCAAGCCTGTGTCGAGCAAGTGGTGTTCAAGCTCCTGGTTATCTGTTTGGAGAAAATCTGCCTAAACAATTAAAAGATTTGGATGAAGAAGCTAAATATTTTAGCTGCATGAAACCTTTCGTCTTTGGACAAAAAAGGTATTTTCCGTCCAGAAGGGGATTTGATTTTGGAAATAGAGGCAGAAATATGTCAAGGAAATATTATCGTCCTGCACAGCCCAATGCTTACCCGTATTCGGGGAGAAGGAGGCCACCACGCTCATATGGAGAGGTATTAAAGACTTGTTCTATCCTTAAAGAAACTGCGGATAAATCTCCAGTTGGAGAGAGATTACAAAAGTTTTATAAAGACTGGCTTACTATTACTTCTGATCGGTTTATTTTACAAGCAGTTTCAGGAGCCACTATTACATTTAAAGAAGGGGTTAATCCTCCAGTACAGAATAAACCTGCCTATGCTTTCGTGTTTACTGCAATTGAAAAAGCAGAGATTAATGTGGAAATTGACAAATTATCTGAAAAAGGGGTAATTGAGAAAACTTATGAACACGAGCATCAATTTGTGTCTAATATATTTAAAAGAAATAAAAAAGATGGTGGTTGCAGAATTATTCTGGACCTTACAGATCTAAATAAGTTTGTACAATACAAACATTTTAAAATGGAAACATTTAATACTGCAAGATATTTAATATCAGCAGGTTGTTATATGGCTAAGATTGATTTGAAAGACGCCTATTATTCTGTACCAATACATCAGTTCTTCCGGAGGTACATAAAAATTTAATTGGCTGGGACAATTATGGCAGTTTAAAGCTTTGCCAAATGGATTGAGTTCAGCTCCCAGGCTCTTTACGAAACTGTTGAAACCAGTTTTAGCCCAATTAAGAGCACAAAAACACATCGTTATGGCTTATCTCGATGACATTCTAATCATTAATGATAATCAAGAGTCAGCTGAGAATTCAGTTTCAGTTACAAAAGCTTTGTTTGAAAAACTAGGGTTCTTGATTCATCCAATTAAATCCCAGCTGCAGCCAGCACAATCAATTAACTATTTGGGGTTTGTAATTAACTCAGAGACTATGTTAATAACTTTACCAACAGATAAAGTTGATGATATTTTGGTGACTTGTAATAATCTCATTCACATACCTTATCCTTCCATCCGAGAAGTAGCGAAAACTATTGGTAAACTAGTAGCAGCATTTCCTGCAGTAGAATTTGGTCCATTAGATTATCAAAATCTTCAAAGGGACAAAATAAGAGCTCTCAAAGAGAGGGCAGGCCACTTTGATAGGCCTATGCAATTAACAAAAGAAGCTTTGTTGGAATTACAATGGTGGGTTAAAAATGTCCCACAAGCTGCTAAAAACATTCTGATTAAACAGCCTGAAATGGTTTTACAAACAGATGCTAGTGCTCTCGGATGGGGGGCAACAGATTCATCCTCCAGTTGTGGAGGTAGATGGAAAGTCCAAGAAGAAACGTTTCTTCAAACTTATGGTATTAACTATTTAGAGTTATTGGGTGCTTTCTATGGTCTAAAAGCATATTGCTGTTCAAAAAAGGGTCTACATGTATTAATACAGTTAGACAATAAAACGGCTGTTGTATATATTAATCACATGGGGGGAGTCAGATCAGTATCATGTGATTGTCTGGTCAATGAAATATGGCAATGGTGTATTGATCGCCAAATTTGGATTTCAGCAAACTACATTCCAGGTAAAGACAATGTGGTGGCAGATAAAAGATCAAGGATATTTAAAGATAACACAGAATGGATGCTTAATCCAGCAATATTTAAGAATATTGTAACTCAATTTGGTTTTACCAGAAATTGATTTGTTTGCATCAAGGCTTAATCATCAATTGCCTAAATATGTGTCTTGGGAACACGATCCAGATGCAGTAGCAGTAGATGCTTTTTCATTGAACTGGGGGAATATGTTCTTTTATGCTTTTCCACCTTTTGCTTTGGTTCAGCAATGTCTGAAGAAAATAGAACAAGATTCTGCCACAGGATTGTTGGTAGTTCCAAATTTGCCAACACAACCTTGGTTCCCATTAATGCTGAATATGATTAAAGAACCATATATGTCAATTCCTAACTGTAGTGATATTTTGATTAATCCAGTAACCAAAGAAATGTATCCATTATATGCATATATGAATTTATTAATCTGCAGGTTTTGACCAGACCACTACAGGAGCTGGGATTGTCGGACAAAACTATGGAAGTTATAGTCGCATCATGGCGAGATAGCACACACAAAAACAATATATGACACATATTGAGAAATGGGAAGAATTTTGCACACAGTCAAATATTTCTTATGATACTGTGAATATTGTAAATGTATTGGAGTTCCTTGCTAAATTGCATTTTGAGCAACATTTAAGTTACAGTGCCATTAACACTGCACGCAGTGCCTTATCATCTTATTTAGGACTTATGTCTGACCAGAAATCAATTGGATCACATCCACTAATATCTAGATTCATGAAAGGAATCTTTAACATTAATCCACCCAAACCAAGATACACAGAGATTTGGGATGTGAGCATTGTACTTACCTTACTTAGACAATGGACTCCAATTGAAGGATTGTCATTGGAAAGATTAACATTCAAATTAATAATGTTAATGTCATTGGTTTCAGCTCAAAGAGTGCAAACTTTACAAATGTTGCGTTTAGACTGTATGCATGTGACTGCAGATAACATTGTGTTCTATGTTTACGATCTGATCAAACAAAGCAGACCAGGAAGAACTGGAGCAAAGGTAACCTTTCAAGCTTATCCTATTGATCCTACTTTGTGTGTGGTTAGACATTTGAACCAATATATAAAAGTTACCAAAACTCTTCGAGGAAATGAAAAAACGTTAATGATTACGCATAAAAAAACCACACACTAAAGCTTCAGTTCAAACTATCTCAAAGTGGTTGAAACAGGTGTTACTGTTAGCAGGAGTAGACACTGATGTGTTCAAATCTCACTCCACCAGGGCTGCAGCTATGTCCGTGGCGAAGGTGCGGGACGTACCGCTCGAGCATATTTTAAAAATCGCAGGGTGGAGTAAAGAAGAAACTTTTTCAAAGTTCTACAATAAACCCGTTCACACTATGACAAGCTTTGGCCACGCGGTGTTGGGATCACTATAGTCACCTGCTTTGTTTACTATTGATTGCTATAATCAGTTATGTAGTCACTTATATCTTTGATCACTTGTAATGATCCCTCGGATATAAGGAGGGTTATTATGATGTTCTTTAAACCATTAAAAATTAATTATGGAAAGAACTAAAATTAGTCTGGTTTCTCATGTATGTATTTACTTAGCCGGACTGTCGTACTGATTAATTCTACGACATAAAAAACACAGAAAGCTTTAAAATCTTCACGTATAGTCACTCACGTGACTCCGAAGTAAAATAGTAAGATTAAACGAGAACTTACCAGTTCGAAGTTTGATCGTTATTTTATGAGGAGTTACGATGAGGGATTACGTGCCCTCCACTCCCCACCCTCATAAAATAAATGATCATCTGGTAGTTCTCAGTCTATTATGAGCCTTACTATGTTACTTCGGCTATTTTGTGTTCTGTGTTTTTCATGCCGCTGCTTTGAAGTATGCCGTTTGCCAGCGCCAGGCGGGCTCTTCACGTAATCCCTCATCGTAACTCCTCATAAAATAACGATCAAACTTCGAACTGGTAAGTTCTCATTTAATCTTACTATTTTGTTTCCCCTTCCACAGATACTGACTGACTGCATGATTCCAGCATTTTCTGTTTTTATTTCAGATTTCCAACATTTGCCTTTCATTTGATTTGATTTTCTACAACATTTCTTCACCTTGGTTGAACTCTCACAATCTTATTTTTATTAGCTGAGCAACATGATGCAGAAATGCTATCTCGGTCTTCTTTTCTAAAGCCCTTATCAAACAACAATAGAAAAGTTATTTCAAACCCAATGACTCCCACAACTATCTTAACAACACTTCTTCCCACCCTGCTTCCTGTAAAGACTCTATCCCCCACTTCCAATTCCCCCGTCTATGCCACATCTGTGCCCAGGTTGAGTTATTCCATACCAGGACATCCGAGATTCTTTCGGAAATGGGGTTCCCCTCTCCCATCGTAGATGAGGCCCTCACTCGTCTCCTCAGTACTCCGCAGCTTTATCCTTGCTCCCCCTCCCCCTAGTCACAACAGGGTCAGAGTCCCCCTAGTCCTTACCTTTCACCCCATCAGCCGTCGCATACAACACAAAACCCTCCAAAATTTTCACCACCTCCAACGGGATCCCACCGCTAGTCACATCTTCCCATCTCCATCCCTTTCAACCTTCCACAGAGATTGTTCCCCCCTTAACTCCCTGGTTAACTCATCCCTTCCCACCCAAACCACCCCCTCCCCGGGTACCTTCCCCCGCAACCGCAGAAGGTGCAACACCTGTTGCTGTACCTCCTCCCTCGACTCTGTCTAAGGACAGTCCTTGCAGGTTGGGCAGACGTTCACTCCTTCAACCTCATCTACTGCATCTGTTGTTCAAGATGTGGACTCTTATACATCGGCGAGATCAAACACATACTGGGCGATCGTTTCGCTGGACACCTCCGCTCAGTCCGCCTGAACCCACCTGATCTCTCGGTAGCTAATTCTGCCTCCTATTCCCACAATGTCCTTTCTGTTCTAGGTCTCATGCATTGTCAGCGTGAGGCTAAATGCAAATTGGAGGAACAGCATCTCATATTTCGCTTGGGCAGCTTACCCAGTGGTATGAATATTGATTTCTCCAATTAACCCCGGCATTCCCTCTGTCTCTATCCCTCCCCATCCAAGTCGCACCGGCTTCTCCTTTTCACCAAACAAACAGCTATCAATGGCCTGTTGCCTTTATCATCATTACATTTTTGCATATCTTTCATTCATTGTTCTTTATCTCTCTACATCATTGTCTATATATCTCTCGTTTCCCTTTCCCGTGACTCTCAGGCTGAAGAAGGGCCTCGACTCGAAGCGTCACCCATTCCATCTATGTAGAGATGCTGCCTGTCCCGCTGAGTTACTCCAGCATTTTGTGTCTAGCCTCAGTTTAAACCAGCATCTGCAGTTCCTTCCTACACAACAATAGAAAACAAATATTTTCAAGATACTGAACAAAAAATAATCTTTTGGCAAGGCAACATATCCCTGATTTCTAATCTATTCTCAAACCTAGTGCATCATCTGATACACTATTTTATATTTGAAAAGTAAATGATGTGACTACATAATGCTTAAACAAGTAATTACTTTTCCAAATTCTTTCTGCAGAAAAGTGGCTAAAATGGAATCCAGTAATGTGAGACTTTTGTTGTCAAAAATCTATTCATTGCACACTTAAAATTTATAACATCCTCCTCAAGGACTGGTTTCCTGTTTTCATGCACATTAAAATGCTTGCATGTTATACAGTAAATGCACAGCGTGGCGTTGCTTTATATGGACAAGGTGAGCTATGGATTGCTGTGTTTTCCTTCTAACCAGAAATGCATGCGGCCTAATTTTGTTTATGGTGTTGTTATAAGCAGTGATCTTCAAATCGTGGGGACGAATGCAAAGTGATTTTAGAGCTCTTTTAACATCAGGAGCTTCCGTTAAGCTCAACTATCCAGCGTGTTTTCAAATAAAAAATGGTTTTGCAATGAAGCAGCTGTCTTGCACGTGGGGATGTAATTCCACTAAGGGATCTGCAGAACTATGATACCAACGTGAAATGCTAGGAACTGAAGGGGCAGCATATAACTACACTAATCAAACCAAGATCCCATCCTAAGGTCATGTACACGGGTCAGTCTGAAGAAGAGTCTCGACCCGAAATGTCATACATTGCTTCTATCCAGAGAGGCTGCCTGTCCCTCTGAGTTTAGTGCCTATCCAGGTCAAACACAGTTAGACTAGAGAGATGAAACTCTTCACTCCTTCTCACATTCAGGGCTCTTGGGATGTTGTTGGAATAGTATCATAATATCTATCTTTTTTACAACCTCGGCAGATGCATACTGTCAAGTTGCATCACAGCCCTACCCAAGACCACAAGGAATTAGAGTTGTGGAAGCAGCCCAGTCCATCACACAGACCAGACGCGCCGACACTTCACGATGCCCCAGGAAAGCAGTCAACACAATCAGGGACCTTTTCCATCCTTTTTGCTCCTTCTTCTCCCCAGACCCATTGGGCAGAAGAGACAGAAGCATGAAAGCTCATATCACCAGACTCAGGAACAGCGTCTTCCCCTCTGTTATCAGACATCTGAACCGTCTGTAGGGTGCACTCCCTACTTTCCAGCATATCTCATTGCAGACATTGGTTTTTTCCCCCAAGGAATCATTCACTGCAATGCAGAGAAACTATATTCCGCACACGGGAATTGTCCTCTCCACTCTATCTGTTGTACATATGTTTACCTTGATTCTGCTCATGCATAGTATTATCTGATTTGAACAGATGGCATGCAAACAAAAGCTTTTCTGTATCCTGATACAATGTTCCACCGGGTGGCGCTGTGATTGCAGCCTCGCCAACAGTCTGTCTGTCTTTTTGTCTTTTTTTTTGTTATTTTTAGTGTGTTTTTAAAGTATGTGTTAATGTTCTCTGGTTTGTTTTATGTTGGGGGGGTGGGCGGGGGGGGGAGGGGGGGTCAGGGGAAAAATAGTTTTCAATCTCTTATCTTGCCAGAGATGCGATTGTTTTCTGGATCGCATCTCCGGTCGCTCTGCAGCCTAACATCATGGAGCTGGCGGCCTTGGTCGAGACTGACGTTGAGCCCCACCGCGGGGCTGTGGACTTACCATGGGAGCCGATCCCTCGCCTGCAATCAATGCTCCAGCCATGGCCTGCGAATTTCATCATTGAGAAGCTCGCAGTCTAGGGTAGAGACCGATGTTGGGTGCTCCAAACGACACAGAAGGTTTTAATCAGCACCGACCCGGGGTCAGATCGCCCGGCGTAGGGGAGCTGAGGTTCCCCCCCCCCCCCCCCGAAGGATGCAGGAGCATGATCGCCCCAATGCAAGGGCCCAAACGCCGCTGGCTACGAGAGCCCAGATCCATCGAGGCCCCCTGACCATGGGAGAACAACGAAGGGAAGATATTTTATTTTCGCCTTCCTTCACAGTGAGGAATGTGGGGTAGTCACTGTGGTGGATGTTTATGTTAAAATGTGTTTTGTGTGTTCCGTTGCTTTTTATTGGTATAATTATGCAAAACATACTTGGCTGATAAAATATGATTATGATTATGATGATGATGATAATAAATCTAATCTAAAACCTAAATTTAAACATAGAAGAAGATTATTTGGTCCCTTGACTCTGTGTCTGCTCTCAGTATAATCCCAGTGTAACCAGCTGCTTCACAGCTCCAGCGACCCAGGTTCAATTATGACCTCTGTGCCGTCTGTATGGTATTTGGACGTTCCCCCTGTGACCAAGTGGGGTTTCAATGTACATGATCCATATCCCTCTGTCAGTGCATTTCCATGTGCCTACCCAAACACCTATTAAATGCCACTATCGTAACCGCCTCCACCAGATCTGTCCAGACCAGAAGGCGTAGACCTAGAATAAAAGGACACATCTTTTGAAAGGAGATGAGGAGAAATTTATGTCATCAGAGGCTGGCGAATCTGTGGAACTCATTGCTGCAGAAAGCTGTGGAGGCCAAGCCATTGGATATTCTTAAAGCAGATTCCTGATTAGTATGGGTGTCAAGGATTATGATGAGAAGGCAGTCAAATGCGGTTGTGAGGGAAAGATAGATCAGCCATGATTGAATGACAGAATAGACTTGATGGGCTGAATGGCCTAATTCTGCACCTAGAACCTATGAACATGGACGTATAGCTATGCCCTTTAGTGTTGGATATTTCCACCCTGGGATGAAGGTTTGACTGTCTACGCTCTCTATGCCTCTCATGATTCCATACACATACTTCTATCAAGTCTCCTCTAAACTCCAACTTTCCAGAGAAACGCGGTGATATCCTCTCAGCATCCAGCTTGTGTGTCTTATCTCTGCCACCCTACTGCGCCACTGTGCTACGATCATCACCGACCTGCCTTTTCCCTCAGCTCTGCTCCGGGTTATTTCTAAAGATACTTCTCAATGGGAACTCGCCTTCACAGCCCTTCTCACTAACGTGTAAGAGTAGCATAAACACTGAGTCCGGGTCGCCTGAGCGACCAATCACAGGATCTAGTGTAGTGCAGCTATTAATGCAATCTAAAAGCCAATTAGCAGCTGGGGTGTTTGAGTGGGGTATTACTGTCAAGATGGTTAGTGTTTGTTGAGATTAATCATAGTTATAACTGTCAGACCTCTGTAAACATACTGGCCTCACGGAGTCACATTAACAGCCACAAGGAATTAGCTCAGTATTTATTTCCCCACCTCCAAGCCAATTTGTATTTTAGTTTAGTTTAGTTTGGAGATACAGCGCGGAAACAAGTTTGCACTGACCAGGAGCCCTGCACACTGACTCTATCCTACACACACTAGGAACAATTTACGATTTTTACCAGTTGGTATGTTCTCCCATGACCCACGTGGGTTTTTTCCTCCCACACTCCAAAGAAGTACAGGTTTGTTTACACAAAAAGATTTTCGGTTTTGGTCAGGATATAAAGAACAATGAGTGTAAAAAAAGTATCGTGATAAAGGGAACAAGCCATTGTCTGTTTGTGGTGAAAATGAGAAGCTAGACTAGGGTGTAGAGATAGCCAGTGAGGGAGAGGTGTGCGGGGAACACTGAGCGACCGGGAGGTCGGGTTGGTATTTGCGGACCGAGCGGAGGTGTTCGGCGAAACGATCGCCAAGCGCACCGATATAGATCATCTGGCATCTGGAGCAGCGGATGCAGTAGGCATTCATTCAGTCTATATCTCTCGTTTCCCTGAACCAGTCTGAAGAAGGGTCTCGAAAACGTATCTCCTTAGAACTCTCCAGCTTTTTGTGTAACCCTTGATTCTCCAGCATCTGCAGTTTCTTCGTTAACACAGGTTTGTAGGTTGATTGGCTTTGGTAAAGTTGTAGTTGTCTCTAGAGTGTGCCGTTAGTGTGCGGGGAACACTAGACTCGGTGGGCCAAAACGTTTCCGCACTCTCATCACAAACTGCTAATACCTGCCTGACTGTGATTGCTTCATAAAACTAAATATCTATGGAGAAATCTAAACTGCAGGTAAAAGGCAGGTAGCCCAGCAGGTTATCAGGGCTCTGCAGGCTCACTTTCAGCAATACTTACAGAACATTAGCCTTCTATTAACGCCATATAATAGTGTGGCAGCTTGTGATACAATGGGAAGCTCTTGAGACAAATGGAGAAAGAATTTACTCACTCCTTCCACCCCCAGCATTTTGCATGAAAATGGTACTTAGTAAGCTTCGAGGATATCACCATACAATATTTAAAAGCTGGTATTAACAGCTGTCTAGACACAGTGGGAACTGACATTTTTTAGTTTAGTTTAGAGATACTGCACAGAAACAGGCCCTTCGGCCCACACTGACCGGCGATCCCCACACTTAAGGGCCTGTCCCACCAGCATGCGACTCCTTGCAGTGAGCGCGACCAAGCTGGAAGCGGGGGCTGCGCGGAGGTCGGATGATCCCCGTACAGGGCCGTTCCCAACAGCATGTGCTTGCATGCGGCAAGCGCGACCAAACCGGCAGCGGGGGCCGCGCGGAGGTCGGGTGAGTGGCGCGACGGGGCGCGGTTGGAGCGAAGTTCGCAAGGACAGAGAGGGACACGGAGGCACACAGAGAGGGTCACGGAGGCACACAGAGAGGGTCACGGAGGCACACAGAGAGGGTCACGGAGGCACACAGAGAGGGTCACAGAGGCACACAGAGAGAGGGTCACGGAGGCACACAGAGAGAGGGTCACGGAGGCACACAGAGAGAGGGTCACGGAGGCACAGAGAGAGAGGGTCACGGAGGCACAGAGAGAGAGGGTCACGGAGGCACACAGAGAGGGTCACGGAGGCACACATATAGAGAGGGTCACGGAGGCACAGAGAGAGAGGGTCACGGAGGCACACACAGAGAGGGTCACGGAGGCACATATAGAGAGGGTCACGGAGGCACAGAGAGAGAGGGTCACGGAGGCACACACAGAGAGGGTCACGGAGGCACATACAGAGAGGGTCACGGAGGCACAGAGAGAGAGGGTCACGGAGGCACATATAGAGGGGATCACGGAGGCACATAGAGAGAGGGTCACGGAGGCACAGAGAGAGGGTCACGGAGGCACAGAGAGAGAGGGTCACGGAGGCACATATAGAGAGGGACACGGAGACACAGAGAGAGGGTCATGGAGGCACATATAGAGAGGGTCACGGAGGCACACATATAGAGAGGGACACGGAGGCACGACGTGAGGCAGTGCATAATGCGTTGAGGCGGCTGCGGGCCGACAGGCCGTTCCCGCGCGGAATTTTTGAACACGGTCAGTTTTTCGGAGCCCGATCTGGATGGTTGGAACAGATATGTTCCAATTTCATTATAGCACCCGGAAATGTTATATTCATTAAAATGCAAAATTAATATTGTCTAAATTAAAAAAGACAGTATCAATAATGTATGAAGATAGACACAAAATGCTGGTGTAACTGAGCAACTCAGTGGAACGGACAGACCCGAAACATCAATCTCTCCAGAAAAGCTGCCTGTCCCACTGAATTACTCCAGCGTTTTGTGTCTTATCTTCGGTGTAAACCAGCATCTGCAGTTCCTTCCTACACATCACTAATGCACCCTTTGGAGTGTCATAAAACCCATTTAGTTCACCAAAGTCCTTTAACAAAAAAGTAATATTGCCTAGAAATCGGGTCCATTTAGATTCAGATTAGTTTAGTCATATACATCAGGGAATAATTAAATTCCTTGTTCACATGAAGCTCTCAGAGTAATGATAAATTCAGTACTAAATACAATGGCAGGTGCAAAAATAGTGGCAGGTGCAAAAAAAAACTGTTATGCTAATTTAAAAAAAAATTAAAATACGGAATATCCATCTGAGATGGAGTTGAGAGTAAGAGTACATGGCAACAACTTTGGGAGAGGGGTATGATAAAGTGACTGGTTCAGGAGTCTCAGAGCTTTGGGGAAGAAGCTGTTCTTAAGCCTGGCTGTCTGGAATTTCAAGCTCCTGCATCTTCTCCAAGACTGGTGGGACTAGTGTTGCTGGGACATGTGGGCAAGTTGGGCCAAAGGGCCTGTTACCACAGTTTAAGATGACTCTATGACGGTACCCGGACGTGGCGTCGAAGGACGAGAAGCTGAAGCAAAGAAGTGGAAGCCAAATAACCGAACGGAAACAAAGGCGAAACGCCAAATAACCAAAAGCGTACGCAGCCTATGCACCCCATCTCACTTCATGCGAGTCAAAGATATTTTTTTTGTAGAAACAAGGAGCCGCAGATGCTGGTTTATAAAAAAAAGATACAAAGTGCTGGAGAATCCCTGGAGAACATGGAGAGGTGACGTTTTGGGTTGGGATTCTTCATCAGACTGTTAGATGGATCCCGACCCAGATTATATCTGTCAGACTGAAGAAGAGTGGCACAGTGGCGCAGTGATAGATTCGCTGCCTCACAGCGAATGTTTGATCCTGTCTGTCCTCGAGGGTTTTAACCATATAACCATATAACAATTACAGCACGGAAACAGGCCCTCTCGGCCCTTCCAGTCCGTGCCGACCCTGGGTTTTCTCTGGGTGCTTCTATTTCCACCCTCATTCCAAAGACGTACAGATGTGTATGTTGATTGGCTTTGGTGAAATTTTAAAGTGACCCTAGTGTCCCGGATAGTGTGTGGGGATCGCTGGACACCCCACGGACTTGGTGGGCCGAAGGGCCTGTATCTCCAAGCTAAACAAACTAAATTAATCTAAGTGTCTCAAACGGAAACATCACCTACGCCTTTTCTCTAGAGATGCTGCCTGACCCGCTGAGTTGCTCCAGCATTTTGTGCCTATGTTCTATGTGAACCTGAATCCGCATTTCCCCCTACACAGACTCTATGTAACCATCGTGTAAACACATTACCATGAGGCAGACACAGAGAGTTTCTCAGACACACTTGCTGCTCATATGCTCTGGACAATGAACAGGCTACTAGCTAAAGGGTGTGGAAAAGACCTTTGGCTCCGAACCCTGGCAGCAAGGAAATGGTCTCATCACAATGTAGTTTTCAACTAGGCTGAAAATTTGTCTTTTTTTTAACTAAATTGGCTGATGCTGCTGCATCTGTTACAAAACCATCTCCTGAGACAGTCATTTTATGTTATTACTTTAATCATCATTGCAAAAATAATTACCAGCAGGGAGTGCAACATGTGAAGTAAATGCATCCAGAGCTTAATCAGACACACATTGTGTTTCACTGCTTTTGCAATTACTACATGGTGCACATGGATATCTTTGTTAGACGGTGCGTGTACCTTGACAAGGCCCAACTCCACCAGTCCACCGCATCCCTTCCCTGTCTCAACACTGTCCAACCATTCATCGGTTTAGGTGTACGTTAATGATTGTCACATACTGAGGGTGAAGCTTTGTTTATCAGGACAGCACGTTGGTGCAGCTGTAGAGTTACTGCCTTCCAGCGCCAGAGCCCTGGGAGCAGCTTCTTCCCTTCTGTTATGAGTCCATAAGCTGGCAGCACAGTGGTGCACTGGTAGAGTCGCTGCCTTACAGAGCCAGGGACCCAGGTTCAATCCTGACTATGGGCGCTTGTCAGTACGGCATTTGATAAGTTCTCCCCTTGACCGCGTGGGTTTTCTCCGGGTGCTCCCGGTTTGCTCCCGCACTCCAAATACGTACAGGTTTGTAGGTTAATTGGCTTTGGTAAGTTGTAAAATTGTTCCTAGTGTGTGTGGGTTACTATAATGGATGATTGCTGTTCGAAGCAGATTCAGTGGGCTGCTGTTTCCTTGGTGTATCTCTGAAGTCTAAAGTCTAAAGTCCACATGCTATATCTACATGCTATGTAATCAAATCAAATAATATCACACATAAATGCAATCGTCAATATATGTAAAGCAAAAGGAAAGATACAGAATATAATTCTCAGCATAATGCAACAGATCCATAATCAAAGTCCAAGGCGAATCAGATAGCATCTTAGCTTTAATTTAGAGATACAGCATGGAAACAGGTCCTTCAGCCCTCCGATACCACGCCGACCAGGGTTCACCCTTATACTAGCATTATCCTAAACATTAGCGAGAATTGACAATCTACAGAAGACAATTAACCTGTAAACCTGTATGTCTTTGGCATGTGGGAGGAAACCGGAGCACCCGGAGAAAGCCCACATCGTCACTAGGAGAACACACAAACTCCGTAAAGACAGCACCGGTGGTCAGGATCAAGCCCAGGTCTCTGGCGCTGTAAGGCAGCAACTCTACCGCTTCACCACTGTGCCACCAGCTTATGAAAGGACCATTCAGAGGGGAAGAAGCTGATCGGGCAGACGCACAGAGTTTCCTGCCCAGAATAAGGGAATTGAGAACCCGAGGACATAGGCTTAAGGTAGAGGGGGAAAGATTTAATTGGAACCTGAGGGGCAACTTTCTTATACAAAGGGTGGTGGGTAAATGGAACGAGCTGCTCGAGGAGGTAGTTGAGGCAGTTACTATCGCAATGTTTAAGCAACATTTAGACAGGTGTTTGAATAGGACAGGTTTAGAGGGTTATGGACCAAATGCAGGCAGATGGGATTAGTGTAGATGGGACATGTTGGCCGGTGTGGGGAAGTTGGGCCGAATAGCTTGTTTCCACGCTGTAAGGTGCTATGGCTCTGTAACTATTTGTACCTCTGCAAAGCTGTCTGTACGGAGTTTGTACGTTCTCCCTGTGACCACGTGGGTTTTTTCCGGGTGCTCCAGTTTCCTCCCACATTACAAATATGTGCAGGTTTGTAGGTTAATTTTCTTCTGTAAACTGTTTTTCTATATTATAAATTCATTGTTAATGGACGACCAGAGTAAAATTTGTGAGCTTGCGACAGGAGCTGATAACTGACCTCCCCAGGAGAGGGACCCTGGTGTGTGACACAAGCCCCAGAGACGGGACGGTGCATTCACCACCAATGGTCTTCAGTCCTGGGCTTCCAAGCCAGACAGCTCCACCTCCTGTGAAATGCAACAACTGAAATGCAGTTGAAAGCCTTGGGGAAAAAAAAATCAGGAAGGAAGCTTGTTACTTTCAATGCTGAGTTCAGGCACACAGATCACAATTTAGTTTCAATTATTCTTTGATAGGATTTTGCTAGTCCTTGTCGCCTTTGAACCTAGTGGCTTCCTGGGCAATTTCAGGTGACTGTTAACAGTCAGATACACTGTGTGGGCCCCATATAACATGGCAGGCTGAGTAAGGACGGCAGGTTTCCATCCCTGAAGTATCTCAGTAAGACAGGTGTTTTTAATTTATGACAATCCCGTTGCCTTGTGGTCACTATTGCCGATGCTAGCTATTAATTCCAGACTGATTTAATGACCTCAATTTGTATTTCCTAGCTGCCTTGGTGGGATTTGAACGCAATTCTATCGTGACACATCACCGATCTCCAGCCCACTTGATCTATGAGACCAGCTTTCTCACTGTGCTACCTTATCTGCGAACGACCGATAGACAAATGTAGGAATGTTCGATGGTTCAACGGATCTTTTATTATCTCGAGTACCAAGGTACGGTGAAATTCTCTTTCTGCATTCAGATCAGTAACATTATTTCCATACATAAGAACAATCCCCAATTAAGTGATCTTGGGGCAGGACTGTGGCACAGCAGTGGAGTTGCTGCCTTAAGGGCCTGTCCCACTGTACGAGGTCATTCAAGAGTTCTCCTGAGTTTCCCCTGACTCGAACTTGGAGGATTACGGTAATAGCCACTTGTAGGTACTCGGGGCTCTCGTGGACATTTTTCAACATGTTGAAAGAAATTCACGAGCTTACCGCATTTCCCGAGTACCTGCCGTTAGCGTTAGGAGCTGCTAAGAGACGTCCCGAGCTCCGACGTACCCGCCACGTACATTCTATGTACTTACCAGGAGGTTGATTTTTTTTTAAAACTCGGGTGAGCTCTTGTGTAAACTCGTATAGTGGGACAGGCACTTTACACTGCCGGAGACCCGGGTTCCACCCTGACTAAGGGTGCTCTCTGAACGGAGTTTGTACGTTCTCCCTATGCGTTTTCTTCAGGTGGTCCGGTTTCCTCCCGCACTACGAAAACATACAGGTTTGTAGATTAATTGGCTTTGGTAAAATTGCAAAATGCCGCTGGTGTGTAGGATGGTGCTAATGTACAGGGGTCGCTTTTCGGCACGGACTTGGTAGGCCGAAGGGCCTGTTTCCACACGTATCTCCAAAGTCAAAAGTACTGAATGCATTAAAGAAAAACACTGAGTCCATTTGCAAGTGTCGCCAGGTTTAGCGCCATTTTCATGGTCCAATCTGCAGCTGACCATAAAGGCCCGTTGCATCCGTTGCTTCCGACAGCGAACCGTCGTCTCTCCCCTTTCCTGCCCCTCAACCTTGAACCTTCGTGCCCCGGGGAGCACCCCCCCGAAGCCAAACTTGATGGCCGGAATGTAAGACCCCTCCGTGTCTGAAGAAGGGTCCTGGTCCGTAACGTCACCCAGCCTTTTTCTCCAGAGATGTTGCCTCATCCCCTTTGTGTCTATCTTAAGGTCATAAGGAATAGGAGTAGAATTAGTCCATTCGGCCCATCAAGTCCACTCTGCCATTTAATCATGACTGATATATCTCTCCCTCCTAACCCCATCCTCCTGCCTTCTCCTCATAACCTCTGACACCCATACTAATCAAGAATATATCTATCTCTGCCTTAAAAATATCCACTGACTTGGCCTCCACAGCCTTCTGTGGCAAAGAATTCCACAGATTCACCACCCTCTGACTGAAGAAAATTCTCCTCAGCTCCTTCCTAAAAGAACATCCTTTAATTCTGAGGCTATGTCCTCTAGTTCTAGACTCTCCCATTAGTGGAAACATCCTCTCCACATCCATCTTAGGTAAGACCCTCGGTTCAATGACCAGCGTCTGCCGCTGCGGACTCTCTGCACCCTCCAGGTCCCTGTTGTTGGGGGCGACGGGGAGAGGAACCAGGCCTGTGGCCCAGCGGGATTTGGGAACCACCCGCGTCCCTCTGGAGCTGACCACCTTCTGCGCAAGGATGAAATGATTGGACAAAACGGTCTTGTTCCTTGATGTAACATATTAAATTGACTGGTGTTGTGAGGTTCTGGGATGACATCAACCAGCTTCCCCTCCTCCTGAGGTTGCAAGGAGCTTGAGAATAAACAGAATTGTGACCCCAAACGCTTGAACAATGACTTGGGAGGTTACAATAGCGTAGTGTGGGTTAAACTGTACAAATTGCTTTTCCTGTTCTAAGGCAATTGAACGAACGCTTATCTGTGCAGCTGTCTCTTGCTGAATTCTCCAGTGAGATCCTGGAGAGATTCTGTAAGACCCACTGTCCTCATTGGGTTTTACTTAGTACAGTTATTACTTTTGCATCTCAAGCTCCCGGGGCATGTTATAACTGTCCGTGAATTTTTCATAACTAATTCCAGGCTCTTGCCGTGGACATCCCATGGGGTTTTCTGCTGGGAGCCACTCAGAAGGACTGAAATCCGAGCTGAATATCTCAGTAACAATTGGCTGCTGTCCCAGTTCATTTCCTCTTCGGTTCTGCTCTACAAACGTT